>QNQO01001699.1:97500-219192 GCA_003290165.1 Berberis thunbergii
TCCCACTTGCTGGCATCTCCAGTCTGACAAGCTTCATCATAGCATTCAGGCTCCCCTCCATCAGTTAGCAACAGATAGTTCATGTATCTCCTGTTAGGCACATGAGGCCGAGAAAACCTTCTCAATATAGGAGCTGAAGTAGGAGGCTATGGTGTGTCTGACTGCTGCACACTACTCTGTTCAGCAGGTTCCTCTGGCTGAGGACTTGCAACTATCTGCTCCATCACAGGACTATCTGGAATATCATCTGCATCTACAAATATTGGCCCACTCTGTTTTGAGTCACTGGCGTTAGTTTTATGCTTATCTTTGTACATCACTCTTTCGTTGAAAATCACATCTCTGCTACGGATCACCTTCTTGTTTTCGTCATCCTAGATGCGGTAGCCGAACTCATCTTCGCCATAGCCGATGAAGGTGCATTTCTTGGATTTGGGATCAAGCTTATTCCTACCTTGATCACTGATATGCACATATGCTACACAACCGAAAACTTTTAGATGTGATAACTTGACCTCCTCTCCGCTCCATACTTCCTCCGGTATTCTGTGCACCAATGGAACTGATGATCCTCAGTTGATCAAGTAAGCTGTTGTGTTGACTGCTTCCACCCAAAACTGCTTTGGAAGGCCTGACTGCATACTCATGCTTCTGGCTTTCTCAGTCAACATTCGGTTCATACGCTCATCTACACCATTGTGCTGGGGCGTACCGGTCACGGTTCTCTCCATTCTGATTATGTGCTCATAGCAGAGCTTTTTGAATCTGGTGTCTTCATATTTGCCACCATTGTCGGTTTTAAGCTTTTTGATCTTTAGACCTGTCTCATTTTCAACCATAGCTTTCCATCTCCTGAAAGCCTCAAACACTTCAGACTTATGCTTCAGAAAGTAAACTCATACCTTCCGAGAGTGATCATTGATGAAAGTCACGAAGTAGTGTTTCCCACCAATGGATGAGACGGTCGTTGGTCCCCAAACATTAGAGTGAACGAGCTCCAACCTTTCCTTCTTTGGGGTTCTGCTACTTGTCTGAAAGCTGAGCCTCTTCTGCTTTCCAAGTATGCAATCTTCGAACATGTCAATCTCAACTGACTGTAGATCGGGAAGTTTCCCTTTCGAGTGCATAATCTTCATCCCCTTCTCGCTTATGTGGTCAAGTCTTTGGTGCCATAGATTGGGATTTTTGTTTCCTGCTGCAACTGCAATTGAACAGCGTGCCCCTGCTGTCATGTAAAGAGTACCACTCTTTTTGCCTTGAGCAACCATCATTGCACCCTTTGAAATCTTCCAGTTGTCACCATGGAAGATCGTAGTGTAGCCTTCGCTAGCTAACTGCCCTACTGAGATTAAGTTCTTTCTTAGGTCAGGAATATGTCTGACATCTTTCGGCTCCCAAACAGACCCGTTCAACTTAATCTTCACTACACCTTTACCAACAATATCACAGGGTTGGTCATCACCAAGGTATACCTTACCAAGGTTTCCGGGGACATACCTCTCGAAGAATTCTTTCTACGAAGTGGCATGGAACAATGCTCCAAAATCTAACACCCAAGACTCTTCTTTCCTCTCCAAAGAGCATATCAGCGCATCATCTCTTCCTGGGGTGGAAATAACATTTGCTTCTACGTTCGCCTTTGCCTCCTGGTCCTTCGATGCACTCTTGCACTGATATTTGTAGTGCCCAATCTTCCCACAGTTCCAACACTCGACGGTCTTCGAGCTCTGAAAATTATTGGGATTTCTGGATTTGGACATCCTGTCCTTTGATCTACCTCGATAGTTTGATTTGTCGCGTCCATTCCCTCTAGTTGAGTTTCTTCCTCTTGACTTTGTATGCAAGACTGAAGAGGTTGACGATTCACCGGACTCTCTTCGTCGGATCTCTTCATTGAGAGCTAGATCACGAACATCATTAAATTTTAACTTGTTGCTTCCCGACGAGCTACTCACAGCTATGATAGTAGCATTCCAACTTACTGGTAGAGAAGACAACAGTATCAGTGCCCGTACTTCTTCATCAAATTCAATCTCAACTGAACTCAACTGGGTTGTGACTGTGTTGAGTTCATTGAGATGTTGAGCAACCGATGCGCCTTCCATCATCCGCAAATTGAACAACCACTTCATCAAGTGACCTTTGTTAGAGGCCGATGGTTTCTCATACATACTTGAGAGAGCCGCCATAAGACCCGCCGTGGTCTTCTCCTTTGCTATGTTAAAAGAACCATTGCGGGATAGTGTCAATCGGATAACTCTAAGGGCATGTCTATCAAGCAGGGCCCACTCTTCATCTTTCATAGTTTCTGGCTTCTGCCCTATGAGATGTAGGTACAGATTTTTCTCATATAAATGATCCTCTATTTGCATCTTCCAGAATCCAAAATCTGTGTCATCGAACTTTTCGAGTTTCACCTTCCCTTCGTCTGTAGTCATCGCTCCCACTCGAATCTGGCTTATTCTGGATCGTTTCTGACAATTCCTGCGAACCACCGTGTATTAGAACACCTCCGTTGACAAACCGGTACCGTCAACGAAATTCACTATTCATGTGAATAGTACCCTTGCAGAAAATTATTCAGAATACACGACCAAGGCTCTGATACCAATTAATGGAGAAATTACGCAAATTTCCTATAAACCAGATTAGCGAGAATGCAATAAATAAATGAACACACAAGTATTTACGTGGTTCACCCAACTTGGGCTACGTCCACGGGCTGCTGCAAAACTTTACTTAAATGAAAAAAAAATTTACAAGTTTAATTCTCTAAGTTTTTACTCACTCTCTTCTCTAAAGAGGAGATATGCTTTTTTTGCAAAGAGAAAAATGAGGAGGAGGAGAGGCTTTTATATAGGCTTCAAATGAGATGGATAGATGGTTGCAATTAATTAGATAGGCATCAACAACCATCTTCTCACCGTCCATCCACTAGCCTCCTCCCCCCTTTTTTTAACTTTCTCAACATTCGATTGTTTACAGATTAAGTAATCGGGTTACAGCAATTTCTGTATTTTTTCTAAAATCTCTTATGGACTGCACTGATCAAACAAATAATTCAATCTTTCGTGTGGGTCAGTGCATATGCTTAACTCTCTTGGACAACTTTTCGTAAATTTAGATTAATGCATGTATACTCAAGATAAATGAAAAATAAGCTTATGGTTGTACAAATAACAATGTTATGATACATACTGACTGGGTGAAGGTATAAAATACCCGAGTGTTTGATCAAGAAACAAGGCAATCAATCAGATCTCACTCCTGTTGCCACCCAAACCATGAACCCCAGACAGGGAGAGAGAGTAGTGGAAAGCTACATTACTACTTCTTGTGATAAAAAAAAAATGACAAACATCTCTTTTTTTGTGGATCAAAAAAGATAGATTCATAATTCATTGTTGGCTCCTTTTTACAAAACCACGTGCATTGATGCATCAAAGTTCGTAATTTCCATACATCACATAAATTTAAAATACCAAAAAGAAAAAGGTGTAGAGAGAGAACTAATTATAAAACTGATTTAATTGTTGAGAGAAAAAAAGGGACTCAGATTTAAGGGAAAGTTGAGAGGTTCAAAAGAGAGAGAGCCCTGCTTAGGTGAAGGATCCAATGCACTCTCACTATCACTCTTTCAGCTAAAACCGTTTCACTTTCTCTTCATCTCCCTCTCTATTATATTTCTCTTTCTCAGATCTCTCATCAAACGCATTTGCAAAAGTATCACTAAACAATGTAAAAAATGGTGCATGTTTTGATCATTATATTCCCTAAGTAGCCCATCTCTTAACCCTCTCAACTCTTTTCACTTGTGTTGTTCTACCAATTATCTCTTGCTTCTTCTATTTGTTGTTTGATCATTTTCTTATTGCTTCTACCTTCATGTATTCGGAATTCGACGAAGTTTCGGTTATAGACATGTCGAATTCTGATTTGTTTCTCCTAGAAAAAGATCAAGACTCTATCGAATTAACATTTTTATTAAGACCCAAGCCAGAATTCTCTAAGGAGATGAGTAGTCCAATTGCCAATTCAGAAGTTTCACAGGAGGAGACTCATCAAAAACAGCAACAAGAAGAAGATGAAAATGAAGGCGAATTTGTAGATAAGATAAATGATCATGGCAAGGACAACAACAACAACAATGCCATGGAGGAGCGGAAGATGCCGTCGCTAGGAGAATTGGAAGTGGAAGATGATGATGACGGGTTCCGGACACCAACATCACTGGAACACAAAATTCCAGTGATGACACAATGCCCACCTGCACCAAAGAAGCCCAAGACTCTCCCATCAACTAAAAGGAAATTCTCTTCTGATGCTTACTTCGATGTGTTTGATGAGATTGGTATGTTGTTCACACCAGTTCTAAATGGTGTAGATCGGAAGATCAAGAAAGTTAGGGCTCCCAGCACCACTTCAATATGAACTATATATTACTGGGCTACTGGCTCATCAAATTCTTCAGGATTCCACGCAAACAAATGAATGTAATCATCACTGGAAGTGGTGTTTTATATCTTTGTTCAAGTGTTGGCTAAGAGATCAATACAAGAAGACTATAAAAGATCAAAGATGGTGAAACCCATGGGTTATGTTATAAATTTCTCAAAGAATGAATAAAAATATAATTTAGTTGAAACTCTTGTGATCTTCTCATTGCATTTCATGATGTTCTAGCTATATTTTCTTTTTGTAGTCTCTTTGGATCTCCTCGCGAGCATGTTAAGGCAAAGTCACATACAATATTTTCCCTTTCCGATCGACGCTTGGAATCGGAAAATGTTTCTCCGAGAATCTTGTATGATCTGAGTATCTTAGTTTTTATGGAAGATGGAGAAAGCAAACATCCCTTCCTCATCGTATTCACTATTCACCATTGATGATGACACACGAGAATATTCAGAAGAAGAAAAAAAATGTCCCTCTGATAAACAAAAATAAAATTGGAATATGTGGTAATTATTGTGTCATAGATAGTAAAAAAAAGGATATGCAATAGGAATTTGATACTCCTCATCTTCCATTATTCCCTTTTGCTTTGTGTGTTTTTCAGTGATCGATCAGTTACCAGATTCCTGTCAAGTACTCTTACCATTTTGATTCCAAGTTTCACCATTTTACTGCATTATTGCTATAGGGGTTTAGAGGAAATTTGGGTACAATACCATCTGATCAGTTATGAGATGACTGACGTGATCCAAGCGACTGTGTAAGCAAAATATGAAGAATAGAAATGATCAACTTTTCAGATCTTTAGAAGTTTTTCTTCTATGAAGTTATGGTGGATGTTGCAGATGAAGAACAGCAAACACCAATAAAGTACTTGTCGTAATATATTAGTAGGGCTTTTAAAAAGCCAAATAAGCTTTATAGCTGTGTAGATCAAACAATTATAATACTTCCAAATCAATGTGTTTTGCTTAGAACACACACCAGAAAAGAGGGTATCAGTGTCTGTGATTGGAGGACTAAGATTGATCATTAGATTAACCACATGCATAAAGGTAGGGTCCCCTTTTGTTTATTTAGTCCTAAGCAGTAAGCAACATTGATTAAGTAAAGTAACTTATGTCTGGAATCTGGATCATTAGGTGAAAATAAAAAAGATTTGCTAAGGTTAGGTGTGGATTGGAAATTGTGCAGAACATGCATATCCTATAGACTTGTAGTAAATTTGAAGTCAACCAGGTTATTTAGTATTGAAAAATTCTAGAGAGTCAAGACCCTAGGAAGCTCTTTAGGCTTGTTAATGGTGTTCTTCTAGGCCGGTTAATGGAAGATTCTTCTCAAAAACTCAAAATCTCTTCTCTCTCCTAAAAACATGTCAAAAAGCCTCTCCTGACACTAGGGGTCTGGCTCTCTAGACACACTCTTTAGTATTAAAGATCAAATTTTGAATAAGGTAGATGAACTAGTATCAAAGCCAGGTTGATGACCCAAGTTTTGAATAAAAGGATGATCATCCAGTGCTGAGCACCTCCAATGGAAGATGTAATTTCACCCTTGCTACTTTTATCAAGAAAAGGAAGTTTTGGGAAAAAATTAAATAAATAAATAAAGTTGGAAGTGTGTGTCTAAACCTATACTTGTGAACAGTGATCTGTTTTTTTTTTTTTTTTTTTTTGTTGTCTCAGTTTGAAGACATTCTAGCTTTTATCATTTCGAGTCTATTTTGTTCCAAGACAATATAACTAATTGTAAAGGATGTAACAAACTATTTGTCTCTTTTAGTATCTCTGCAATTTGGTTAAAAAAAAAAAAAAAACCTAGCTACACTTGTGAATGCTCTGGGACTTCACTGAGTGCACGACATTTATAACGAGGGCTAAATGGGTTATGTTTGAATCTTGGTGATCTTGATGTTGTTATCTGATTAAAGGTAAAAACCAAAACAGAAATCCTAACCCAATGGTTTGATTGACTTTCTCACTGTGAAGGTAAGAAAGTTGAGAAAGCTGCTGAAGCAAAGGTGGTCACAAAATGGACTATACAACTAACTCAGTTAGTGAACAAAGTCCAATTAGATGAAGATGAATGCAGGCAGACAGGACAAGGACATGCATCTTCGCAAACACTATTTGTAGAAAGTAGGATTACACGTCCCCAATAACACATTTGTGTGATAATATGCATTTAGGAGCCTGGGAAAGGCATGCCAAAGACATTGCTAACATAATTTAAGCTTTTTGGGTTATCCATAATTCAAGCTTTTTGGGATAGCCGAAAGGATGTGGGGTATTGCAGTAGGCACGGGTAAGACACTAGTATTGAATATGTCAAGATGCCAAAACTTCCATCAATAGCAGTTTTAATTTTGCCTTCAAAATATTATTGATATCTTGGCGAGAAACATCATATGCAGATAAAGCGATCATGACTCTTCCTGCTTGGGCTAGACACTATAAAATTGGGGTGGGTCATTGAGGAGAAAGACTAATATTGATCATTCCCTCCCTCACCTGCGAAAGAGTACCACCCTTTGTTAAGACTCCTTACGTAAAGATAAAAGGAGTTCATTAACAAAGTGACAGATGAAAAATGGGCTCAACCCAATTGTCAAATGGGATGAGGACATGGGATAAAACAAGGCTGCACTGGTGGTATAAAACCAGAATGATATAATGATGAACACTTTTTTTTGTTAGATGGCCAACACAATTTGACATTGATGAGTAATAAAAACCCAGAGAATAGTGAAATTGGACTGAAAACTAGCACCTTGTTATATGATCAAAGGGAACTTTAAGTTCTTACAGCACTCTAACCTAATTCAAATTTCTTCTAATATCCAATCTAACAAAGCAATCAGACAAATAAACAGCAGAGCTAAAATGACAATCCTCTAATGTGTATCTGACAGGACTGAACTCCCGAGTATTGAAATTAGATTGCATGAGCTCAGACCTTGAACCTGCAACATTTGTCGAAAATGCATGGAATATTTAGAGGAATGGAGGAAGTATCACCCATCTGCGTGGGTACTTGGGCTTTCCATCTTTCCCATCAAATAACTGCAGAAGAGTCAAATTTATCATAAGTCCCAATGAAAATAGAGAATATAGGAAAGCTTTAGACGAATATTCACAAGAATGGAACTTAGTATCAATTGGTTAACACTTGACACCTAAGAGGTCCAGCGTTTTAAGAAAAAAAAGGCCCAATTGGATGAATACATTTAATATGTGCATTCTTCTATTTAATGTCAGTCAGGTTGCTTCTTACAGATTTTGTATCATTTTCTATAAAATGTGATAGGAAAGAGGGGGCTTGAGATGAACCTACCTTTCTCAAGCGTCGATGCTTCGCAAGAGCCCAGTTTGTCATGATAAAAGCAGCCACTGCAAGGAAGACATAACCTGCGACTGTCTGTGTTGCAATGTTAAAGCCCAACCACTGGTAGATTTCTGTGGTGTAATTTGCACAAGTTACTATATTGAACAAAAACCCACGAGGGATTTGGTACCCTCCCTTGCCATCAGGACTGCGAAGGTTTTTCAGTATGATATGGCAGTAGAAATTTGACACTTGACAGATCGCCGCAAATGCAAACCCTATTTTCATTTGGAGATCACTCACAGGAGTATAAAGTGGGTGATTGACGTAGTAAGCAATGTATGCGCCAAAGGTCCAATAATAAGCACAGTTGCGGAATACATTAGAGAGTGGCGATGTTGCATGACTGAACCTATGGACAAAGAATGTTTCCATGATACGTTTGAAATAGTGGAAGCACCAAGAGTACATGGCATAGGTTTGAACCAGGTGAATTTTGCGCTCCCCTTCATAGCCAAAGTACTTGTATACAGGTAAGTAATAAAAGATGGGGTAGATGATCAGGGGTCCCAAGTACTCGAAGAAGAAAAGGGTACGGTATGAAACTTGCGGACCCAAATCCTTAAACACCACGGTCAAGTTATCTGTACTTCCATCAGAATAGTCTTGGAGACTTTTCTGGGCACTGAGGACAACTGGTCTCTCCTTGGATCCAGGTTGTTGAGGGAGAGTGAGGCGTTGTCTCGAAGGATAGAATTTCTTCTCTGTGGAACAAATAATGTAAAATTATTGTCCATATATAAATTTCATTGAAAGAAAATTCACAGGAATGAAACAAAATAAATACGTAAATAGGGTCATAATTTTAAGTAACGGGTCTCGATGGCATGTAAGAATCGGAATGCGAAAATTTAGTTATGGTTCATGCATCATGCAGCTTTCCTCCAAGGATTCAAGGTTATGTGCCAATTCGAGGTCATACACTAGTCTACCTTCTAAAACAAAGCTTCTTAGTCAAAAAATTAAAGTCGTTTGCAGTCACATATCCTAATTAGTGGTTGAAGTGGTAAAGAAATCACTACCCCAAAGGTGTGGTTAGTATTAACCTCACCAGCTCCATAAAAGGCATTATAATTTTCCACATATCCTTAATGTAATAAATCTGAAAAAAAAGAGGTCCTATATCTTTATGAGCACTGAAATCATAGACTTGGTTTAGAAAGTTAAACTCTTGAAGCACATAAGATTTCTGTATCTTTTTGGAAGGGTAACAGCCTCTATTCCAGCAGTGAATCCTGTGAGGTGTGAGTTGTATTGGACATGCCTACTTCAACTTTAGTTTGATCAATTATACATCATAATTTCTAGTCAAGGCTAACTGCTACAGTGAATTTTGGTACTGAATTCCGCATCACATACTTTGTACAATCCACTAATCCTATTTTTTTTTCCATTTACTCATGTGAGAAACTCAATATTTGGGTAATGTTTAACATCCTGATATCAGTTCTACATTAGAAACATAAAGAAACAGTTCATGGTGGTGCTTCTTTACTTTGATAATAAACCACTTACAACCAAAAACATGCTCAAAGAATAGGGGCAGATAGTTTGCTGTACAAAATTCCAACTTCTTTTAACATCTTAAACTTTAACTCATTCAGTTTCCAGCTAAATAGGGATAACAATTAGATCAGCCATGTGAAATGCAAGTCAAACATTTTGAAACTACGGGGATCAAGCCTATAGATTGGGGTAGCTGAAGCAGTGTTCCCAATCTTACTAAAATAAACTTCGAACCCAGTGAAATATGAAGCTTATTTAAGAAAATAAATATATAAATAAAAAATTCCACTTATTCAGTCATAATCAAAACTTAATCTTATCTGAACATCATACATTCAAAGGAATAAAAACTGTTTTGAGCGCATATGACATTGCATTGTCCATCTGCTGTTGCACATGATTTTGCATCCACATATCCAAATGAAATAGGCAAAAACTTGCATTATACATTAGCAATAATTGAGTCGAAACATAGGGTACAATAAGATTTCCTTATTAAGCACAGCAACTTCTTGGTGTTGCATGTCAGTTCAGCTACTGTAATCATGTTAAAATACGGTATTTCTAGTAATCCCATCCAACTAATAAAGAACGACAAAACTCCGATGGTTGGACAATCGCCAAGGGTAGACATACATTCAAGTCGAAGACTCCACTAAGTTTAGAGGGGAGTCCAGGACCTATCACAGGAAAAGCAGGGAATGTGACCAGTATAGAGGCTACCAATGTGGCAGAGCATAACATAAATGATGACCAGAGTGATGCCATAACGCCGAGTCCACAACCGTTGATTCTTATCAACCCAATGCTTGAGCATAGTGCTAATGTCGAGGCAAGTGAACACACACCGACTTAGGACAAAGAGAACACCACAACAGATGAGCAGAGTAGTAACGAGGAACATGAGCAAGATCCTTCTAGTGAAGATGTTGCAAACGATTGTTTTCAAAATCTTGCACTAAAGATTTTAGTCTCTGCCCTCGAAGATCCTCTAGGGCTAAGAAAGCAAACAAAAAATTCAAAGGTTGAATCATTTCCTCCTTAACAAAGGAGACAGGGATAAAAAACAAGATGTTTCTTCTTTGGCCGATGCTAGTTGAAGATTTCTATAGGCCTAGTAATCATGTTCACTCTCACTAGAATTCTCTTTCTTGTGAGAGTTTGTTTCTTTTTTATTTTTGTTTTTTCTTTTGTTTCATTTGTATAAAGGTTTTGGGGTCCTTAAAACCCAGCTCGCTTGCCAAAAAAATAATAATAATAAAGAAAATAAACTTTTAAAGATTGAATAAACAATGATTTAAAGTCTAAAAGCTTTGGGTGAAATGGTTTACCAATACACCACCCAAAGGATTATGATGTCACGATTATCAGATCTGATCTATCAAGGTCATACTTGTGGTGGTTAACAATATCAACAGCTTTCTGCCAGAAAAAATAATAATAATAATAAATATTTAAAAAAAAAAAAACCTCCCCAATGCTAATGGATGTAATATGTGATACGTGCCCAACTCACGCAACCAATTTACCCAACAGACCAGGGACACAAACCACATGGATGGGAAATGCTGAATAAGATGAAAGGTTGTTATCAAAGACACGCAGAGCAATTGGAAGCAGAAAATTCAGAACCGGTTTTCCAATACATGGCACGGGACAAGTAATAAGGAAAGATTGAAACTAAGGGTGTATATGAAATCAACCAATAGCTTGATGTGTAAGGAATACTACACGATTATCTAAATTCTAACGGAGTGGATAGAAGGAAACATAGAATAAATGGCCTGCTCAAGGAAACATTGAAGAAATGGTCTGCTCAACTCGAATAGATGCCGTATCATCATAAAGTAGTGTCATATTCAAGCCACATAAATCATAAAATGCAAATTTCAGGACCACTTCCCTAATCTTATCACGGTTTTTCCTTATCGCGTGCTCATTATTATTTTGGTTTATGTTGTAATAGATATTGGTACAGATGTTGACCTCTACATGACCTAAGGGGCAAGTTGTATCTAACAAAAACAGGGTACGGGGAAGTATCCTATGTCAAACTCCTGAAACAATTTTAGTAACAACTTTGGATCTATCTACGTTTGTAAGTTGTTTACCACCTACATCTTTGGCAGTTGAACTAAATAACAATTCTTTGAGACTGGTATCAACAACATTCAACTTACCTCCACCAAATTATATTCAATTGTTTACCACCCACATCTTTGGCAGTTGAACTAAATAACAATTCTTTGAGACTGGTATCAACAACATTCAACTTACCTCCACCAAATTATATTCAAGACGGGATCGTAGTCACCTATCCTGATCCTTGACCTTAAGACATGTCAACCGGAGAATCCATTTATTCAACTTAGTCCCCCAGTTGGTAAGGGAATGTGCTAGTTTTTGCTGAATTATAGTAGAAAATCCAGTTCCCAGTATAGCCAATTTCACTAGCTCAGATATCTTATTCATATTTTGCCAATGAGGATTAAAAATGAAGATCTTTCGAAACCTTCCTGATCGGCTTATAACTTCTTCTTTTTTATTGTTGTTGGAAACTACCACCAGTGACCATAAAATTCAAATTGAAATCCAGACCTATTGCTTCCAATATATATCTTTAGCATCCTAATAAAACAGACACCACTCCCCTAATTGATTAAAGAAATGTGTATTTTAACACCATTATCCAAAATACTCCTTGTTAATCATAACATGCCAAAATGTAACAGTGAACTTCCTGATGGCACTTGTCCTAGATTTCCTTCAAGATGTTTAATGTGTTCATAATGTAGAGCAATGAATGTTATACTAAAGTATTGACTAAACTCATCAAATTCCATAAAAATGCAATCTTGAAAGTAAGTCAAGAAAATTATGCAGTAAAATAGGTCAACTTCACACGTAACTTTTGATAACCAGACCATTATACATAATTAATTGCAGGGGAAAGATGTGGACTTTTCACTTACTTTTACGATAAATTGCTTCCTGAAGATCCTTCACAGTGGCCTGCAAAACACCAAGAAGCAAACAGATTCATATAAATTTCAAGTTATACAAAATTTTCAATTTAAGATCCAGCGAAGAAGAAAAAACACTTGAAGAACAAGAACAAAAAATCAACCAAGACACAGATCTACATAGCAGTTCAAGAGTAAAGAAAATCAAGAAAACACTTTAAAAACTTACGGAATCATTGAGTTCGACCCCACCCTTGATGACATCTCTACCACTTCTTGAAACCACACTGATCTTCATCTTCAACCAAAACAAGAACGACCCAGCTCCTAAAATAGCAAGAGAAAGCGACCCTTTGAAGCGTGGGAACAAACTCACACAAAGGCTATGAGAGAAATCGAAACCCAATCCCCCAATTCAAACAAGAAGGAGAAGCGTGTTTGCAGGGGGTTCTGATATTCGAAAGTGGGTGCGAGTTTGATGGATTTAAATTGGGAGTGTGTTGTGGGTGACCTCCTTGTTGTTGACGTTGTTAATGGTATGCAGATGGGGTAGGAGAGCTACCATGTGAGACTCATCTGTAGTTTTTCGGGAAACATTAATTACGATGATTTTGATGGATTGATTCATTATCGAATCCCTATAGGCCTTGTGCTTTGGCCCTTTCACAAATTTATTCAATTTTTTTTACCACACTTTAAAAAATAATAATAATAAATAAAATAAAATAAATCGAAGCCATATACGTGGCAGAAAGCATTCATTACACAGATTTGGCGTCTCATGTAAAATCCAAAAAAAGTTAAAGTCAACCATAGAGGTCCATACAAGACCCACTATAAAGAAGACATAATCAAAGCCCAAATTCAAGCCCGACACGAGTTCTCTTATAAAGAAGATGAACGTTGCCCAAAAAAGAGTCGTTGAGGGAGTTACGCCTCCACGGACGCATATCCATAAAGGATGAAACTGTTACGAGAAACATTTTCTTCCGTTGCTCCCCACAGTCTTAAGTCACGCAGAGAATTAAATGCAACTTTAACTGAGTTTTTTCATTATTCAAACAAAGTTTTTGACTTAAGCATCGTAGTATCTTCGGCCACAAAAAAGGTGGTATTTGGTCGTCTAACATCTATTTTGCAGTTCAAGCTCTCAGGAGAATGAGATTTGGACACATTACTTTGGCGCCGTCTGTGGGGAACATCAAGTTTCCTTTCTAAAAAGAAGATCCATTGTGATGAAGTTCACAAAAATCTGATAAACAATCAACAAGCTGTCAGAACAAATGACACACCCTATAGATCCTCAACCCGACGACGATAACAATAACTCTCCTACTAGCGACAATGTATCACAAGCAGCTTGCGAACAAGACGCAACTCAACTCATCGGGCCAATGGTACCCGACAATCAAGATCCACAACATGCAATAGCCCAGACATTCGATGATGCTACCACAGATCCTCGGGTAGACCTTTTTATGGTCCAGATGAACTACATGACGAAGATGCTGAAAAAATTCATCCAAGAATGCACTCAACGAGCTGATCTTGTCCAGGCACCGGCCCAGCAAAAGTCTACCAACCAAACTCAAGGGAATGATGAAGTTCCAACAGAACCCCAATAGGGAAACCTCGAAAGCGATGAACTCCTCCAAGGCAAGACTCCACATTGAAACGGAATGCTTGCTGAAATCCTGTTCAGAATTCGAGTTACTGATCCCAACTTATTGTAAGCCAAGTCGCCATTCTCTGACGCCCTCATGATAACTCTCATGTCGAAAAATTTCACTCCGCCAAAGTTCGAAATATATGATGGTACCACCGACCCAACAGATCACCTGGGACATTTGCACCACATGATGGCAATGAAGGAGACCACAAAGTCGATCTAGTGCAGAACATTTCCAACTAGCCTTACCTCCACAGTGATGAATTGGTTCAACAACCTATCACCAAGGTCAATAGACTCTTTCCAGGCATTAGCCACCGCTTTTATCACTAGATTCATCGGAAGTCAGCGGATGAGGAAAGGACCACACTACCTCATCCATGTCAAGCAAAAGCCCGAAGAGGCGATATGGGAATACATCACTCATTTCACCAACGAACTAACGACGATCGATATATGCAACGACGACACATCCGCTGCAACTTTCATCGTCGGGCTGAAAAGATGTCCTTTTTATGTTCTCAACCTGGAACCTCCAAAAGGCATGGCGGTCTTATTGAAAACAACCCAAAAACATATTTCTCTTGAGGAAATGAAAGCAGCTAGGAGGAAAAATGACCAAGAAATAAAAATCATTCGAGGAAACGAGAAAAAGGGAAGAGAGAATACTAGATGACTAACCATAGGAGGATATCATTCATTCGAAAAGGCATTGGAATAGCGGAAAAATTGATTCAAACCAGCAAAAATTTGAGAAGTCGTAGTCAGCACGGCCCTGACACGAGCGAGTAACATGCGTGATGAATAAGACATACAAACTATATACAACCTTGAAAATGAATCGAGCCAATATACTGAAGCACATAGCAAAATGGGATGACATCATCTAGCCACTCAGAATTAGAGGAGAGTTGGAAGGAAGAGACAAAAGCACATATTGTTCTTTTCACAATAATCATGGGCACGATACCGAAGACTGCTACATTCTAAAAGACGAAATCGAACCTTGGGTTCAGAAAGGACGACTCGCTGAGTTCATCAGAATGTCAAACAAGCAGCTCAAATGGAAGGGAAAAAATCAAATACCGTTACGGGATCAAAGAACAGTCCAGATAACTAATATACACCCTACACTGCATGGCCAGAAGAAACAAAACAATCAACCCACCAGAAATACCTCCTACTCGAGCTGATCTATAT
The DNA here is from genome assembly GCA_003290165.1 of Berberis thunbergii. Taxonomy (NCBI): domain Eukaryota; kingdom Viridiplantae; phylum Streptophyta; class Magnoliopsida; order Ranunculales; family Berberidaceae; genus Berberis; species Berberis thunbergii. Next base: position 112,678 of record QNQO01001699.1, read on the forward strand.
CGAAACAAGATTACTAACGAAACCAGACTAGCTATTTTACCAATGCATCTAACATGGATAAGTTTGCTCCGATCAACTAACACGATTCAAGTACCCGAATTACCAATGATGAAATTGACGATGTCGAGCTCGACCAAACCACGACAGTTGACGATGAACACGGTGCAACATAAGCATGATTGGACAATTTGGTGCTGATGTGAGCATGATCGAACAAATCAATATTGCTCAACTACCGGATAAAAAAAACCCCAAATCTGTTAGCTACGATAACATACGCGATAAACGAGCAAAGCATAACCCATAGCAAATACGACGAACAAATATGTACGAGACAAAACAACAAAAACATCATTCGTTAACACAAGGATCGACATCAACCAAGCAAAGGAAGACAAAACAAATCACTCTTCAATCCAGCATAAATGCTTCAAAAAAACAACCATCAGGATTGGTCAGAATATCCGAAAGAGAATATCAACAAAATTACAAATTCGAAATCCCATCTTATGTGTGGATGACAAAATAAACGCGTTGAAAATTAGCCACACAGACCAATCGACACACCAAGCCATGAGAAATCAGGACATAAGTCGAATATATATAATAAAAACTTCTCGTCTGATCAACCACGAAGTAACAATTGGATGAACGAGTCAACTTAAACACAGAAAAAACTTCGAGTCGACTGAGACGTCGAACCAACGAAGTAAAAGTTTGACGAATGAGTCAACTTAAAAGCAACTTCGGGTTGACTAGTACGTCAAATAAATGATGTAAAATTGGATGAACGAGTCAACTTAACACATAAAACTTTGAGTTGAACCAATGAAGTAAAAGTTGGACAAATGAGTCAAATTAACACAGAAAACTTCGAGTTGACTGCGTCGTCGAACCAACAGAGTAAAAGTTGGACGAACGAGTCAACTTAACACAGAAAACTTCGAGTCGATTGATGCATCGAACCAACGAAGTAAAAGTTGTACGAACAAGTCAACTTAACACATAAAATTTTGAGTCGATTGATGCATCAAACCAACAAAGTAAAAATTGGACGAACAAGTCAACTTAACACAGAAAACTTCGAGTCGACTAATACGTCGAACCAATGAAGTCAAAATTGAACGAACAAGCCAACTTAACACATAAAACTTCAAGTCGACTGAGGTGACGAACCAACGAAGTAAAAGTTGGATGAACGAGTCAAATTAACACATAAAATTTCGAATCGACTAAGGTGTCGAACCCACAAAATAAAAGTTGGACGAACGAGTCAACTTAACAAAGAAAACTTTGAGTCGACTGAGGCGAGGAACCAACGAAGTAAAAGTTGGATGAACGAGTCAACTTAACACAGAAAACTTCAAGTCTACTGATGCGTCGAATTGTCATGCCCCAATTTTCGAAGAAAATGAAAATCCTAAAATCCACGTAGGATTATCCGTTTCCCCAAAACTCGGGACGTGAAAATTCAATAACAATTAAACAATTAGCAGCAACAACTAAAACATAGTTTGGAAAATTTTAAACAAAATAAAAATTATCTAACCAGGAAACTTTGACGTTGTTAGCCCTACTAACGAAACTCCAGTAACGTTGCTAAAAAATCTCTAAACCTGAAAGTCTCATCAGCTACATTCCCAAAGGAATGTACTCAAGAAACAAAAGCTCACTTGGGTCAGCAATTAAGCTGGTGTGAGTAATCTTCATCCCAAAATCAATAAATTTACACGTGATAACATCAAAATAAACACAAACAATAAACAACCACACCAACAGGCAGTTCCTCAATTTCAGTTCCTCAATGAGACACATGTGTCATGCAAGAAAACACAGTTCAAAGAATTAAGTTCATTAACGACGCAATCATGTCACCCTTATAAGTAAATATGTATTTACTTGTACTTACATTGTAGATGTTGATTATGGAAAGTGACCTGCAGAAATATTAGTGGACTTGCCATCCTGCATGAAAATGGTTAAAAACAATACGAATATGACTTCTCAAATAGTTGGTATTTTATCAATTAAAACAATAGTGCCCATAAATTATTTGACTTGATTATATTATCCATCTTTAACGAATTGATTCATTTTTAAAGGATTGATCACTTAGACGATACCACATTCGCACCACCTCCGTGTCGAACATACATGCCCGTATACCTCTATCATATAAAGGAGGATTTCTCCATCATCCATGCCCAAATGGAGACACATCACATACATGCATGCATCAGCGGATACTTCTAACTATATGAGTAACAAAAAACCACTCTTGGGTTATCATTGCGCATAAAGTCACGTCACATTTTTTACACATAAATATCAAAATTTATCTTATGCATAAAAATCCACCTCATTTCCGCAAGACTAATCCGAAGGTTATTTTAGTTTCTTATAAGAAATAGGTGCTCCACATCCGCAAGACAACCCGAAGGTTATTTAGTTTCTCTATAAGAGAGGAAAAATCACAAACAACAAAGAGGTGTGGTAGTTCTAAGTGATACAATTCCAGATAATAAAAATTTAAGGAATCATAGTTTATCAATATCATTTATTGTAATATCTCAATTTTCAGCCAGAATGACATTTTTTCATTTATATATCAATTACAACAGTATCAACTCACATTTTTTGGAAAACATATCATTTGACATCTTGTCGATAATAAATAATTTCATAATAGTATTCTCTCATTATTTTGAGGCAACTATCATTTTCCTATAAAAATTTATTTAATCAAACGGGGATCAAAGCCCATGCAATAAAAATAATTTATACTTCTTACCAAGGCAATTTGCATAACAATCAAAATTCAAGTCACAATACAAATACAAATACAAATACACATAATGATACACATACCCAAAATCATCTCATCAATGATAAATCTTGAAATTTAATCTCAATGTACACATTTACATTACCATCATCCAAAATTTTAAATCTCATAACATCAACCCCAAGAGTAACTCATAATTTATTTTTCAAAATTTATAAACCCATTCCAAAAACATAACTCATCGTCTTTTAATACCAAAATTGATAAACCCAATCAAATTATAACTCATTCTATTAAATTCCAAAATTGATCATCCTAATCAAATCAGAATTTTCTTTAAAACTCCAAAATTTATAAGCCCAAACAAACCGTAACTCACCCTCCTTAAATATGCAAATTTGATAAGCTTAAACCAACCCATAAATCATTAAATCTAAATTCAGCCCACATATAAATTCAATTAAACAACTTTAGGCTTAACTATTTAGTTTGACCCGTAACAATACCCAATTCCTGAATTTTTGAACTCAATTCCAATTCAATTCAAGACTCAATTCAAATCAATACCCCAATTCCAAATCAAATTAGTACCCAATTCCTTATTTTCTTGATTCAATTCAAATCAGTACCTAATTCAATACTTTTTGAATCTTTAAGCCCAATTCCATCAGCAACCCATATCCTTTGTTTTCAGAACTTATAAGTTATAAACCTAGCCCAGTCAACAACCCATATTAATGATAAGTCAAATCCACCATCCATATCCAATCCATAAGTTTAGTCCGTATCCTACATCTCATAAATATTAATAGATTATTTTAAAATAAATATAAAGAAAATGAAGAAAAACTCACCTATTTGATCACGTAATGAATATCACAAAAGCCGTATTGATCTAAAATCCCGCAAAGTCTAAAATCACAACAAAGATGTGAATACCCAATCAATTTCACGAGCAAAAACACGTGCACATCACCCACACAAGCACATGTCACATCCCCTTCTCTTTATTTATTTCTCTCTTATTTATCTTCTCATTTCTTTTTACTCCAAGCACCATATGACCAAAAAGAATACTTAAACTCAAATACATCCCACTTAGGGTTTTAAGTAGATAGTTATATTTGCAACCCTTCAAGCCACCTGTCACGAGCCATCTAGTATAGCTTTCTCTAGATGCCTCCGGAAGGTTCTAGAGTGCTCTTGGACATTCTAAATTTGCTTTCTCTAGAGTGTTCTAGCATGGATGAATCTAGAACACCCTTCTACAAACTTGTGTAGTATTTTCTAGAAGCCTCCTTGTAATTTCTAGTTCCTTTGGAGGTGGGAACTTTCTAGAAGCATAGAGAATACTCCTTTGATGGAGGATTGTGGAAGGTTCTAGGCTAGAAGCCTCTAGGACTTTAAGGGCCTATAAATAGGCCTTGGCATTCATTTGTAGATAACATCAAGCACTTGTACAACTCTCTCAAGCAATACAAAGCATTCTTTCAAAAGCCTAAACACTTGTGCCTTAGCATTTTCCTCACTTAAGCTTTCGTAGCAACACTTAGCATTAGCCAAGCATCGAAGTGCCTTGACTAGTTAGTCCGACGGGAGTGTGACGCTAGTAGGCAGCGTGTTAGCCAAGGGAAAAGGGTCAGCACGTGACACGTGGTATCAGAGCAGCGACGATCGTAGGGGCGGTCTTGCTGAAGTTGCGTTGTGCTAGCTACTGTGTGTACGAAGGTTAGGTGCGGAGCAATCTGATCATGTCGGGAAACAAAGAGAGTGCTATTGTAGGGTCCGTGATCGAGGAGACTGGAAGAAAGACTAGTCGGACCAGCATGCTTGAGGATCGTATGGCCAAGGTGGAGCTGACCGTGGGTGATCTCCAAGACAGCGTTGGGGAGATGGAACAGAAGGTTGAGTCCTTCAATGGGACGTTGGCTAGCGTCACTATGGATATCGAGCAATTCGATAGCCGCGTCCATGACCTTGAGCTTGGCACTGTGGAAGCCAAGGACGAGACTCAACTTCTCGTCAACCAAGTTGCGGATGCTATGCGCAACGAGATGGGCCAGCTCAAGGACACGCTGATGGGGCAGCTCCAAGCCATTCGGGAGCAGGTTGAGTCCTTGCAATCGGACGTCAACCTATGCAAGGCGGCTGTGGCAGGTAGTGCTACTATACGAGAGGGGCCAAGGATGAAGGTGCTCGAGCCGCCAAGGTACCATGGGAAGCGCGATGCTAGGGAGCTCGACAACTTCCTATGGAGTGTTGAAAAATATTTCAACGCTATGCGCTTGGACGATGATGAGTCCAAGATCACCACCGTCACCATGTACTTGGGTGATGATGCCATCCTTTGGTGGAGGAGGCGTGAGTCGGATATCAAGAAGGGTCTTTGCTCGCTCAAGACTTGGGACGAGTTCAAGGCGGATTTCAAGCGGCAATTCTATCCGGAGAATGCGGAGGAAGTTGCTATGAAGAGGCTGCGTGGACTGAAGCATACGGGGTCGATCAAAGAGTATGTCAAGCAGTTCACTTCTCTTATGCTTGAAGTCTCGGACATGCCGGAGAAGACTCAACTCATCTACTTCATGGATGGACTACAACGATGGGCTGAGCAAGAGTTAAAGAGACGCAATGTTCAATCACTTGCGGAGGCCATCGCAGTTGCCGAATCCTTGTTCGAATACAAGGCTGATTCGAAAAGCCACAAGGGCGGCAGCATGAGTGGCGGCGGTAACAAGGGAAAAGGTGGGGGAGCAAAACCCACTGAAAGAAGCAGCAGTAGCAGCGGCGGCAAGCAGTTCGAGAGGAAGGACAAAGCCAAGCAGTCCTTTTCAGATAGCAAGGTGAAAAACCGCGACTGCTTCTTGTGCGGAGGGCCGCACTGGGCTAGGGAATGCCCACAGCGACAAAAGCTCAATGCGATGATCGCTGGCAAGAGTGGATCGTCCGGGGAATCATCGGGGGATGAGGCGCAAATGGGGACTTTGCGCTTGCTAAGCAGCGTCAAGGCTACGGTGGAGCAAAGCAACGTGGCTAAGGTAAGTATGCTGCCCCGTTCGAAGAAATCTGCTCTTATGTTTGTGGAAGCCAAGGTAAATGGCAAGGCTTCAAAGGCACTCGTCGACACGGGTGCAACGCACAACTTTGTTGCCTTAAAGGAGGCAACAAGGCTGGGCGTGCAGTACACCAAGGAGCCAGGCACCTTGAAGACCGTCAACACAGCACCGATGCCTATCCATGGTGTAGCACGAGGCGTCTCCCTTCATTTGGGCGAATGGAAGGGGATGGTGGACCTGACTGTCGTCACGATGGACGACTTCTCATTGGTGCTGGGCATGGAGTTCATGGATACGGTGAAGCCATGGACATTAGAAAGGGACGGGTCGATGACTATTGCAAAGGATCGAGAAGCATGCTCTGTCCCTGTCACTCGGGAGATCGTGGAGGCCAAGATGTTGTCAGCCATTCAAGTGAAGAAAGGCGTGCAAAAGGGGCAAGCAACATTTGTGGCCACATTGATCGAAGATGGGCCTCAACCCAGCGAGGTTCCGAAGGAGGTAGCTGCGGTTTTGAAAGAGTTCAAAGATGTCATGCCTCCAGAGCTACCCAAGAGACTTCCTCCAAGAAGGGAAGTCGATCATATGATCGAGCTGGAGCCAGGGGCTAGGCCTCCAGCCATGGCGCCTTATCGGATGGCACCACCAGAGTTGGAAGAGCTACGCAAGCAACTCAAGGAGCTGCTGGACGCGGGGTTCATTCGGCCATCCAAGGCTCCATTCGGTGCACCAGTATTGTTCCAACGCAAGCACGACGGGTCCTTGCGTATGTGCATCGATTACCGAGCACTTAACAAAGTAACCATCAAGAACAAGTATCCAATTCCTTTGGTTGCTGATCTTTTCGATAGGCTCGGTAAAGCCAGGTACTTTTCTAAACTAGATCTCCGATCGGGGTATTGGCAAGTGCGCATAGCCAAAGGAGATGAACCAAAGACAGCATGCGTCACTCGCTATGGGTCTTATGAGTTCTTGGTGATGCCTTTTGGTCTCACCAATGCCCCGGCTACTTTCTGCACTTTAATGAACAGAATCTTTCAGCCTTTCTTGGATAAATTTGTAGTCGTCTATCTTGACGATATCGTCGTGTATAGCGACAACTTGGAAGAACATGTGCATCACTTGCGACAGGTTTTCCAAGCATTGCGGGAGAGCGAGCTGTACGTGAAGTTGGAGAAGTGCTCGTTCGCCCAAGACGAGGTGTCCTTCTTGGGACACCGCATCAAGGCTGGAAAGATCATGATGGAACGGGACAAAGTGCAGGCCATCAATGAATGGGAGCCACCCAAGAATGTTTCGGAGCTACGTTCTTTCCTTGGGCTGGCTAATTATTATCGGAGATTCATTTTGAGCTACTCGGCGAGAGCAGCCCCACTGACCGACTTGCTGAAGAAGAAGGTGCAGTGGCGTTGGAGTGATAAATGCCAAGAAGCGTTCAATGATTTGAAGAAGGCAGTCACCAAGGAACCTGTCTTGGCCCTGCCCGATTATGCTAAGTCATTCGAACTTCACACTGATGCATCAGACTTTGCAATCGGAGGGGTGCTTATGCAAGAGGGGCATCCCATAGCCTATGAGTCTCGCAAGCTCAATGATACCGAGAGACAGTATCCGGTGCATGACAAGGAAATGACAGCCATCATTCATTGCTTGCGGACTTGGAGGCACTATTTGCTTGGGAGTCGGTTTACCATCATGACCGACAATGTGGCTACAAGTTATTTTCAAAATCAGAAGAAGATCAGCCCCAAGCAAGCTCGGTGGCAAGATTTCTTAGCAGAGTTCGATTATGTCATGGAGTACAAGCCGGGCAAAGTTAATGTTGTTGCTGATGCTCTCAGCCGAAAGGCCATGCTCGCTAGCGCAAGCAGTGTCGCTAGCAACCTTCTTGATCGGATAAAGGAGGGGACTTCTCAAGACCCCTTGGCCAAGGGACTCATGGAAATGGCCAAGGAGGGGAAGACTCGACGGTTTTGGGTAGAGAATGGGGTGCTCTACACCGTCGGTCGTCGCATTTATGTGCCTAAGTGGGATAATCTTAGGCGAGACATCATGAAGGAGTGCCACGACTCAATGTGGGCTGGCCATCCAGGGATGCAGCGGACATTGGCACTCTTGGAGGTAGACTACTATTGGCCTCATATGCGGGATGATATCGAGGCCTATGTGAAGACTTGTCTTGTGTGCCAACAAGACAAGATAGAGCAGCGTGTACCGGCAGGACTATTGCAGCCTTTGCCAATTCCGGAAAGGCCATGGGAAAGTGTATCAATGGACTTCATATCGGCCTTGCCCAAGTCTGATGGGTATGGCTCTATTATGGTCGTGGTCGATCGCTTTTCCAAGTACGGGACTTTCATACCTGCCCCACGCGATTGCACGGCCGAGCAAGCAGCCAAGTTGTTCTTTCAGCATGTGGTGAAGTATTGGGGCTTGCCTCGGAACATCATAAGTGATCGGGACCCAAGGTTCACAGCAAAATTCTGGACGGAGTTATTCAAGCTTTTGGGTTCAGGTCTACACTTCTCAACAAGCTTTCACCCGCAAAGCGATGGGCAAACAGAGAGGGTGAATGCCTTGTTGGAGCTATACTTGAGGCACTTTGTGGGTGCCAACCAGAAGGATTGGGCCAAGTTGATGGATGTGGCTCAATTCTCATTCAACTTGCAGCGGTCCGAATCGACGCAACAAAGTCCGTTCGAGATTGTCATGGGCCAGCAGCCCTTGACTCCACAAGCCGTTGCGTCGGGCTACACGGGTAGCAGCCCCGCTGCGTACAAGCTTGCACGAGGGTGGCATGAGCAGCTTGATATAACGAAGGCGTACTTGGACAAGGCGTCTAAGAAGATGAAGAAGTGGGCAGACGAGCATAGACGCCCTCTTGAGTTCCAAGTGGGCGACATGGTCATGGTCAAGTTGTTGCCACAACAGTTCAAGGTCTTCCGCTCGGTGCACAAGGGACTAGTGCGGAAGTACGAGGGGCCATTTCCCGTCCTACGGAAGGTCGGGAGAGTTTCTTACAAGCTTGAGTTGCCGCCCAAACTCAAGATTCATCCGGTGTTCCATGTGAGCATGCTCAAGCCCTACCATGGTGATAAAGAAGATCCAACGAGGGGCGAGTCACATCGGGCACCAACCGCGGTCGTGACTTCCTTTGATCGAAAGATCGAGAGCATCGAGGCAAAGAGGCTCATCCGACGGAGGGGTGTGCCAAGCTATAATGAGTATCTCATTCGATGGAAGGGACTACCGAACAGTGAGGCCTCATGGGAGAAAGAAGGCGACCTATGGCAATTCCAGGGCAAGATCGCTGAGTTCGAGGCACGGTCTTGACGGGGTCGTCAAGGACTTGGGTGGGGGAGAATGTCACGAGCCATCTAGTATAGCTTTCTCTAGATGCCTCCGGAAGGTTCTAGAGTGCTCTTGGACATTCTAAATTTGCTTTCTCTAGAGTGTTCTAGCATGGATGAATCTAGAACACCCTTCTACAAACTTGTGTAGTATTTTCTAGAAGCCTCCTTGTAATTTCTAGTTCCTTTGGAGGTGGGAACTTTCTAGAAGCATAGAGAATACTCCTTTGATGGAGGATTGTGGAAGGTTCTAGGCTAGAAGCCTCTAGGACTTTAAGGGCCTATAAATAGGCCTTGGCATTCATTTGTAGATAACATCAAGCACTTGTACAACTCTCTCAAGCAATACAAAGCATTCTTTCAAAAGCCTAAACACTTGTGCCTTAGCATTTTCCTCACTTAAGCTTTCGTAGCAACACTTAGCATTAGCCAAGCATCGAAGTGCCTTGACTAGTTAGTCCGACGGGAGTGTGACGCTAGTAGGCAGCGTGTTAGCCAAGGGAAAAGGGCCAGCACGTGACACACCGCTCCAAATTAAATACATAGATGAGTATAAACCCATCACAATTAGGGTTTAAGTAAAGATTTATATTTGCAACCATTTTTTTATATATTTAAACTAATCATATATAACTAATAAAATATTACACGAAATAATGAAAATGCATGATTTAGCCACCAAATATTTGGCTATCACTAGAATACTAATTTTGTAAACCATGCATTATTAATGTGCAAATAAAGTTTGGTTGACATCAATAAAAGTTGTATTTTATCGAACTTCAAACATGGAGGTAAATATATACAGGTAGCTCTAGGAAATAAGGTCGTTACATTTTATTTTATTTTTGTACAAAAATATTTATTAAGGTCATTGAAAAAACATGGGTGCTACATGAACCAACAAAGTAAAAATTGGATGAACGAGTCAACTTAATCCATACAATTTCGAGTCGAATGATGCGATGAACCAACAAATTCAAATTGAATGAACGAAGTGACTTGATTCAAAGAGCTACGAATCGACCAATATGTTAAACCAACAAAGTAAAAATCAAGGCGAAAAATCAACTTCCTCGCACAAGCTCAAACACATCAAGAAAGATAAAGTCAACCCATCTCAAGACAATTAATGCATCAAAGCGTGAAAGTAGCCATAAAGGAATTTGGAGTAAAGCCCGATACAACTACAACTAGACTAAAAGGGGAGCAAACATCATACAACGAGTTGACAAGATAAACTACGAAAACATGCAATACAAAATAAGAAGCTATTTTCATTAAATACTATTTTGTTACATCCAACGAAGAAGATGAAGGAGTAGGAAAAGAAATAGAGGCAACCACTAGATCGTCAGCAACATCATCTACAGGAGAGGGCGAAGTTATCTATTTAGAAGGGGAAGAAAGCAATGGCTCTTCAACCACTGGGGCGCTCGAAATGGGCGAGGCAATTCCTTCACTGTCATCATTTTTGAAAGCTTGATCAACCAAGTGGCGATACCTGGATAAATCCACATCAAGCCCCTCGATATAATCAAGAAGCTCAACCCGCTCTTCAACAACTTGCTTCCAATCTTCAGCTTCGACAATACGAAGCTTGACCTTGGCAGTAGCGAGTTCATTTTTTGCCGCGGAAAGTTGTCCCTCGACCGTGGTAAGCATAACTGAAGTATCTGCCTTGACCTTGTCAAGCGCATCGCGATGAACGGATTGTTCAATCTCAGCACAAAAAGCCTCATCATAAGCTGCCAGATAACTCCTTCTCCACATCACGTAAACGAGGTTCGTTCAACTTGGCTTTCAAGGACTCAAGCTCAGCCACATATTTATCCTGCATACTTTCCGCCTCAATTAACAAAGCCTAAGCAGCCCCGACAATTTTCTCTGACTATATGCATTGCGCTCTTAACAAGTCGAATTGGGAAAGGACGTGAGAAAATACCAACAACAATGTTGCCAACTTTCTCTCCAAAGAAACCACCTGATCACGACTGGCTTGATAGGCCGAGCCCATCACCCCTGCATGGGCAAGATGATCCATCCCATCCATTATCTACTCAAAGCCATAATCAAGGTGATCACTTGGATCCAACATGGGCATCGAAGGTCTTTCCACTGATCGCTTGTGCCATTCATTTATCAACCTGCGCGCACCATCTTGCACGTCAAGCTGAGTAAACCAGCAAAACTTGCCATGTGACTTGCTACAGATGTCTTTTGGGCTAGGCTAAGTCCAGCCAACTTGTGGATGGAAAATGCAAGGATCTAAAAGCACTGAGGAACCACCCCAATAGCCGAAAAGAGCAGAAGGAACAACAGTGACAATGGAAAAATCGATTTTGCCCTCCCGGCAAGGAGCAACTATAGCAGGAATGAGGCTAGTAGTGGACGTGGGAGCAGGAGAGTGCAAACGAGCAGAAAAAGAAACTAAGAATTATGTCGCATCACTAATGTTAATAGAAGGAGAATGAGGAAAGTGAACCTTGAAACTCTGACCACTACCAATAACCTCTTTAGACTGCTTCACAGCCAACTGAAGCATTTTATCATCAATAGCCCGGGGATCATCGTTAGACCATTCAGCAATGTTTGAAACACCATAAGCAGAGAGAATCCTCCCTTCATTATCGTCCAACGGACGAGTAGTCTCTTTCTCACTCCTCTTTAACACCAGTCTCCTCAAAAGATGTGCGATCCTCTTTCACAACATCCTCACCTAAAAGACTTGGACAAAAGATGGCTTCCATAACATCATTGATAGGACTCGGACGGAATGCATTCGGGATAAAACCACGAGTAGAAAATCGTTTCTTTCTCGGAACTCGACTAGGATCTAACGACAATCGTCTTGATGGACTAATAGGCATCGCAAGCTTCTTCTTCCTGGAGGTCGGGAATACGACATTGAAAGGAGCATTGAGATTTGTAATGCGTTTGTCCGAGCTCACTTCCTAATCAATGCTAGCACCACTAACGCCGGCACGAGTAGTGCGAGCAGTGATATCCTCAACGTAGGATTCAGTAAGCAAAGCCTACTCCACTTCGTTCATGGTGTACAAGCCATTACGATCCAATATGTCCTCAGAAAGAAATGTCTCCACAGGAAACTAGGGAAGCTTCGAGAATTGGTCACTGATCCTCTGTTCCTCCGCAGTTAACTGAAGATCATTTCTTTTGTTGGGAAACTCGAAACAATCGAAAAATTGAACGACCTTGCAATTGGAAGTAGCCAGAGTTAATAGAAGCATAAAACCAATACCTCAACCAATCACAAATGTCATCATTAGGATTTTCAAAACAGGCAAGAGAACGGAGGAAACAAATATCCTTGGTCATCATCAGACCAACCACCGAATGTAGAACCCTCTCAATCAAAGCATTGTCGGACAAAATAGCCCTCATGTAAGAATAAACCATTACTCCAATCATTATGACCCATTTGAGTAGGAGGAATGCTCAAAAAGTCCAGATACTTCCAAAATAGCTTTGGAACTGTGAACCGAAGGTCATAAGAAAACATACACGGATACAACGCAATGTACCAAGACCTTGGACGACAAGGATTGTCGTTCTATCTAGGCAAGATAATCTCAAGGGCGGGTGGTAAATTGTAGTCAAAACGAAAGTTGTCCAACATCGCATGAGAAGCTTTATTGGGAGAAAAATGAGCCTGACAAATAGCTAGCGACTTACCACTTAATTTATCGCCAACAGATATCGTTAAAAAGAAAAAATAAATAAAAAGCAAGGAAAACAAAGAAGGTGAAGGAAGAAACGAAACCTAATTTCAAAGATAGCATAAAGAAGGAAAACAAACCCTTCACGTTCCCTTTTAGATAGCCAAGCAACGAAGGGACTGTTCATGTGACTGCGTGCGAGATATGATGGCTATGGAAAATCCCATAAATGTGCACAAAAACAAACTTGCAAGCAATAGATCGAGACACCAACCCGCAAAAATGCAATGATGGAATTAAAAGACAAACCATCACGAAGTTGGTGGCTACGTCAGCATACCTACTAACTAGGGGGGGGTAACTTATGATACATCAAAATAAATTGTCATCAAAGCCATACACATGGCAAAAAGCATCCATCACGAGGATTTGGCGTCCCATCTATTGGGCCAACTCGTAAAACCCAAGAAAGTTAAAGCCAACCATAGAGGCCCAACACAGGGACTCGCTATAAAGAAGACATAATCAAAGCCCAAATACAGGCTCGAATGAATCAAAGCCCAAATCCAGGTCTGACACAAGTTTTCTCATAAAGAAGAGGAACGTTGAACAAAAAATAGTCGTGGAGGAAGTTACGCCTCTATGGACACATTTCCATAAAGGCAGAGACTGTTACAAGAAACATTTATTTCCATTGCACCTCACATGCTTAAATCTCGCAAAAAATTAACTGCGACCATTATAAAAGGTAAAGAGAACATTCGACAAAGATATGCAACATTAACTGAGTTTTGTTCAAATTTAGTTTCTTCTTCAAACAGAGTTGCTAACTTAACCATCGAAGTGTCTTCTGCCACAAAAAATGCGGTCTTTGGCAGTCTAACATCTCTTTTGTAGGTCAAACTCTTAGGAGGACGAGATTTGAACACATCAATATATATATTAAGTTGGATTACATAGCATTCGGCCAGCAATAGTGGCTAATTCACGAGCCTTTATATTGAGGGATCTACAAATATAGTTACATCTCCAAAATGGTAGCAAAAGGAAAATAAGCCTAATATTATATATAAGTGGTTGCCAAACCCAATCAACTGCAAAAGATGGGCTTGCCTCTTCATCATGAAGCGTCGCAGTCAAATTAGCAAAATCACCAAAAAAACATACCAGTTTTGCATATCTGAGCCTGGATCAAGAGCATGGCGACCTTTCCCACAAAACATTCTGCCATGGTATTGTCAAGAACTATTTCTGTTATAGGGCTGGCAATAGTAGCAAGTACCTGTCCGTGAAAATCTGTATCCATAACACCAATAGCTCCCTGTTTGGTATGCTGAAAGAAACATGTGTTAAAACTAACAATGACTGTATCAGGGTAGGGGGTAGAAGGAAAGGGTGTCAACCAGTTGGATCGAAGGTTGAGTCTATAGTTTTGTGCTGAAAGGATCTAAGCTTCAATCAAGGAAATTTTGCTAAAGATTGTCTCTGTGTGAGGTCTAAAGCTAGTGACAGGTTTTGGGGTGGGGGTACTGGTAGTGGTCCCGAAGTCCTTCTTAGTTGTGTTGAGGATGTGAGGGACTGAGGTGATACCTAGGGGTGTGTCCCCTGGCTTGGAACTGAACCAGTAGTTAGACTAGATTGACCAAGTGTGGTATAAAGAGGACGTGAAGGAAAAGGTACACAACTTGGCTTTATTGAAGATGATGTTGTTGCGGAGATGCCAAATAGACACTAAGACAACTGTAAATTGCGAGAGCATTTCCTCTACCACATTAGAATGAACCTTGGTTGTATCCCACATGAACTTAAAAAGCTCGAGATCGATGGTGGGTTAGGATTGATATTAAGCCAATCTATAGGAAGGAGAGAGAGTAGCCAAAACTTATAGATCATTAGGCAGAGGAAGCAAAGGTGTAAGGTGTCTTTCGAGTGTTTATTGCAGAAAGCGCAAGAATTATCCACATGCATATGAATTTGAATAAGATTTGTCATGGCGTGTAAAATATTTTGGCTTATTTTCCATAGAAGTAAGAGGGCACTGGCCGGGCTTTGATCCTCCACGGATCTCTAAGTTGCTTGGGGCTAAAATATGGAGGTTGAGTCATTGAGGTAGAGCTATTAGATTGCTCCAAAGTGAAAGCTTGGATAGCAATTTTCGCTGAGAAATATTTTTTATTTATCAAAAAGCCAAATGAGCCTGTCAGGGCAGTGAATTGTTCTAGTGCAGATACCTTGAATATCCTTGGCCATAGGGGAGGGAAAAAGGGAGTGGATAAGATCCATGTTCCAGTTGATGTCATGATTCTGTGATTGAATCCATAAGTCATGGATGGCCTTAGGGATGCTAGGATCCAGTGGAGTGGGAACACAGTCAGCAAGAACAAGATCGGGTTTAACCTAGCAATCATGCCAAGTTGCTCTAGTGCAGATACCTTGAATATCCTTGGCCACAGAAGAGGGAAAAAGGGAGTGGATAAGATCCATGTTCCAACTGATGTCATGATTCTGAGACTGGATCCATAAGTCATGGATGGTTTTAGGGAGGCTAGGATCCAATGGAGTAGGAACATAGTCAGCAAGAACAAGATCGGGTTTAACCCATCGATCATGCCAAAGGTCAATCTTGTCGCCTGAGAGAACTTGCCATAAAATATATTGCTTCATTTTTGTTAAAACGGTGAGATTACCGCGCCATGCAAAGGAAGCAATAATGGGGGTTTGTCAAGTTGGAAAATGCTCTTAGAGGTGTAGTATAGAGCTTTAAGTTGGAGAGATCATGGGTTTTGTGGAGAGGAGATAACATTCCACATGTTTTTCGCCATTAAGGCAAGGTTTTCGGTTTTGGTGGTGGGAATGTTGAGGCCCCCTAAATGACGGGGCAAGGAAATCTTGTTTCAAGTGCACAGGTGCTTGGCTTTGCCATTCTTACTACCATTCCACCAAAAATTCCTCACCGGTAGATCAGTGTTGGTGGAAATTTCACTAGGTAAAAGGAAAGTTTGTATGGTGTAAACTGGGATAGAATTGAGAACTGCTTTGATCATCACAGTTTTGCCAACCTGAGAAAGAACATTAGATTTCTAGGTAGCCAATTTATCATTAATCTTGTCTAGCAAGAATTGGAAGTCGTTGGCTTTGTGCTTGGAGAAAAGTAGAAAAGATCCCAAATATTTATCTTTGGGATTATAAAATTTGGAGCCAAGGATTCTGTTAATCATTTTGACATGTTTGGGGTGCACATTGGAACTGTAATAAACCGATGACTTCTCAAAATTGACACCTTGGCAGGTCATACAATATTGTTGGAGCAGATCTTTAACAGAGTGAGCTTCAGCTAAAGATGCTTGACAGAAAAACATGAGATCATTTGTATAGGTAAGTGGCTAATAGAAGGGGGTGTCTTTTGATCTTAATGCCTTTGATGAGGCCATCATATAATCCAAACGCCTCATTCATGGAAGGTTTACACCGGACTTTCACAACTAGTCGGGGTTGTAGGTGAAAGAGTAAGTAAATTAAAACTAGAGTTTTCAATGTTAATTTGTATTTTGGGGGGTTTTATAGTCCTAAGTAGGGGTGGGCAAAGGATGGGATGAACCCCATCCCATTCGTTCGGGGTCGAGATGGGATAGATCTCATATCGACCTCGTCCCATCCTAAACGAATTCGGAATGTGATGATAAATAGTTCTCCAGTGAAGAATATAACAAAATAATTTCATCTCACATTGCTCACACACCAATAATGCCAAATTTATGTACATATGACTTTCATCACAACAATATTAAATATAACATAAAATTTGTGGAGGGTTACCTTACAATGGAATTAAGTTTGTCAAGTGAATGACGACAAATGGAATGATCCCATCCATAGATTTGTGTTGCATATTTATGCAAGAGTTGAAATTTCATTCATACAAGATATTATTTTTAGCAATGTTCTCAAGTTGTCTTAGTATAAGTTTAAATGAGCCATATTTTTCATTTTTTACAAGAATAATTGTCCTATAACCAATATAAAATGTGGAAGAAAAAAAACATGAATTTTCATGAGTTTTATTTGACCTAAAATATCCCCAAATCAAGCAAGTAATTTTCAAACAGTAGATGTTTTAATTTAATTTCAACACATCTTAAACTTTTCTTTCGAAAATTCGTTTAATTAAAATTAATAATATTTAATATTTAATAAATAAATTCAGTCGAGATTGAAAATTTCCATCTCGATCCCATCTCACTCTAGATTGGGACGAGATTGAGATGAGTTTGATCAATCCAAAAATGACCCGAAAAAATCGGGATGGGATGCCCACCCCTAGTCCTAAGAGCGTCCACAATAAGGCAAGTGTCATGTGGGGCTTATTGGATTTGTTTAGAATTTTTTTGTCCTACATGTCACTTCCAAAGCCTTTATTTGTTTGAAAACAATGAAAAAATTCATGCAGCTAATGATGGACCTCAAACTAATGACACGCAGCCACATACACAAACACCTTAACCATTGCTCTATTTTTATGTGCTTGTGCGACCTATCATAGGTCGTGTGGCTTATGAAAGGCCCGCACAACTCTTCACACAAGCTAGTTCGAATATCTAGCTCTAGAGAGGATTTGGTGAGGCTTGACTAGACAGAGGACTGCCTGGGGAGTCTGATTGGGCGTGATTTTGGAATTGATTGATGAGCTAGGGCTCGTTGTATGTCAGCAATGAGCCCTAATTGAGCTTCAAGGCTGTCTAAGCAAACCGATTAGAGAGATTGAGACAATTTTTTTCATTTTTATCAAAAAACATCATAACCATTAATTAAATAACAACATGCGAAAGTCTAATACATCACCCAAGTTAATAAAAACCCAAATTCTAGACAGCCTGGGTTTGCTGCCTAGGGGCAAAATTGTACTTTCGCCCCCAGGCCCTATAGAATAACTCTAATAAAAAACAAACTAGAACTTTGACTAGAGTTAGGATAGTTATGAAGCTTTGAAAATAAATACTCAGACTTAACATTTGTTTGCAAAGGCAGAACCGAATAAGCTTCAGTTTGTACATATTAAACATGTGAACTAACAAGTTCTTATCATACTCCAAGTAGTAACTTTGCACTTGTTTGAGTCGAGGATTGACGTTTATTAGGTTATCCCATACAATTGACTTCTCCAATCAAGTTGGTCGTTGCCACACTTTAGTGTGTTGATGATCTATAGTGAATAATGATTTAATTTGATTATAAAACCACGTTCTCATAACCTTTTATAACACGCCATTGATACGTCTCAACACATGCTAGCGCCACCGTTCCAAAACTAGACTACACATGTCTATCAATTGAATTGAGTACGAGCAATTGAAAAAAAAAAATACATTTGCAAGGAGACATTAGGAATTATAACACAAAACGTGGGATGCCAAAAATTACAAGGTATTGCAAAAATTTAAGAAACTTATCAAATGAGTAGGAAACATGTACTTATTACTTGGGTTATTTATTTTGGCCCAAGTATTCCAAATTAGTTTATATGCAACTTTGTTTGGAACTATTTTACACGTTAATTGAGTTTGACCATCATTTTTCTACAATCATGTTGACTCATTGACCAAACAAAATCCCAAATACCATCCCTTTGTGTTACACATGTTTTGCACACAAAAGCCCCCATTAGTTTTTATCGACATCTCGAGGCAATCAGAAGCCCTCTTTTTCTACCCTTTACTCCATCTTCTTTCACTTTCTCTTTTGCTTTGTTATCTCTCTAACCACCACCACCACCTCATTGCCCTACTCCCCCTCTGATTTCATAGATGTTTAGAAAATTGTCATGATGAAAATATTGAAATATAGAGAACAAACAACAGAAACAAAGATAAAAGAACTAACATGGAAGCTTGCAGAGTCTTCCACCACCAGTTGAAATTCGGCATGTCGGCAACAGATAAGACAAAAGAAGCTTCGTCGGCAGCCGAAATCGTTGATGTTATTGGATATAAAAGGCTTGCTTGAGAAGATCATCCTCCAAATCGTGTTGTATTGTTTGTTTGTTAGGATTTATCCCCTTTTGTGGGTGAGAGAGAACGAAGAAAGGGAGGTGAGACGAGAGAGAAAATTGTTGTTTTGTTTGTGTTTGTGTTTGTGATATACTCACCTGCATATATTTGTGTGGTGTCATTTAGACATGTGTATGTGTAACGTCATTGACGTTGTATAGCTTTTTCTAGTTGTAACATTTTGATCTCACTAGTAAAGTTGTTTTCTTTGCCCGTGGAAGTATGTGAGTTTGTCGAACCACGTAAATTGCTCGTCCCTGGTATTTTTTTTTTAACTTCGCATTTTGGCATTTGTAACGCTTTCGTGCGTAACAAATTGGTATCAGAGCCATGGGTTAGTTCTTTGGGTTTCATTTGGAGCTATGTAAATTAATGGTTGGTGAAAAGTATGTCAGATCCATCAACCTCTGGATCAAAGATGGTTACAGCTACAATTGGTAAATTTTACGTCGATAAGTTTAATGGAAATGATAACTTCAGAATGTGGTAATGCGAAGTTTTGTATGTGTTGGAAAATGAAAATTTGGAGGATGCTTTAGGAGACAAGCCAGAGAACATGAAAAAAGAAGAATGGAACAAGCCAAATCAGCAAGCATGCGGGTCAATCAGATTGTGTTTAGCGAATGAACAAAAATACTTCATCACGAAGGAAACCTTATGAGACCATCCAAAATCAAGTACACGACAAAGAACATCCAGATTGAAGTATTTTTGGAAAATCAAGTACACGACAAAGAACATCCAGAATAAGTTCTTCCTCACGAAACAACTTTTTCAGATGAATATGAGACCCGTATTACTTTGTCTGAGCATTTGGATGAGTTAAATAAGCTTATTGCCAATCTATTGAATTTGAAAGAAGATGTTCCAAAGAATTACAAGACTTTGTGCGTTTTGAATTCCCTTCCAGAAGAATATGGACATCTAGTTACGACTTTGTTAACGGGAAAAGAAGAATTGAATTATGATGAGGCGGCCACGACAATGCTAAATTATGAATTCAGGAAGAAGGATCCCAAGGTCCATAGGGATACAACGTCAGAAGTCTTGGTAGCGAGGGGAAGATCTGAAAAAGATGAATGTTGGTGACAGAGAAAAATCACAGTCAAGAGGAAAATTTGAGGACAAGGTTTTTGCCGAGGGATGAATATGCCTACTGTCATGAGAAGAGCCATTAGAAGATTGACTGTGAGACATTGAAAACTACAATAGAAAAAGGAAAGAAAAAGTCAGACGTGAATGTGGTGCATAATTTGAATGAAGATGAGAATGATGCGTATTCGTTAACTGGAACTTCAGCATTGGTGAGTCATTCTGATGAGTGGCAGCTTGATTCAGGTTCTACCTATCACACGTGTCTCCGTAGGGACTGATTCTCTAACTTTAGAGAGATGGATGGTGGTATTTTTCATATGGGACAACAATGAAAAATGTAAAATTGTTGGGATGGGGAAAATCAAGTTGAAGCTGCATAATGGATTTGTTCGGGTTTTGAATGATGTTCGGTATGTACTCGATTTGAAGAAGAATCTCATTTCTGTTAGTGCTTTAGAGTCTAAAGGTTATAAGATTTTGTTAAATTGTGAAGCTCTAAAGGTCGTTTCTGGTGCACTAATAGTTCTGAAGGCAGTTCGGAAGGGTAATTTGTACTTCTTGCAAGGGAGTACGGTTACATGTAATCAGAAAAATTGAATTTGGTGGAGCAATTTGTGTTGTTGAAGGCCTTATGAATGTTACTGATAGCTCTAAGTAATTTGCTTCTGGTGGAGTTACTGATAACTTCAAAGTAATCTCTTAACCCCTCCCATCTTAGATGTTGCCGGTATGAATCGAAGTCTGGAGCAGTAATTCCATCCACTACATGCCTACCGCTGAGCTGGTACCCCATTGACCTCTTCAAAGGTGAAATGTGCAAGCGAAACATAAATGTTGTTCAAGATTGTCCTAAAAATGCACATCCCAATGCAATACCTATGGACCCAAGTCTTAAGGTTGGTTTCGATTTTGCATGCCCAATTAAACTGCACAGTGCCCAAACGCTATTTATGTGACTTCTGCTAGAAGTCTCTATAGCTATTATATATTGGGGTCAGCAACATAATTTCCCGCTTCTTCCCCTTTCGAATTTCAAAACCAGCTGAGCTCACCGATCAAACAGTCAAGCTTTTCTCACGCATCTCTTTCTCCTTCGTCCCTAAATCCCCAATTCAAAAACCCTAATTACCAACAATGGCTTCTTCATCGATCTCCTTTGTCGGCGACGACGAAAAAGATCCCGACGACGCAGAGCTCTGGGCGGTGATCGACTCCGTCGTTGCATCGCACACTCCGGCGGTGTCTTCGAATTCTTACCAGACCCCGATTCGCCACCGCTACAAGGTGGAGTCGTCAGACGGATATGTCTTGCAAGAGTCACCGATCAATCGGCCGCAAAAGATCGCAAGAACGATGAGCAGTCCTGGTTACGGCAGTGGAGAGAATCGAATGGCGATGGTGAGGCACGTGCAACGCACGCCCACGAAACCGATGAGTCCTGCTGGTGGTGGTTATGGAGGAGAGAACCGGATGGCGGTGGTGCCACGTACGCCGAAGACACCGTCGTCTTACTCGTATTCGTCTTCGTCTCCTTCGCCGAATCCTGGAAGGTTTTCGGTGCAGGAGATTAGTCCTGTTTGTGAAGGGTCGGAGCTGGGGTTTGCTCGGAATGATGTCAGAGAGGAGACCAGACATTGCTTGTTTGGGAGATTTCCGTCTGTTGCATTGTTCAAGCAATACCAGAATGCGGCTATGGCGGTAATTACCAAATTCTCTCTTTGTTTATTTGTGTGTTCTAATTTAAGTTTGGTTTGCCGGAAGGGTCTGCTTTTGTTTGTGTTTTACTAATTATATGTTTATTTATTGATCTCAGTGCATTTATTGAGTGATTTAGGCTTGATTAACATAGGCACTCACTAATTGGTTTAGCCTGATCAGCTGAATAAGTAGTGTTGAGAAACACATGTTATGCATTCAACAAAGAAATTGTGCATCCAGCGAAGAATTAAGTTGTAATGAATAATTGTGATGCCTTTCGTTAAATGGTTGGGGTATGTCTTAACTTTGGATTATAGAGACAGTAGAGACAATGAGGTATGTTTGGATGTGGGAAAACCTTTTTTGGAGAAAAATTAAGTAGATAGTGTGACAGGTTCATATAAGAAATAAGGGAATATCAATCAATATTGGGAGAGGAGAAGAGTGAGGTTTTTTTTTTTTGGGGGGGGGGGGGGGGGGGGGTGAATTTATGATGTAATTGTACGGTTGGCATTCACTGATATAGTTGTAATCCCACAACTCCGTTCTTGCTTCCACTTGATATATGAATGAATTCGCCTTCTCTACAAGTTCGAGCTTTCAGAGAGTTGGCAATTTATCATGGTATCAAAGCATTGGTTCGCAATCGCTGCGAGAATTTTCAGTATTTTTTCGTGCTTGCGCTAAGGGGGAGTGTTGGAATTTTGAGAATTTTTTTTATTTGCCCATTTATTCTCACTTTTTACTTCAACCAGGACTTCATCCTTCAAATCATGTACATATCAGATCCAAACTCTACTTTTAGAGTTAGAAATAGAGGTTAAATCCCTCAAATCAAATCTCTCCAAGAAACCAAAATCCACAGTTTCTTCTTCACACTCCATCGATTGGATAAGATGAAGGAAACCTCCATATTTCATCATATTCAAAGATCTATAACTATTGAGTTATTTGAGCTCATCTTCACAAGATCCAATAGGGTCCAAACCACCTTATTCTTCTTCTTTTAAGTACCAGGTGCATTCATTAATCACTGTGTTGGTCATTTCCACAAAAAAATCGTAAGCAACCCAATCTCCTCCTCCTTTTCTTCATGTAGTAGTAATCAATGATTCAAACCCTTATCTTGTGTTGTGTTTCTAGAAGTAGTAATAATCTTCAATGATTGTCTTTGTTGTACTCCCATTTTTGTTGTATTTAAAAAAAATTTCATGTTAAAACGACGCAAAAAACTTGATGGAGTTTTTATTAACATAAATTAATAAACTAATAAACATTACTTGTAATACCGTAAGTGCACGGTTGTCCAACTAGTAGACAGTGGCAAATACGGGTCGATTCCACGAGGATTGACAAGACAGTTGAATTCTGAGACTTATTTAAACTAATTTAGAGTTGGGGTTGCAGCAGATGAAAATTACTAAGTTAAAAGAACTAAATTGAACACTTAATTGTACGGTTGGTATTCACTGATATAGTTGTAATCCCACAACTCCGTTCTTGCTTCCACTTGATATATGAATGAATTCGCCTTCTCTACAAGTTCGAGCTTTCAGAGAGTTGGCAATTTATCATGGTATCAAAGCATTGGTTCGCAATCGCTGCGAGAATTTTCAGTATTTTTTCGCGCTTGCGCTAAGGGGGAGTGTTGGAATATTAAACCCACTGACTTTTGAGAAAAAAATTTTTGTTCCCCAATTAGTTTTTTATTTGCCCATTTATTCTCACTTTTTACTTCAACCAGGACTTCATCCTTCAAATTATGTACATATCAGATCCAAACTCTACTTTTAGAGTTAGAAATAGAGGTTAAATCCCTCAAATCAAATCTCTCCAAGAAACAAAAATCCACAGTTTCTTCTTCACACTCCATTGATTGGATAAGATGAAGGAAACCTCCATATTTCATCATATTCAAAGATCTATAACTATTGAGTTATTTGAGCTCATCTTCACAAGATCCAGTAGGGTCCAAACCACCTTATTCTTCTTCTTTTAAGTACTAGGTGCATTCATTAATCACTGTGTTGGTCATTTCCACAAAAAAATCGTAAGCAACCCAATCTCCTCCTCCTTTTCTTCATGTAGTAGTAATCAACGATTCAAACCCTTCTCCTGTGTTGTGTTTCTAGAAGTAGTAATAATCTTTAATGACTGTCTTTGTTGTACTCCCATTTTTGTTGTATATAAAAAAAAATTTCATGTTAAAACGACGCAAAAAACTTGATGGAGTTTTTATTAACATAAATTAATAAACTAATAAACATTACTTGTAATACCGCAAGTGCACGGTTGTCCAACTAGTAGACAGTGGCAAATACGGGTCGATCCCACGAGGATTGACAAGACAGTTGAATTCTGAGACTTATTTAAACTAATTTAGAGTTGGGGTTGCAGCAGATGAAAATCACTAAGTTAAAAAAACTAAATTGAACACTTTATTAAGATTAAACTGATAAGATGATATGAGAGTGAACCGAGACATCGAATCCACCACAGGTTCTTCGAGATTTGTGTAATCCAAATTATTGTTTTCAAGAATTAACACGACTAATTTAAAGATTAATCTAAATTCGCAATTGATTTCAGCAAAGTCATAAATCCCTAACATTGCGTGTCTTCTCACGGCACACAGAATCATAGGTTTATTTTAACTAATTATAAACCCCTAGCATTGCATGTCTTCTTACGGCACACACAATCACAGATTCAAATTAATTGATTAAAGCAGGCTTTGAATATCAATAAAAGGGTATTTCTAACTACCGATTAGTCTAGATAATTATTCCGGATATAATCGGTGAAAGCAAATTATTGAAATTCAAAAATCAACTATATTTAATATTCAAGCATATGGAAAACAATAAATTCAGATACAACAAACTCTAAAAAACCCTATGGTTTCATCTTCGCCTTGGCGTGGGGTCTAGAAGATCATGGTGGATGGCGTCACAACACTGGTGTAGGTGGAATCCGTCTCTGCACAAACACACATCTCGATAAAATACTGTTGATGAACTGTGGTGGCTCAGAGCAAACACCGGGGTGCAAATAGCCAACTGATTCAAAAATCAGTTGGTTCCCGCCCTTTCTCTTGCGCTTTCTTCTCCAGGGAGACACGCTGCTGCTGCTAATTCCTCTTCGCTCCTCACGAGCTTCTTCTTCCTCCGACCGGCTCCGATACTTGCAAGAGACAGAAAGAGGGTGAGGGAAGAACGATAAGGGGAACAGAAAGAGAAAGAGAAACAAGGGCGGTGCTCTTGTGAGCTCTGTTTCGTGGTGGCTGATGGCGGTGGGAAATGGCTCTGGTGGCGGCTTGCGTTGTTGATTCTTCTTCGTCTTTTTCTGTTCCTGTAAGATAGAGATGTGAATGAGGGGCTGGGTTCGTGAGGGAGAGAGAAACAGGGACTGGGAGTCCTCCTTGTTGGTCTCTAATCTGTGACGGGAACGAGAGAGAGAGAGCAGGGAGAGATGGATGAGGAAGAAGGGCGAGGTGGAGAAGAGAGGACAGGGGGGTCGTGCACTGGTGGTAGTGGTGGCTATGTGGCGTGATGGAACAGGAAGAGGAACGTGACGGGAAAACAAGGAGATGCTCTTTGTTTTGTTGCGTGAGGACTGTGATGGATGATAGTGGTGCTCGGTGGTTGGCTGTTGGACGGTGGCGAGGTGAAGGCTGATGGTGGAAGAAGAAGAGAATGTGGTGATGGCGCGATGATCGCGCTGCCGATCCTCCTATCAAGCAAGGATCGCCGGCAGGGTGGATGTGGCGTGGTGGCTGGAAAAGAGATGAGGAGAAAAACAACGTGGAAGAAGAGCGCATTTTCTCCAAAAGGGGGAAGACCTAAATAGGGTTCTCCTATTTCATTGTTAGGTTGTGCTTGGGTTTCTAGGCTAACTTTTTGGGCTTGGGCTTAGGTTAAATTAGGTAGACTTAGATTTGTTTGGGTTAGGTTTAGATATTTGACCCTCTACTTTGTACCACCACTAGAATCAACCAATTGATTATTCTTTAAATTGTCGCCTTAATGCGATTTCATCATTCACGCTCAAATTCCTACAAAGACATGAAAATGAAATAGTTATAATAAAATATATAATCGAAACACTAACATATATAAATTAAGAGATATATTATGTAATAATTACGTGAATATCAGTAACTAATTTTTATATTATATTTAATTAATTATGACGTCACATCGCCCCCCTCAACAAAAATCCTGGCTCTGTCAATAAACCCACTCCAATTATCAATGGGCCTCACGACTTCGCTCTTGCTTTCCCTTGATATATGATTGGATTCGCCTTCTCTACAAGTTCGAGCTTTTAGAGAGTTGGCAATTCATCATTATTTCTCTCGCATAAGAACAAAGAGAAACCAATGATTCTTGTTTGGGTGGGATGCTTTAGTGCTATACAAGTTTTACTATCCTTTTGCTGCCTTTAGTCACTAAATCATTGTGTATCAAGTTCAATCTTACCCTAATTCTAGTGTTCTTAGTGCATTAGCATAGTTTCTTAGGTACCTACTCTCGTCACAAAATTTGAAAGAAGACAAACCTATTCCCATCACAAAATTTGGAACAATCATTAAACACCTCCGACAAGATTTGAACCTGAATTTGTGATATCATCTGCCACAAACCTACCAGCTAAGTTAGTATCCGTTCGCTTAATTTATCATATGTTTCTCTTCCTTTCAAATTTCATTCTTCCTGGTTTCAACAGTTCTATCATAATCATTATCTTTATCCACATATTTGAACTATTTTACGATGTACTAGACTATATACTTTGGACATAGAGGCAGTCAGATCTGACAATGTAAGTATCAGGATGGCATGCACTGATATATGGTACTGCTTTTATTTCTATAACATTTCCCTCTTTTCACTCGAGATCAAATAACATTACTGCATTTATCAATTGATTGTACAGATTCTTGAGCCGACTGATTATATAAAGATTTATGGGATACCATATATCAAGAAATCAGGTATCAAAAGAAATATTTTTTCTATTTCATATCTTAACATGCAATTTTGTCATGTGTGTGTAGTATCCAGGTCACCCATGTGGTAGCAACCTCAACCTCAAACACTGACACTTCAGCCATATTCTGTCCATTGAAATGGACTTCTGAAAAATCATGAAAATAAATTTAATGAAGATAGCTCTAAAGAAATACCCCTTTATCGTTGCAGAATTTATAGCTTTTAAACTCTTATGTAGCTGACCTTGTATAGAGTGATGCAGTCACTGCAGGATTTCTTAGTGTAGCTCCAGAAAAATCGTCCTTAATTTTAAAACTTCACTGATTTTGTTATTGCATTGTCATGTGGTTATATCATCATCATGAAAGCTCATTCCCGATATTTTTGGGGTTGATTACATGAATTTTGGTTCTCCAAACAATGCGGTGGGATTATATGGATTGATTTAATTAGTTGTTTTCCAGGATGGAGGAAGATAGCATGCTACTTCAATATCTCTTATGAAATCAAAGACAAGTCTATCGAGTTTGATCAGAATCGGAATGTTTTGCGTGCTGAATTCGTCTTTCGGGCGCACATGCAGTATATCCAACTTTTCCGAACATTTTTCTCAAACATTGAATTCAATTCTCTTTTCTTGTGTTTTGTTCTAAATATTTTCTTTTGGTTATATGGCTAGAGGTGGCAGGTATTCAGATGGATGGGGTTCATGTTCTCGAGGAGAGAAAAAGTTTACGAGGCCAAATCATGACATTCCGAGCACAGCGGAAACCAGAGCTAAAAATAAAGCTTGCCAAGTGGGTCATCTTTTCTTTACTCTCCCAGTCTATAATCTTGTGTTCATTCTATTCCCACTTTAAGTAGGAGACAAAAGGTAGCATTTTCATCAGTCTGAAGATTTATTAGTTAATTGTTCACAGAAATAAATAAGCATACCCCAAGTGTGGTTTATGGCAGTTAGAAAATTGTATACTTAAAGAGCATGAAAAATAGGATTACTAGGAGCAAGACCTTACTCATGTACTACTTAATGATTTGGTGTTGAGGTTCAAAGAAGCTTCAATAAATACAACAAGTTCAACTACGACCTTCTATGGATCATTCATTGGAGAATAAAATTCAACTTCAGCATCTTAGCTATGCTTGTCTAATAGTGTCTTTGGAAGGTGGCGCTTTCATTGGTTTGAACGTTATCTGTTTATCTCAGGAGTTTGGCTAGTAATAGAACAGTTGTTTTGTATGTTTCAATTGCAACAGTCCTGGCTTTATAATATGCTTAAAGAATGAAGTTCTTTCTTGATTTTGTAGGATCTCCTTGGGATTGGAGAGTATCGAGAAAATGCAGCCAATGGTTAATGATAAATCCAAACTTTTTGCTTCCTGCAATGCAATTCTGGTTGAATCTCTTTATTGATGTGGAAATGACTGACCCATATGGTCAAAGAAGTCATTGGATCTGCCTTCTATCCATGCCAACACCTAAGTGTATTTGACAGAAAACCATACCCAGTTCAAAGAAAAATGATGGGCAAGAGAAAGAGTTCCATGACCAAAGAGATCATTGATATAATGTATCACTTAAAATTTCTTTTGTTCATTCTTTGAAAAAAAATTTCATTGACAAATAAATTTGCTGCTTTTTCCAGAGAGTCTCTAATAATTTTGTACTTTCCTTTTCTTTTTTACTTTATGCTTAGAAGGATTGTTCTTATTACACCTTATTTTTAGCTATCAGATGGTCGAAAAGTGGCAGCTGTACACATGATATTTTCATTTAATAGATGTTGGCGAGGAAGGGTCGATCTCAATGATGCCATACAGGCACTGATCGTGTAAAGTTTGACTTGGTTATGGGCTTGTATCATTAAGCTTAAGTTCGCATCATCCTTAGGCTTAATCACGATTTGTTGTCCAACAAAAAAGTGCAGCACTCAAGGTGGGAGATTTAGTTGTTGCTAGACACCAAAGCAAAGCTCTCTGTTATTTCTCTTTATTGGATTCTCCTCTTCCCCTCATCATGAAAATCCATGCAGCTCTTTTTCTGGTTGACTGATGACCCCATATCTTTTCAAGATATGGCTTTGATGTCCTTAATTTTTAATTAGTGGAACCTGTAGGGTGAGTGATGATGAACATGTAAAGGGAGCTCGTCCACACATTATCAGTCTGGTCAGTTTTCTGATTACTTGATCTGATCCAGTTTGTAAGTATTCAAATTTGTGATCTGAGCCTTGAAAACTCAACATCAGATCCATAGTTAAATTATTTTGAGAGAATAGATTAGGACAAAGGAGTGTTTAGGAACTGAAGGACCTTTTACCACCATTTAAGGGACAGTGGGACAGTTACATAAGGTATATGAGTGAAGGGACAATCATGTAATTATGAAAAAGAAAATTGCTTTACCTTCATCTCTGCTGTTTGTTCTGGTTTTACTGTCTTTTGTGCCACGTTTATCTCTTCTTTTTCTCTGAACAAAATTATTCTGTTTCTTCTTTGGGTTCTGTCAACAAGAAAGAGAAAGTGAGATTGAAATGGGAAAGTATGTATAGTTTTGCTCAACAGTTGTAGCTGTATCCCCTCTTTTCTTTACTCTTATTTTCACTCTCTCCTTCTCTCTGCCTATTCAATCCGTAAAACTTGATTTTCAAACCAATATGAATGACTCATTTGTATTCTACTTGTTCAAGTTCTTTCATCTCCCATAGAACGTGTAAAACCCTGGAAATGACAGTGTACCATCTCCCTTTATGAGAGGACCCGCCATTGGACTTCTATATAAATCTTTCAGCCCAAGTTTGTTGTGCGCGCCATGGCTCAACAGGTATAGGACCTTTCCTCCCCTGTTTTTTTGTTTTTGGAATATTGAATACTTATTCTTTTTACAACGATATTGATCAACATGTTTATTTGTGTATTTTTGGAACTCTATATCTGTTCAGAATCTGATCTGTTTTGGGTGGGAATGCAGGAAGAGGGGTGGCCTCTGGGATTGCAACCACTGAACATGAGAGCTGGGTTGATGAGGAATGGCGATTTCTCCGGATCTATTTCTTTCAATACTTTGCTCACTGCTTCTCCAAGTTCCTCAACAAATTCTTCTTCAGACTTGGATACTGAGGTCAGTTGATGCAGGCCACTGATTTTAATCAAGCTTTTTACTCTTCTATTATTGGTCTTTTTTTGGATGCTTCTTTTAGTAACCTCTGGTTGTAGAAAATTAGGACATGATAAGAATATGCCTATGTTGTTCATTCTTGTTTGCTTCATACACTTAAAAAAAAAATTTGACTAGAAAAACTGGTCATTTTCTTTGTCACCATAGCTATCATCTATTGGAAAATGAACATTATAGACCCCTATGCATTGTGGTGCAATACTCTGTAGGGGGTACAGTTATTCCCCCTTTCTGTTTATCTTGTGAGGTTTGTAAATTTTGTTTTTTGGAGAACCTCACAAAGATCGCCTTATAGAAATGGGCAGATCACAAATGGTATAAATCTTTTGATAAGATTTAGAGTTTTGGTTTCTAACCATTGGGATATCTAAGGTCCATTCTTTGAACTCAAAACTATCTGAGTTTTCAGATGTAGACATCTGGAAACAAGAATAATCAGATGGACTTATCTAGATATCTATACTGTAATCTCAAGACAAGGCCAATGGCGTGACAGCTAATGGTTAGAGCTTGGCGGATGGTACCACTAGGTGATGAAGATAAGAGATGCTTGCTTCCAAAACGTTATAATCAAGTTTTTTGCCACCTAAGTGATTAAAATGGCCCACAATTAACCCACTGTGGTATGAGACTCTGGTGAGCCCATGACTTTAACAGTTGACAAATTCATGCCTCATTTGATAGTTGAAGGTGTCACACTTGTGGAACGTATGGCGACTTTGACTCTGTGAGATGTTGAGCTGAAAGACCTGTTCCCTTAGACAACTGACATGGTGTATCATATCTTCTAGTTTTGCCCATGTCTTTGATATTGTATGACACTACAACTAATGTCAAAATTATACTAGGTAATTTTATCATTTTACTCATGTACTTTCGTCATTCTGCTCTATGTAGTTCTGATACTCCATTCTACCCATAATTGACGCGATGTTTCCCTGATTTCATCTCTGCTTCCCATGTCTTCTAGTATTATATTTTGTCTTTAGTATTCGACATACCCCTGTTATATTTTCACATAACATTCTAAGGTGAACTTCTGATCCACAACCTACACCATCGCGCTTCTGAATCTGGGGGACCTCGTCCAATTGTTCCTTTGAATCCTAACACCAACTGTTCTTCCACCTCTTTTCTTGAAACCCATGCCCACCATCTATTCCTATGTTCATGTTTGAACATTGTTACCTTACCATCATTGCTCCCTTGTTACCATCATCTTGTGCTCTGCTGCTGGTGAACATGCAGTGGATTTGATGTCGTACATGCCTGAGCTCTGCATCTCAGAAATTTTAGAAGATTGATTTGGTTTTGCATGCTTAAGTATGATTGTTGATAAACTGGTAATGATGCAGTATGTATAAATCTTATATATTTTCTACTATCTCTTGATTGTTTGCAGTCGACTGGGTCTTTTTTCCATGACAAGAGCATCACACTTGGAAGCCTCATTGGTGTTTCTAGCATTTTCGACCTCTCCGGAAGACGATCAGTCAGAGGAAAGAAAACGGAATCTGCAGGACTGAAAAAGAGGAGCTACAAATCGAAAATATGGTTCTCATCTTTGTGTTTGAAAACTGGTGGTGCTAAAAGTCCTCCATCACTTGGCCATTTTCTTGAAGTGGAGAGACGAGCTACTAATAGCGACTGCAGGAGGAACCAAAGCCCAAGCATTTATGAACTTGATCACTTAGGTGAAGCTCAGCCTGTTTCAGAAACTAACTTACTATTTATTAATGGAAGTGTTGCTCCGCCTCGACCAAGTAGCCCATGGTTGGGTTCCCATGTTGGAGGCAGATGCAAGAAACTCTTATCCCATGCTAATGGCTGTGGCGTTCCAATACTCTTTTCACGCGTATGTGGACAGCCCACCACTTGAAGGGAAGCAACTTATCTCCTCTGATGTACTTCATTCTACCTGTTTTCTCTGTATCTTGTTTGATTTTAATATTTCACAACTGAATAAAGTGCCATTTCTTTTGTTTCCAAATTTGTGTTACATCAGAATTTTGAACATTCTAAGGCGAACTTTTGATTGACAACCTATTAACATTGAAACCAAGAAAAATCTGGCCCATTTTATCCCATGGCAATGGGTAGTGATGACTACTATCAGGTTGTGTGTTGTGTCATTCTGTCTCAACACAAACCCAACTTGTTATCGGTGGTTTTAACTTGTTCACCATCTACGTCTGCCAAAGTTTTTTTTTTTTTTGACATTCTGTTGGAATCAAGAGTTACAAATGAATATCCATCTCCCTTCACTTGGTCTACTGTGAATTAGAACATGAAACTTCGAATCAGAGCAAAAAAGCAAATATCCCCTAACAGACAATAAATCCGTGATAATGCATTCCAAATTTCATGTGTACAATAAGGGTTGCACAAGGTTACATATGTTTCAATCTAAAATAACTATGAAGCGTGCTTTGGATTCATGTTATATTGCTGTTGGGTTTATGAATTCTGACTAGTTAGGTGTGAGTGTGACAAATCTCAATTGCCATGTTAAACCTAGAAGCCTTAGTATTTGAAATAGTCTGATGAAGGCTGCTAAAGATTTTAACTATAGAATGCCCACACCTTGTGGAATTCATGTTTGGGGTGGGCAGAATAGTTTTTAATAATTTCATGGGTTAGAGATCAAAGTTTACTGTTTTACACCATTAGAGGAGCCTCCTTGTTATCAAATATATTCTATACAATACCCCCACCCCACCATTCTACAGTCAAAGTGTTCTTATACGTCAAAAATCAACCTTCAGTGGACATTAATAATTTAATGAAGACCATGCTTTTGGCCTAAAAAGTGTTGAAGTTGATTCTGAAGGAACTTTTCTGAAACCTAGTTGATCTTATCTCTTCTAATCTCTTATTACAGGTGGATGCTCCTCCTATTGGTTACCTATAGATGCTGCTGTATCTCAATCCCATAACGTTATAAAAGCCTTTGTATCACTTTCAGATGTATGTATTCGTCCATAACTCTTGATCCCCAAAGTTTTTACAATAATCCATGTTAACCCATATGTTCATGATGTTAGCATCTATAGACTATAGTGAAGTGATGACTTTTTAGAACATCTTAGCAAGGTCATGCACATTATTTGGCATTCTAACTGTTCTTATTCAAATCAGGAATCTATTACTCTACAATATTGTCATTTCATGCATGCATGCATGTGAGCATCCACCGGCTTATCGTGATTCGTCTAAACCCAACTTCCAGTCTGATATTGCTAATTTGTATAAAACTGTAATTACATTTGCGTAAATTTGTTTAGATTGTTTAAAATTTACACAACGAGGGTCCTTCTCACCCTTCACTTTATTTTAGTTCAATTTTACGGCTGATATTCTTGGACATTCTTAATTAATTAATCTCGCAATTGCGTTATTTTTTATTTAACTATGTATTAACTTATTATTTTTACATTAGATATTTGAGTGATATTTTAATTTTCTTTTTTCACAACCAAGGTTGTTGAGGAGTGGATGCTCACAGGCTCACAGGGCCAGAAGTGTATTTGTGAACAGGGCAAAACAGGGAACCCACTTAAACATCTTATTCACAAGTCCAAATTAAACAAGGAGACTCTGTCAATCAGAGGACCCAAGAAGACAAGGCCAACTAAAATGGGGTCCCTTTCCCTTCCATGTTAGCTGCAGTGTTATCATCTGAAATTCACACTTCTTCTTCCTCCTCCCAACTTAAATAGTTCAGATATCCTCTAAAGTCAAAAAGATGCATTGTGCCTGTTGGCTCCATCTCCCACTTGATAACCAAAGCTTACATCACAGAAAAATGGTCACTGGGTCCTCTTCAGATTATAAGTTGTTTTTAGCCCAAGAGTTCAGACTTATTGAAGTTAGGTCTTCACGTTGATTTAAAAAAAAAATTCAGAAACCCAATGGGAGAGACTTTGCTCACATGACAACCAACAAGCTTTCCTCTCCTTTCATAAACAAATGAACATTTTTTTTCTTCTGCACCGAATCAGATCATATAATATATATATTGCATTCACATTCTCCCAATCTTTTTGTCTAAAAAAGAAATGAGGTACATATAGGACCCACCCACACCATTTTTTTGATTCTTCAAGTAAAGAAAAGGTGAGGGGTTTGTGACTGAGTACATTTTCCTACTCCAAAAGAACAAGAATTTTTGCTATATGAGAACGAACCTATAACTAAAAACCAGAGGCACTGTTGCTCCTCCTTCACTCTAAAGCTAACCAACAAAACAATTCTCACCAACTCAACTTATACACAATACAAGGATTATCCTTGCTTACATGTAGTCCTTTGTTGCTTTTACATGCCCATATATGCATAACAAATGGAGCCCTGCCGAGGCGGATGCATATCCAATTCGGGCAGAAGCCTGATTGCCAATTCATGATTGAGGCTTATCGTCCAAGTCATCTATGTCGGCAGCAACTCTGCCAGAACCACGACCACCCATCTTTCCGAATGAGCCCATGGCCGTTAAGCTTTTGAAGCTGCTGCTGCCCTCACTGAAGTTCTTGGATACCCTTGACTTCCTTGGCTTTGAAAGGTTAATCTCTTTATCTAGTTCTTTGTCGTTGATCTTCGATTTGGCAACTCCAAGTTGGGCAATGGTACTTCTGCAAAAAGGACAGAGTGGGGCAGGCATGGAAGTTGTAGTAGGATTGGGCTTGTTGTAACAACACAAGGATAGTGTACAATGTGCACACATTTGGTGGCCACAATCTTGGACTTCAATTGTGCATACCTGATCGAAGCAAATGCTACATAGATCATTGTCACTGGCCTGCATGAGAAGAAGCCAACTGGTTAGCCATTTATGTTGATCAAAGGAGTTAAACAAACCCTCAAAGCCAAGTAAGTTTTAAACAAAACTGATATTAGAATCCAAAATAATTGAATCCCTGGCCAAAAGTATTGACCAATTAGTACTCAATATCAACGACATTTATCGCATGCTGATCAAACATCTTTTCTTCTGCAAAAGGACTATTATAAAAAAATGAGACGCATCATTCTTTTATGAATACAAGTAGTGAGGCCTAATGAGAGAAGAAAAATTCACCTCTGAAATATTGTCATCAACACTAGAATCAGAACTGGATGGAGATCGAAGTGAGAAAGCTGTTCCTTTCAGAATGTTATTCTCCCTTTCCCTATTTGCCTCCATAAGAGCCTTCTCTAGCAGAGCTTTCGCCTCCGGATTAAGCTCACTGATGAACTTCAAGGGAGAAGGCCAGACAAGTGGCTCTGCTGATGTAGGATTCAGCAGTGCTGCACAAGATCCATATTTGTATCTCAATGCAACCGTGTAAGGTATCCGTCTGCAAATTTCCATAGATTACATGCTCAGTAGCTGACCTTCTAAATCTTAATTATGAATATAAAGACTAATTGTAGCTAGGATTAAGTAGGATAAGAACACTATTGACATATAAAACATAGTCCTTAATCACCAAAAATCGTCCAAACACCAAAAAATAAAAAACGGCATCAAAAGAATTGAAGATTACCCAGCTGCATCTCTCTGAAGCCGATCCGCACCCCATGCTAGGAGTGCTCTAATGCAATCTAATGAACCTCCTCGTGCCGCTAAATGAAGTGATGTGCTACCTGGGAACCTGCAATCAATATTTTCATATATAAAGATATACAAGATTGGATTTCTCGTTGAATCTAAAAACAAACAAAGACCATGATAAGGATTTAGTACCCGTATCCGCGAGTTGAAGCACAAACAAGAGCTCCACTGTCTAATAGAATATGAACACATTCTGGCCGTCTTTGACGGGAGGCTAGATGCAATGGGGTTGCTCCATGTCCATCTTTAACATTCACAAATCTCACAAATCCCCTGTTTTTAAACCAAATTAAATTGATACAAACTAATAACATCAAGAACTATACTCCAAACAATTCGATCTCAATAGTGAGATTAAAAACAATACCAGGAATCTGAAACAGGGGACGCGTGAGCTGCAGAGAGAATTGCTTGAAGGCAATCTGAATGACCATAGTACGCAGCATAGTGTAGGCAAGTTCTTCCACTCAGGGTATCAAACATCAATATCTAACCAATTTCGAAGATAACCCATATTAGCTTCAACATTCCAATCAAAGATTCAGTCAAAACAAACCAACATGACAATAAAATTAGAAACTTTTTCGTACATTAGCCCCTGCGTCGAGAAGCTTTTGCACACAAGCCATCTTCCCATGCATTGCAGCCAACATAAGAGGAGTCTGAAACAATCCCAAACCCATACAAGGATCAAAACTCAGCAAGTTGAACAGATAACAAAACCACAGTTGTTGAATCATCAATTGAAGCAAATATCTGATCGAATACTGACCTGTTTGTGTCTATTCAAGATATCTGGGTTCACAGATCGATCCAACAACATTGAAAGAACCTGTTAATCAAAACCAGAAATCAAGAAAAGAAATACCCATTAATCAAAATTGAACCAAAACCCCAAATAAGTGTCTCTTTATTACAAAAAAAAAAAAAAAAAAACTCACAAAGAAGCAAAACCGACAACCCACCTGGATCCGACCATTAGCAGCTGCGACATGAAGAGCAGAGGACCTGTTATAAAGGGTCGTTTGATATAAGAGAGATGGGTCTCTCTCCAACATAGCTTCAACAATCTCCAACTCACCCATTTGAACAACAGTGAAGAACCCA
Organism: Berberis thunbergii; assembly: GCA_003290165.1. NCBI lineage: Eukaryota > Viridiplantae > Streptophyta > Magnoliopsida > Ranunculales > Berberidaceae > Berberis > Berberis thunbergii. Next base: position 149,255 of record QNQO01001699.1, read on the forward strand.
TTCTCAGAACTGCTGGTACAGCTCAACCCCTGACCCATCTCTCTCACCCAGTATGCTCACTTAACACCCTTTGTGGTTGGAGGAGACACACGACTTTATCGTGCGCCACCTTCCACACAACACACACAGAAGAGAAGAGAAGAGGAGACGATACAGTTGAACTGAAGACGAGGAGGGAGGAAAAACAGAGCTCTCTCTCTTCTCTTCTCTTCTCTGCACTACAAATAAATAAAACTAAAAATATTTATGGGCGAGAGAGCTGCCCGAGTGTATACGGGGATGGGTGACCGTATGACTAAGCAAAGCATGGGCGGGCGGGCAGCGGATCCGGGTCAACTTGTCAGATATTTTTTCAGTCTATTTGGATTCCAAGAAGAAATCAGTTCGAGGCGACTACGACACTTTACGAATCTCTTGACTGTAAAAAAAAAAACCGATTTCAACAGAAATCACTGTTCTGGCTCTCTGGGCTGGACTGAGGAGCATTGAACCCTTCTGGAGGGGGATGGGTGGTTAGTGGTTACTGCCCCTCCCCTCGCCCCATAGAATATCTGAGGAGCATTTATCGTTTTCACAATCGAAAATTTCAGAAAAGCGAGTCGAAATTTCAGAAAGCGAGGATATATGAAATATATATAATAAATTTTAAAGACATATTAAATATAAATAAATAAATATATTAAATACATTAAATGAAATTACAATACTTATAATTAGAAAAATAATGCTAATTTTAAAAATCAATATATAAGTAAAAGAATTGATAATAAAAAATTGTGTGATGATTGAAAATATCAACAAATAATTAGAATAAATGATGGTTAAAAAAGTTTAAAATTTACAAAAAAAATACCCTAAATTTTTTCAAATTTTTTTTTTGAAAAATGTAAATTTTAGTAGCTGTTTTTTGTATTTTTAAGAAAAAAAAATGAAATTTATGGAAAAAATCTCGAAAATTTTCAAAAAATTCTAGAAAAAATGTAACTTTTTATTTAGCCATTTTTCTTTTTGTAATTAAAAAAAATCGTGTAATTTCTCGAAATCACAATCCTCGCTCTTTTAATTTTTTTTTTTCAATTTTAGGTTTTACAAATTAACAATGCGAGTATTAAAGGTTGTTAAAAAATAAATATTTATTTTTGCAATCAGGATGCGATATGATCTGGGGAGGATGATGAGTTCTCGAAATATGTATAATTTTATGGTAAAGGTGAAAATAAAAGATGATAAGTCATTTTTCATGGGAAATGGAATTCATTTCCTCTGTCATGTTGATTTTCGTTGTGTCATGAGACTGATTTTCCTACTACTCATGAGAATTCAAGTTCGTTGGAAGGGGGTACAAAAATGGTTTCAATTTCATGTTTGTTTTTTGTGCAACCAAACAGACTCTACATGGAATGTTTGAGGATGGCCTACGGAAATGTGTATTTGTTAAGATTTACCAAATAACAAAAGTTGTAATTGTATTTGAAAAAATGGCAATCTAGCAGTAGATTGATAATGAAAATTGAAAACTACCTATAAATTTCTAAGTTGAAAGAAGATATAGACAAGTAATTGATTTCACTGAAACCGGTCTATACTCTATATAGATGTAGTAGTTGCTAAAATTTCATTTCAAGCAAAGTTAGGTGCACTGCCTAATCGTCTAAAATTCAATTTCTTGCACTAAGCAACTTTTTATGCCTAGGAAGAGACATACATTACCAATGGACAAATTCAAATATAAGTGACTGAAATTACTATCTTACGGTCTATGATATTTTATAGTTGAATGCAAAGTTCACATCAACACAACCATGTCCGACACAGATCAATGGTTATTTACATGCATTTCCACCTCCCGGCCAAATCACATATTTCATGCATATCGTCGAATTCAAGTTTTTCACTGGTGGACTAATGACGCATAATTAAGCTTACATATATCTTAGAGGAGCCAAACAAGCCTTACAAATGAAGCATGGGACCAATGTTAATTACAAAACAATGAGGTTGATGCAAAAAGAAAGTGACAACATGAACAACTAACAAGTAACAATTCAGGAAGCAAGTCCCTCTCCCCTACAGCAATACTTATTTGTTTCATTTCAAGGAAAGAAAACCTAACATTACAAGTAATAGTTTTCTATGAATTGCAATTGAAGGTTGTTGGGGTATTTTTAGTAGGGCTTTTCTAAACGTCGAGGAAACGAGCCGAGGGAGGGAGAGAGAGTGAGGGATGGGTGTAAAAAACATTTTTAGTAGATCTATACCATGATAACAAAAACATGTACTTGTTCTCTTTTCCATGCACCAAAAGGTGAAAAAACTTATAGAGTCTGACTTGAAAGCACTTATTTGTGTTTGGAAGAGTGGTCTGTACGCTATCGGACCAACTCTACCCCTCTCTAACTTCTCCAAACCCATGGAGAGAAGGGTAGAGTGGTCTGGTCACGACCCTCCCAGGCACAAATCAGTGCTTTCGAACTAAGCTCTGTAGAAGCTCTGCCAAAAGGTATTTTCCTTCTTCTGATTGCTAGTTATCTCTAAACACTACAAAAAAACAGGATGTTAGCGGCGGTTTTGTAGCGACGTTTAAGTAAAACCGCCGCTGAATGCTATATATAACGACGGTTGGTCGACCGTCGCGGATTAATAGTATTTAATGGCGGTTCATTTAAATGGCGACGGTCGTAGCCGTCGCTATATGTAAAATCAGATTTTATAACCCAACTAACCCTATACCTAATTTTATATTTATTTTACTCTCCATCATCCCCACCTCTCCACCTCCCCTATACGGCTATACCTCTCCACCTCCCCTCCTCCTCCCTTCCCTCCCTTTGTAGAGCAATACTAGTGCATTTAATGGAGATTGATTAACACATTATAGGGGTACCCAAGGAGGTAGTCAAGAGGGCATCATCTGTACTGGAGGCCATTGGCACTGAGAAACAGGTTGAGCGTCTGTTTGATGAGAAAATATTAGCCAAAGATCAACAATACAAGGTGACGATTTTATCTTTCCATTTAATTACATGATGCTATATGAAAGGCACTGCTATCTCTCTAACAAACTCATGGATTTTTTTTGTTTTTTTTGTTTTTTTTTTTTTTCTGAAATCAATGTAGGATGCAATAGATAAGATGTTGTCTTTTGATGTTCTGAATGGCAATCTTGATCTCTTATTAAACCTGAACCCACGCAATTACTTAATACATAGAAAATAAGTAAATGATTCTTTCTATTGCTTATGTGAATTAACTTTTCTTTTTTGCTACAAGATCTTACAAATTTTCTTTTTTGCTACAAGATCTTACAGAAAATAAGTATTTTTTCAACTCTCTTCTCAGTTTTCCTTCAAAGTCAAGCTTTAAGTAATATTCTAGATTCAAAAGAGAAAATTTGTCCACAAAAACTACAGATAAATGACTTCTTTGACTAAATCAGTCTTACAATTTGAATCAGTTCCTTGATCAATGTTAACGTATTACATTGATGTTTTCCAAATCACATTGCTTGTTTTCAAAATCCAAACATCAAATTTGTCAAAGACATGTTTGAAGGTTGAAACTATAAGCCAAAGTTTAGTATAGTATTAACTTGTGTTTTGTTTAGATTAATCTAAAATGAAATCAAAGAGAGGTAACTTGTAAAGTAAGGATACCCCAATTTGATGGATCTTATACCATAAAATCTAAATATTAACAGGGGACATGTTTGAAGGAGACACCAAGTAGGGTTTAAAAACCTCAAACTGCGAAATTAACCTGGAAGTATGAGACGCTCTGCTAGGGTTTGGCGATAGCGGCGGCTAGGGTTTGTTCAACACCACAATGCTCCTTGCGGTCCTTGATTGATCCATGTCAATGAGCAACGAGCAGGACAACCGGGTTTCCTCCATCCTCCCTTGTGGAGGAACTCAAACTCATGAAAGGGGAAACAAAACAACCAATGTCGAGAGATATGATGAAGAAGGAAGTCGCGCTAAGTCTCTGTTACAAAGCCTAGGTTCTCTTAACAGAGAAAAAGAGCAGAGTCTATTGCGGCTGATCCAAGACTTCAAGCTAGGACTATCTCGGAACAACACAGAGAACACAAACTCCATGCAAAAGGAAGCACCACTTAATACCATCTCCAATGGTAATGATGAGACTACGCCCAACAATCTAGGAAGCAAACCAGGCAGTGAACCAGACAATGCAGGAACATGGGCTTCAAAACTGAGGCAAGGTCGATATGCTGGTTCGAACAAACTAAAATATGAACCACCTATGGTGGTAAATGGCAAGAAGGTAGTCAAGGTCCACACCTCAGAGTTTGCGCATAGAATCGTTGAATGTGAAAAGCTCATTGTAGGTCGGTTTGTGGGAAAAAAGTTGGGATACAGTTTTGTAAAGGAGTCATTAATGAGAACCTGGGGAACCAGGAACTTCGAGATGAGTATTCATGGAGACAAGAACTTCGTATTCAAGTTCAAGGAGGAAGGAGATAGAAACAAAGCTCTAGAGATGGGCTCCTTGCATATAGCAAACATACTATTTATTGTTCGAACGTGGTCTCCAACATTGGATGAGGAAGCAGAATCTCTCACCTCATAACCTATCTGGGTAATACTCAAACGAATACTTCTATTCCTATGGAATCCTGAGGGCATGCAACGGATTGCTAGTGTCATAGGGATACCCATCATGCTCGATAAGGCAACTGAATAAGGAACCAGGAAGGCTTACGCCAGTGTCTATGTTGAAGTTAGTGTTCACGATCAACTACCAAAAGAAGTCCCAGTGGTTATCAATGACTAGACTACGCGAATAGTTGAGGTAGAGCACGCATGGATTCCAACAAAATGCAGTGTGTGTGCTGTTTTTGGCCACTCCAAACAGCAATGCATGAAAGATGTTACCCCTATAAAGATTGCACTGAAAGTATGGAAGCCGACTGGAAGAATACACCCGCTGAGCATAAACAATGAAGAAGGATGAACTGTTGTACGCGGAAATAACGCTATAAGAACATCTAAACAAGCACAAGTTGCACTGGGTGAAACTAGTGTACCCACTATCGAAGCGCAGCTAGAGGCCACACATGCGTCTACGTCTAAGGGCACTCCCAATGAATCCATGTCAAATGAAGCACTTAATGACCCCATACCCAATGAGCAAAATGAATCTACTGAAACTTTAACAGCTGCAAATCCCAATTTGCAATTAGCATTTGTAGAGGAGACTGAACATACTCGGGCTCCTCTAGTCACTGCCAACTCATTTGAGTGTCTTGTGCAAGAGAGTGATGCACCTAGCTTATCAGATACAATGAAGACTTCGAGGAAAACACTTCACAGGATCGATAGGTGAAGCACCACGGACTGAAGATGAAGTAGTACGAGAGATGACTGATGGAAGACAGGGGGAAGATCGCACGAACTCTCCAACAACGCCCATGGATTGGATAACACCCCAAGCCATCAATGCTTTGAATACAACAACGCCCATGGATTGGCTAACACCCCAAGCCATCAATGCTTTGAATATAACAATTGCAAGAATAGGCAATGATGCATTGATCACCAAAATTAAATGCTTACTTGAAGCGGAAGCAGCAAAGGTAGGGCAACACATTGAAGAAGAACATGAAGTTAACACAATACAGCCTCCTACGGAATATGTTCTTCAAAGGTTTTTTCGAAGCAAGAAGACAAATCCTAAATTTAGGTAATTGATGATGATAATACAGGTAAAATGCAAATGCTTATTAGAACCTTGTGGGGATGCTAGATTAGTGCTAGCATTCAATGGTTTCTATATCATAATTCATTGTATTTCGATTCTCTACGACGACTTCTCATACATCCTGGGGCCCACATTAGGTATAAATCAGGTCATGAGAGTGATTAAAGGATTGATTAGTAATTATGAGGAAGAAAAGTTTTGGCAGATCTATCATGCAACCACTTTACTAGCAGAACACTTTGCAAGGTTACTCCCCAACCTGGAAACGGTGAATCTAGAACTAATTAGGTTATTTGTTGAAGCTTTGAAGCAAGTTTATTATTCTGTAGATGATGTAACGAGTGAACGTATGAGCGATTGTAAATTTTATCATCACTTTTTTTTAATATAAGGTTCGGGGATCCTAAAAACCCCAACTCACTTTTCAAAAAAAAAAAAAAAAAGTAGGTGGTGTACTTGTTTATGCTCTCTACAAATTGATTTTCATATTTGGTCTCATTTGAAGGCATAATGATAAGAAGCTTGAACAAACCCTCTAATGGCTTATTGTCTGATACTATATCCATCCTGCTAGCTGGAACGTAAACAATTATTGATTTTCAGAAACTTCTATAAAAAATACAGTATTGATAGTTCCATGCACTAAAATGCAACAATACATCCAATCACGCATTTAGTGGGTGTTTTCATTTTTTGCATAAATGTATGTGGAACTTAAATTGTTTTTATTTCTGGTTTCCTGGATGTCGGGGGTGCATGATTTTTGAGTGGAAATAATCTTGATCATTAATGGTGGTGCCATAATGTGGTAACATAATGGCATCTTTTTTGGTTGAACTACTGTAGGAATAAGCAGGTGGCTTAATTTGCTTTTATGGATGGAGGCAGAATTGGGTAGCTGGGATAGTTTAATGGATTTCCTTTAGAGAAAGTTGGAGTTGGTACCTCTGAAGGAGAAATTTGTTATAAATGAGTCTGGATCATCTGCACTAAGGGTTCAGATGTAGAGATTTGATTTCGATTGTGGTTTATCATTAGAAATACCGATGATATACCTATTCGGTGCACTACACCAAATTGATATTTTTGTAACAACTCTCAAAACAGTATCACTTTTGAGATGTTGCAATTCACCAAACAATTTCAAGCCAAAACTAAATTTAGCCAAAAAAATGAAAAATAGTAACACAAAAAAATGATACAATAAGTTGGATCACCATGAATAGTATCACTTTTATAACCATACTCTTCATGGTGATACAATTATTGTATCATTTTGTTTGTGAAAATGTGAAAAATTGTTAGGTGAATTGTTACACTTCAAAAATGATATTGTTTTGGGAGTTGTTACAAAAATGTCAATTTGATGTAGTGGTGTGATTGCAGAGACAATCTGAACTGTAGATGAATGGTGAAAATTGATAGATTATTAAGAGTAGAAAGTGGTTGGGCGAGTGAAGAAAGTAAATCATTGAGTTCTTCAATCATGTATTATTTTTAAGCAAAAAATATTGATTTACCCACATTGGTTGTCTAAACTTTATAATTAGCATTGATGGGATAATTTTAGCATCACAGTTTCGAAAGCTAAAAAGTGTGTGTTGAATTGTTGAATGAAAAACAGTTAGGTCACCACATTAACGTGATTTTATCACATCCATTGCCTCAAGGGTTCTAACAAATGGTTGATGAACCTGCCTTCCACTTGTGTGGTACGTAATCCAATTCTTCGAAAAAAATTTCTATAACTATGGGATTTTTTTGGTTTGGGCTGGTGTTGTCAGGGATCACAGCTAGTCGATCAATTCTGTAATGTGAATTACGCGTGTGTTTGGTTGTATGGAAAGATAATTTTATTTATTTTAGGTGTTTATGTGGATGTTCATACTGTTAATGTAAAACAATTTATCAGCTTGTAATTAAACAAAATTAACCCGTAAAATAAGATGTCTTTTCAATTCTTCAATGGCTTTAAAAGTTCCAAATAGGGTTTTCTTTGTTAGAATAAAATCACCTAAAGTTGCACTGGAGGTCTTTTAATTTACTTTGTACATTTCTTTATTCACTTTGGCGAAAATCAAAGAGAGATTCCTATGATGCTTCAAAGAATTTTCAGTACAACTGATAATGCCCCTAGAGTCTAGTCTACCATTTTGATTTTAACCAAAAAAAATGAATGATTCTTTACACCGAAAGCCCAGACATCTGAGAGCTTAAAATAATAGCCAAATCGCGCGATTAGTGCATAAGCTTTATCTAGCCGCCACATTCGGTAAACTCTAAATGTGCACACTTGCACTTATTCTACTCAAAGAGTTGTTATCATGGAACGACGTAATATTTGTATTCTCCAGTGTGATTGCTTGTTTTCTTATTGTCTGAATTTCTTACTCTCGAGTTTATCTGCTCAAGGGTTGCTATACCATGCAATGCAAATCCTCAACATGATGGTATTAACGCAATATTTAAGTTCATGTTGGGGATCCTCAGGATAGTCGATCTTAAGTACATGATTATATAGTATTCACCAACAAATCAATTCCCTGTATTAGCTTTAGTTTGCGTGTCAAAGCTCCTAATCACTTTTTTTAATCTAAACCACCAACATGTAAATCTGCATATATATGCATTGGTGTTGAATAATTTGTACCTACCTTGGTAAACTTAACACAAGATATTTGCGTGTAGAGTTAGATTAATCTAAGTTGTCTTGTGTAATATAAAAAAGAAAATTGAGTCTCATTTCAATTCATCTGTGTTGTTTGATGAAATATTTTATGTAGAATGAACTCTCATTCACCAATTGACTTAAGCGTGTTTATGGGCTAGCTCGGAGATTTGAGTCAGTAAATTAACCCTATTGGATCAACCACCATTTCATATGTATGCATTTGGCAGATCTGCTTATCCTACGCAAAATATAGCTCAATGACTTTAACAACAAGTTCATTTCGCCACAACTTTAACCATCAACTTAATCTGATTTTTATTTTTAAGCGAACGTTCTATTGAAGCGTGCATGCCCAGTGTGACATCATCTACACGTAAAACATTTCGAGTGGTTTTAGGGTTAGGGATAAACCCGGTTCTTTGTTGTTGATGTAGATTCTAAAGAATCTATTACATTGATAGAGACCTTATAGCTACTGATTCCCTACAAAATACTAATTCATTAATAGAATCTAAATGTTCAATGCCATGGAACAGTAAGATCAGGTAATATATAATTGTCAAAAAAAAGTTTCAATAGCAACAGATATTAGCGACGGTATCAAAATACCGTCGCTAATTAAAAGATTTGTGACGGCAAAAAATCGTCGCTAATGCTTTTGATAGCTGACTCAACTCATAATCACAAAACCGTTGCTAATTATTTTGCGACGGCACAAAACCGTCGCTAATTATTTTATTAGTTACGGTTTCTTAGTCATCGCTAAGTTTTACAAAGAAAAGTTTGTAGCTATAGTTTTGGCCGCCCTAATAGATTTTTTTTTAAACTTAGCTACGCCAGATAAGCCGTCGCTAAGTTTTACAAATAAAAATCATTAGCTAATGGATTTTTTGAAAAAAAAATTATACACAAAAACATTTAGCTACGGCAAAAAACCGTCCCTAATTGATTTTTTTGACAAAGAAAATTATACACAAAAACATTTAGCTACAGCAAAAAACCGTTGCTAAGTTTTACAAAGATTTTTTATTAGCTACGGCAAAAAACCGTCCATAATTGATTTTTGAAAAAAAAAATTATACACAAAAATATTTAGCTACGGCAAAAAACCGTCGCTAAGTTTTTATTAGCTACGGTATCGTAGCCGTCGCTAAGTTTTACAAAGATTATTTTATTAGCTATGGCAAAAAACCGTCCCTAATTGATTTTTTTTAATTATACACAAAAATAAAATCTCATCTCAACCGTCAATAACACCTAAAAACTTTAACTCAATCCAACGCACTAAACCAAACCACGTCACCGATCCGCGCGAAACAAACTCAACCAATCCCCTTCAATTACCTCTCTCTATATAAATTTTCTCTCAACCAATCTCCTTCAATTTCTCTTTCTACTCTTTGTTTCTAAAACCTTCAATCCTCATAAACCTTCAACCAACCTTCAATCTGCAGAGATGAAACCCACCGAGGAGAAGCTCTCACTCGACACCCATCCCTGCCTTTCCCTAGCTGCAAGAGATCTCAGAGATCATATAGATTTGATCTCAGATATTCTATAAATCGAATATTTTTTGTAATTTTTGTATGGATTGTGTGTAATTTTTTGTTATAATTTTGATCAATTAAATCTCCTGTGTAGTCGTAGCTCAAAAATAAATTGTAATAGTTTAATTACGTATTTAACTAATATAAAGTTATACTTATGTATGCTTTATAACAAAAAATTATAACAAAATAATATTTAGTGTAAATTATAACAAAAAAAATACTAGTTTAGTGTAAATTATTTGATAACACCCCTTTAATGTGTTGAATGCAATATCTAGCACTGTTTGGAAATTCTAAAACCATTTTTTTAACAAGGTATTCATGGCCTGAAATTAAACATGTTGATTAAGCATGGCCTAAAATTAAACTTTTCATTTGTCAATATGATTCAACTTAGCGACGGCTTCAAAGTTGTCCCTAAATAGCCACGACAAATACCGTGGCTGTTTTGTTAATTGGATTTGCAACTTAGCGATGGTTTTTAGCCGTTGTGAATTAGCTACGGAATAGTTTACCGTTGCTGATTCAAATAGTGACGATTAAAATAGTTACGGTATTGCGACGGTTGTTGAGCCGTTGCTAATTCATTTTAGCTACGATTTTTTGACAATTAACAACGGTTTTTAGCCGTTGCTGAAATGACTTTTTTTGTAGTGTATAATTGAGTATGATTAAAGAGATACTTTCTTGCTCAGCTGATGGGGGGTCCTAACTAAACCAGGTTTAGGACATGTTTTTGCCTTATTGGTTCCAACTTGCTTGTTACTTGCAAACACATTCATGTTGATTACCATTTCTTTATGTTATTTTCATGAAAGGATGATTGTTTATGTGAAGACAAGATTAAATTAACTTGGTGAGGGCCAAACCAAACTTTGAGCTGCTGCTGATCAAAAGTGGGTGAGCTGATGATGATTCAATACGATAATGAAATTCTACACAGATACAATCGATTGCTTTAAGGCTTTCTGCTTCTAATGAAAAGTTGTCATTGATTTTGAATCCCACTGGTTCTCATAAACAATTAGATATTTTGGATATATTGTTAAATAGAGTTTTTAACCCAATTTTAAGTATTTTCACCAGAAAATGTATCAGATTTAGACTCTGTAAGTTGCAACAATCTATTCTAGTCCAGAAAATAATAATAATAATAATAATAATAATAATAATAATAATAAAATTATTAACGCTACCTTCTTTTAGACAATGCTTGTATAACTATGCTGCTGCTTGGGCGAGAACCAAAGCCCAACTCTCTCACTATTTTAACCCAAGGTTATGCTGAAGTCTGATCCGGCGTGAAACATTTAAACAATGCCTAAGCTTGTGTATAAGTTCAATACATTTTGGAGACCCAAACCGCACTACGAAAAAAAAGTAAATTCAACAACAGCGTTTTACCGTTGCTAAGTATAAAAAAAGCGTAGCTAAAATGAATCAGCAACAGCTCATGACCATCGCAATACCGTAGCTATTTAAATCGTCGCTCCAATATAACAACAACAGTGTACTATTCTGTAGCTAATTGGCAACGGTTTATAACCGTCGCTAAGTTGTAAAAACTTCGTCACTAAACAAATTTGAATTCCAAGATTTTATTTGAGACAGCAGCAATGGCGACGACTTTTAAAATGTTTGAAACGGCTAAGGCTGTTGCAAATTGACAAAATAGAGACGATATTTACCGTGGCTATTTGGCAACGGTTTCAAACCGTTGCTAAGGCTGTATCAAATTAACAAAATAAAGACGGCATTTGCCGTGGCTATTTGGCGACGGCTTCAAACTGTTGCTAAGTTGGCTAAAATAGAGACGACATTTGCCGTTGCTAACACTAACTTGCTGTAGCTAAAAAATTTACTAATGAAATTTCATTTTTTTTAATAGAATTAGTTCTTTCTATTGATTTTCAGATTTTTCATTGCTTTTTTTTTGTCAGTCAGAAGAAACATTTCAAACTTGAACACAAATATATTAATTTTCACCGTAAATGATGACTAACACACTAACCTTGTTCGTATAATCAATAACTTGTCCATAACAAAAACTACAATCCTAAACAAATTTATACTCTATCAATCTCAAATTGAACTATATATATATATATATATATATATATATATATATATATGATTCTTTTTTCGGACAATTGCTTACAAGATGTTACGATTATTTTGTTTGATGTCTTTACGCGGGTAACGTCGTAATGTACCCCCGCATTGATTGTAAGGTTTTTTTTGGTTAATTAATAAAGGTCTGGCATCCCATAGTTGCCCCTCCCCACTGGAGGTTAATTTAAAAAAAAAAAAAAAAAAAAAAAAAAAAAAAAGCAGAAAATTTACATGGATTAACAATCAATGACAAACTAAAACTGGCCAATTTTGAATCAAGGTTTAACAAAAAACAACAAAAAGGATTTTGGAAAGACAAATCTGATGTGTCCATGCCTTTTCAATCTTAATAAAATTTTCTCCCCGTCCAAATTCAAAGCGTCTGCAAGTTTCATAGAAATCAAACAATCTTTCGGCCTGTAGAAAAACGAAGGTACTTCATCAGTTAAAAGAACACTGAAACTAGTTAGAAAGAGTAAAAAAAATGACTAGGAACCTGTTTGCAAATATTTAATGATCAGAAAACATGTTTTGTGATAGCATCTACCTGATTTGCTGCTTTCTTATAAATTTCAAGTGCTCTAACAGCATCATCCTTACAAATATTTAAGATTCGCCTTTACTATTGTAGTGTTAAGAATTAACTGAATGTCTGTGACAATAGATTGAAAATCTTTCGTCATTTTCTCAATTAATACCTCATATTTACTTTAAGTAAACAACTAATGCATATCATTAGGGGTGGGCAAACGGGTCGACGATTCGCGGATTCAACTCAAACCGGACTGTTTTGCTCTAAACGGTCCGAATTTTAATTATAAGTTTTTAGATACGGTCCGGATTCGTTATAAAACGGTCCGGTCCTGGTTCCTAATTTTAAAAATGAAACAGTCCGGGTTGGACCCGTTTCAAATCAGTTTAGTTATAAAATCCTAAATATGGAACTAAGTAAAGTAACTCACTCAACTATCTAACTCTAACCTCTGTCTTACTCTTTCGTTTGATCCTTACCCTAGCAACTCTTAGTCTTTTACTCTTCAAGTCTTTAGAGAAGTGAGCAGTGAGCAGAGCACCCGCCACCCGCAGGCCGCCTCCCCCGCACCGCAGGCCGCCTCCCCTTCTCGCATCCTCCACTAACGGCCGCTAAAGAAGGTAAGAGAATGTGATCTTCTTCTCCTCGCTGATTTCTCAATCACATTTTGTACTGATTTCCTCTCCTCTCTGGTCTTCTTCCCTTCCCCTCTCTTTTCTGTAGCCCGCATCCTCTCCGGTATCCTCTCTGATTTCTTGAAGAATGGATCTGTAGAAGAAGAAGGAACTGATCTCAGATTGCTCATTCAGGTTCGTCTGAACTCTGCCTCCTCATTCTTTTTTTTCTTTTCTTTTTTGTATGAGGGGAGAATGAGAAATGAAATGGTTTGGTACTTTGGTTGCTATCTAGGCTGAGTTAATCATCTTAAATTTGCATAAGAACCCTGACACTGATAATGTTGTTCTTTTTTAGCTTTATTGTTGTTGTATTTAGCGAGGGAGGGATCGGATCAGTTCTGAAGCACAAAAAAGAAAGCCAAGATTCGGTCTCTTCTTCCTCTGTACTGTAACAAAAACTGGCCTTGGCCTCAGCCTATCTAATTGGGATCAGATGCCCGTTTACTTATCCATACAGCATTAAAGGTTGGGTTTGATGGTTAGATAACTTAGATCTGAAAAAAAAAATTATTGAGATTTGTTCCCTGTCTAATTGTTTGTGTGAGATCATTATTGCATACCCACTGGTTTGTTTTTGTGTTTATGTTGGTGATTAGATTTGTGTTGGATATGTTGAAATCTCGAATGGGTGTGGATTTGAATATATGGGATATTAATATTGTAAGAACTTTTGTTAATAATACTTTCTATTTTGGTAAGAAACAAACATCAATTTCCTCTAAAAATGTATCATTGCTAGTTGGATTGTTAGTTAATGCTTTTATTTATATTAACTCATCAATGTCTCACATTTTGGTAATTTTATTTTATTTTTTAAAATGTTTGGTTAAAATGCCAACACTATTTTTTAAATTTATACTTATGTTTTGTAGGCAATTTTTGTTTAATGCAGGTGCATAGTAAAGTAACCATGTCCATGTCTTTAAGTACTAGTACTACCCCCAACGAAATTACTAAAGTAGCAACATCTTCTACTGCTAGTACATCACCTTGTCCTGTGCAAACAGAAGAATCCATGCCTCCTCCCAAATCTGACCCCTCAAGAAAAAGAAAAACACCAAATGCTCCTAAAACTACACAATCTAGATCTTGGGTTTGGGATCACATCACTAAATTTACTGTGAAAGAAACACGTGAAGTTGTAACTGAAGGAAAGAGTAAGATGGTAGAGGTAGATGTACTAAAGGCGAAGTGCAATTACTGTGCTCAAGTGTTTGCATGTGATACCAGTGGCGGTGGCATTAGTACTTTTGGTAAACACATCACCAATGTATGCAAAAAGTATAAACCAAACATGGATTTAAAACAGAAGGTTCTTGCCGGTATAACTAATGATGGTAGCAGCATGCTAGTTGCTAGGGGATTTAGCCAAGAAGAAAGTTTGAAAGCCATTATTGAATTCTTAGTGATTGATGAACAACCTTTTAATGCTGTTGAGATGGAAGGTTTTAGGCGGATGATGAGTGTTATACAACCTAGACTACATGTTCCATATCGAAGAACTGTTGTGAGGGAGTTGTTACAAAGGTATCATGACATGAAAGAAGATTTAAAAGGGCAATTGAGCAAGCATAGAGTCAGCTTGACTACTGATACATGGACAAGTATCCAAAATGTGAACTACATGGTGCTAACAGCTCATTTTGTGGATGATGACTGGAATATGCACAAAAGAATCCTAAACTTTGTATCATTCCTAGTCATCAAGGTAAACAAATAGGGAGGTTGATAGAGCAATGTTTGGTAGCGTGGAAGATTGAAAAGGTGATGTGTATTTCAGTTGACAATGCATCGGCTAATAAGGTGGCACTTCAGTATGTACTTGCTAAAATGAATATGAAGTCTAATTGTTCACTTATTTTGGGGGGTAAATATATGCATGTGAGGTGTCTAGCTCACATTATCAACCTGATAGTGAAAGAGGGGTTGAAAAAGTTGGATAAAAGTGTGGCATCAATTAGAAATGTCGTGAAGTTTGTCAAATCAATCCCTCAAAGGTTTGCTTATTTCAAGGAAATTGTTGAGAAAAAGTTTTTAACTGACAAAAGTTTTCTTGTTATGGATGCCCCTACTAGGTGGAATAGTACATATTTGATGCTAGAATCTAGTTTGAAATTTAAAAAGGTATTTGATAAGATGAGTGTAGAAGATGACAGTGCGTATTTAAGTTATTTCATAGAAGATGAGGAATTGGATGATGATGAAGAAGTAGATCCGAAAAGAAAGGTTAGAGGAAGGGTTGGGCCACCTTGTGAGAAAGATTGGGAAAGTGCCGAGGTGTTTGTGACTTTTTTGAAAGTCTTCTACCTAGTGACTGTGAAGATGAGTGCTAGCAAGCATCCGACGT
Source organism: Berberis thunbergii (assembly GCA_003290165.1). NCBI lineage: Eukaryota > Viridiplantae > Streptophyta > Magnoliopsida > Ranunculales > Berberidaceae > Berberis > Berberis thunbergii. The sequence goes on from QNQO01001699.1 coordinate 164,862, forward strand.
CCCAAACAGTTGTCCATGATGTGCTTGCTGTGGAAGCAGAGATTGATAAAAAAAATTTGCCCAAGTATATGCAATTTGGAGGTGTTGTGGAGAATGTGTTACGTGATATGGCAGTGAGCATGAAACAAAAATATAATAAGTATTTTGGTTCAATTGGGTCACTGAACCAAATATTTGTTGTTGCCCTTATCCTAGATCCAAGGTTCAAACTGAGACACTATTTACACTTGTGTAAAAAGAAATTGGGGTATAAGGAAGAGGATATTGAAGAAAAAAGTAAGGAAATTAGGGCATTAATGAAGGACTTGTGTGATGAATATGCTCAACAAGTCGCTGGTTCCCAAAAACAACCTAAGGGTTCAAAACAGGTAATCAAAAGTTCTAAACTTTCTTCAAACGTTGTTTCATTATTATAAAGTTTATTGGTTATTTCAATTCACACTCTAAATTAATCAAAATTTTATTTTTATTTTGGTTCTTAGCATTCTCAATCAAGTGTTGACGATAACTCTGCATATGGAAAACAAGGAAGTGTAGGAGCACCAACTGAAAGTCCTTTTATTCTTGATGAGATGATGGATGATTGGGAGAAGGAGCTAGAAGATATGGAGGATATTGTGCTTTCACATGAGGTAGATAGGTATCTCATGGATCCATTAGAGAAAGCTAACAAGATTGAGATGTTTGAAATTTTGAGATGGTGGAAGCTGAATGGGAACAAGTACCCCACACTTGCATTGCTAGCAAAAATGTATTGTCTACTCAAGTGTCAACAGTTGCTAGTGAGAGTGCTTTTAGCACTGGAGGTCATTGGTTGATTCCTTTAGATCATCTCTCACTCCGAACTCTGTGGAGGCATTGATATGCCTCCAAAATTGGATAAAAAGTGATGACATCAGCAACATTGAGTACGAAGCAAATGCAGAGGAAATTGAGTTCTATACAGAGTGTGAAAATGGTAATATTTGTGTTTTTTGTAGTTTGATTTTTTATTATGGTTATTAACATATTCATTATGTTGTTTGTTTTTCTTAGACTTTGCAAAGTTGAAATTCACAAAAGCCAAGGGCAAAGAAAGTGATGCAAACTCAAGTGGTCGTACTCAAATTGCTCAATCAACATTAAAGGGAAAGACAAAGGTTGCCAATACAGGTTTGGTGATAGCTTAATTTGAGTGCCTAGCTTAGCCTTAGCTCTTTATGTTTTCAATGTAAGTGAACTTTGTAGCTCTTTATGCTACGTTTATGTTTAACTCTTTAGGTACTTGCTGAAATTTAGACAAGTTTATGAATTGGTTTCCAGTGTGGTCCATGACAATGTTACTATTTAATGATGTGGTGTTTGTATGGTCTTTTTTAATGAAATTTAGACAAGTTAATGTAAAAAAAAATTTTACGGTCACACTTGGTTGTTGGAGCAAGCAATAATCTGTGCTTATTCAGGTACTTGGTTAAACAGCCTGTTGTTTGTTTGCAGTTGTTCCTTGTTGTTGCTTGCAGGTACATGAAGCTGTGTGGAGCTTGTCCTTGTTGCAATTATTTCAATGTAATAGATATTGGACAATTTTTTTTTTCACGTTCACACTTAGTTGCTAGAGCAAGCAACAATCTGTGTTGTTACTTATTAGTGTTGCCTATTGCATCAACCTGAATTTGTTGCTTGTCGTTGCTTGCAGGTACATAAAGGCTTTATTTTAGTTGATGTTCCCAAAAGGAAAAAAATTGTGAGTTGAAAAAAGAGTTCAGTTCAGACATTTTCTTCCTCTTCCATCTATTAGTTGTTTGTAAGATTTCTCTCAAACCTGAATCTGAATCTGTGTTGTTTAGGTTGCTTATTGTTGATGCAATAACTAATAAAATACTAGGCCCGCACAAGAGGGTTCTGCAGTAGGCTTTATTTTATTAGTGTTGCTTATTTTATTAGTGTTGCTTATTCTGGAGCAAGCCTACTAATAGTTCACCTGAATCTATGAACTTATTAGTGTTGCTTATTGTTGTGTTAAAATCAAGGTACATAAAGCTGTGTGGAGCTTGTCCTTGTTGCAACAAGCTGATATTTCGTATTCGACAGATGGGTAGATACAAAATATCTATTTTTGAATGTTTCTTGTTATACTTGTAACCTCATAACATTGATGGTTTCTTGTCTTTCCTTTCCTTTGGTTTCTTATTGGGCTGAATTGCATAATGGCTGGCTTCTTGATTAATGTTGATTATTCCTCTGCAGCTCTTTTTGTCCTTAATATGGTGCTAGCACATGCACTTGGTTTTCCTAAGAACCCAACTGCAGCTGCTGAAGCTGAGAAGCTTTTGGTTGCATCCTTGTCAAAGATTGAATCCTTTTGGCTCCGAAGGACTGGAAAGTTCTTAGTGGGTAGCTCTCAACTATCTATTGCAGATCTCAGCCTTGTATGTGAAATTATGCAATTGGAGGTAAAACGTTCTCATGACTTATACTATTTGCCTTTAGGAACATATTATTCTTATGCATATGGCTGGATGCAGCTTGTGGACGAGGCTGACCGTAATCAAATACTAGGGCCACACAAGAGGGTTCTGCAGTGGATTGAGGATACTAGAGTTGCAACAAGCCCCTTTTTTGAGGAAATACATGCACACCTCTTCAAGGCAAAAACACGATTCAGCAAGCGCATCACTGGAACGGGTTCAAGCATAAAGCCATGTCGCCATCATCAAAGCTATGAGAGCACGAAATGAATCTGTATTGCATTTTAACTATCAGTAAGATCGATGATTTTGCTATGTTGTGTTCGTTATTCAAGTACATGCATGATGCACAAATGGATTTGGGCGAGAAACTTAACTAATGAAGCAACATTATTGTAAAGAAAGAAACGATGTTTGGAATAAGGTGCTTCCATGCATCTGGGGCAAGTTGTAGAAACAATTTTTTGTGCCTTGTTGATTACAGAAACAGTTGTCTATAAAATACATCTGGGGCAAGTTGTAGAAACAGTTTTTTGTGCCTTGTTGATTACAGGAACAGTAGTCTGTATTGTAAAATAGATTTGTCTGATTGAACGAATAGCTTTTAGTTTGTTTCAACATGCATAATTTCCTTGATTTTTTCTTTCGCAAACAGACATTTTAGTCTGTTTCAACATGCATAATTTCCTTGATTTTAGTTGATGTTCCCAAAAGGAAAAAATTGTGAGTTGAAAAAAGAGTTCAGTTCAGACATTTTCTTCCTCTTCCATCTATTAGTTGTTTGTAAGATTTCTCTCATTTTGAACATTGGAACCGTTTGGAACCGTAGGAACCGGACCGTGCCCACCCCTAGATATCATAAAAGACACAAGATTAGCAAAACACTTACCATTTTCAGTAGAAAGGTAGTAATACATTCATATATTCATTTTTGTTTAGCAAAAGAGTCTTAATATAAGCATTAAAATAAATAAATAGATTATGCAAACGAAGCACACATCACCTTGTTCAGCATACCAACTTTGGAGGACTGACACAAATATCTAGGGATCTGCAAAAACAATGCTCATAAGATGCTTTTGAAAATTGTAACAAATATCAAGTGTAACTGCAATGCAGGCAGACATTCACAGTAAATAAAGTCTCTGAAATTTCGCATCTCCTTTGGCTGTCTCACTAGGCCAAACTGAAGTTTCTGAATCCAAACAAACCTTAGATATTTTCTTATCATGGCTTCTCGCTAGGGATTTTGATCCATCCTCGGCTTCTTTTGTAGTTGAGTTAATCTCATCATTGGCTTCCTCTTCAGGCTCCTAGAAAGCAAAGGAGTTCTCAGATCAGATCAGATTATTAGATCATTTCTAATAAACTAAAAGCATGCAAATTCATTCAATTGGTATAACAATCAAACCTACAATAAAGAAAATCACGAAAAGAGAAATAAGATTTTTAGTGGAAATCTTCAAGGACTTTGCTGCAATGTCTTATAATTTTGAAACAAATGTTGGAATTCCATAATATTAGCCTCAAGGCTGTGGTTAGTGAAACACCAAGTGAAGCACCCATTGGCAGGCGTTACTTTTTCATTTCATACATCTCCCATGGCAGCACCTGCACTGTCTTCTGATTCAGAGCTCTATGAAATGCAATAACTCTTTACTCAACCTAGTCAGAACCACCTATCCCGCAGGTCTGGAGAAAGTTGTGATCCTCTCCCTTTCCAAAAGGAAGAGAACTTTTTATTATGTAGTGCAGGCTTGCACATATCATACTGAGTATTAAATATCTGTTCGCTAATTCTAAAATTGAAATAGAATTTATCTCATAAGTTTTTCCCTTTTCAAATAGCCAATTATATTCATATTGCTTTCACTCATCATCTTCTTTACATAATCATCTTCTCATAAGCAATTATGCAAGTTCACATCTGAAACATATGGATGGCAAATGCAGCTGTACTTGGGAAAATTGTAGCTTCTAATTGATTTCGGAGATATAAATGTTTAAATATGTAGATAGACATTTGCAATTGTTGATAAAACTCATCAATCTACATGCAAATGGAAACAGGTCAGTTCAGTGATTATGCAAGTCAAACTTCAAAATACCACCTATAGAAGCTTTACAATCAATGATAAAATCAGGTATGTCATATGATCTTAGTAGACACTTAGACACACACAGACACGCGCTTGCACAGTTGCATTCTGATATCAAGTACTGAAAAATAGATTAGTGATTTTATTATTTTATTTTTTTTGAAAGGCAAGCCCGGGGTATAAATGGGCTCCCCAGACCACAGAAAAGGTGATAATGATTACAATCGTGTATACTGTCTACCTATCGCATCATCAAAAATATTTTTCTTAAGATCTTCGGCAAAGGAACTAGGTGTGATCTCTAAGTATTCTGCACTAGGCAAAAGACTCGTTAGCTTGTCTGCTGCTTGGTTAGTTTCTCTAACCGCATGCATCAGTCTGTAATCTTCAAACTCCTCTAGCAACATCCTGATACGGCGTACTATGTGACGAGCTTCCCATGGAGGCACTTTGTCGGTAGCAAGGTATCGGTACATATTCATTGAATCTATGCAGAAACCAACCTTGGTGATGTTGCTTAGCCAGTCTTATTCCTATTTCGACTCCTTGTAGTTCATGGAGAATAACTGACTTAGCTTCCTGGGATCCAGCTGCTGCAGCTATGACTAGGCCATTGTTGTCTCTCATTAGTGCGCCATATCCGCCTCGGTGTCCTTCCATTGAGCCATCGGTGTTGATCATATACCAACCCTAGTCAGGCTTCTTCCATGTATGTACGGTCCTCAACTTTGTTTCAAACTGAACAGCCAAACTCCATTTCTCACAAAATCGTCTATTCTGGTCATTGTCTTCCACTGTAAGGTCAAGGACTGCAACCCAAAGCTTCACATCCTCAATAATCTTATCAATTAGCTCAAGGACTACTCTGCGCTTACCTTGAAATAAGCGTTTGTTTCTCTCCTGCCATAAGTGATAGACAACTGCATTGAATGCAAGTTTCTTAACTAATGTGCCAGGAGACTCGCCTATGAAGTGTTGTATGCACCAGTCAACTTCAAGCTCCCATGTCAATGGTCTTCGATTATATCCCAAGTAAAATAGAACCTGCGACCAAACTAGGTTAGAGAACCAACACTCGAAGAACAAGTGGTCCTCATTCTCTTGTGCATTGCTACACAGACTACTCTTAAAAACCTCTATCATCTTCCATTTTCTCATCTTGTCTTGCGTTTTCAAGGCTTTGTGCTAGCCAAGTGATAAAACTATGACAAGGTATCTTACCCTTGAACCACACCAGTCTTGGCCATGGAACTTCATTCGATCTATGCCTAATTGAATGATACGTTGATTTGCATGTAAACTCCCATCATTACCTCCAATCCATATGACCTCATCCTTGAAACGCTGATCTAGTTCGATAGAGTCAAGGCCATCATATATCTCCGGGATTGAATCGCGATGATGTTCTAGCGCATCCCACCTACCATTCCTTATTAGAGCGCTGACTTTGGCCTCCTTGTGAATAAGAGAATCATACTGCAACTGTGATGAAAAGCTTGACATGAGAATACCCATCGGGTGCCAAGGGTCTTTCCATATAAAGGTAGGGGTGGGCAATGTCGGTTCGGTTCGGTTTTGAGCCCCAAACTGATTTTGAACCGATTTCATTCGGTTTGCCCAAAACCCAAATCGAAACCGAATTTTGTATTTGTAAACCAATGAATTTGGTTGAACCGAAACCGAATTTTGTATTTGTAAACCGATGAATTTGGTTGAACCGAATTTCGGATCGGTTCGATTCGGTTGGGCCGAAATTTCAAGCTCAAGCATTTGAAAGACTTTCATTAAAACATGTCCAATTTTTTTTACAGGCCCAATTTTTTTACAGACCTAATTTTTAGCCCAAAATTGAAAACTTTGAGAGAAGGGGATGATTCAGTGCAACAGGGTGTACTGCAGTGCATTTGTTGCACTAATCAGGTATTGACACTTACCTGTTATTTAGTTATTTATATATATCTAATAAATCGGTCGGTTCGGTTATAAATCGGTCGGTTCAAAACCATAAACCGATTTTGAACCGTTTATAATCGGTTCGGTTCGGTTTAAATTATTTTCTTTCTACTCATTATTCGGTTCGGTCGGTTAACCGAATTTAAATCGGTTTTTGCCCACCCCTATAGAAAGGTGTCCTCACCATCCCCTATAGAATGCATAATAAGGCTGCTTACTTTCTCTCTACTGTGAAGAATATGCCTCCAACTCCACGAGCAGTCTCCGGGTATGTCTATCAGCCAAAAACTCATGTTTTTAATGAGATGCTTCCTGACACATTGCACCCATAGATTGTGCTTGTTAGATACTAAATTCCATATATGTCGAGTAACAACTGTTGCATTTGAAGTCTCAATGCACCGAATGCCTAACCCACCTTCTCTATATGGATGACACACCTTTTTCCAACCTACCATGGGGTGCTTAAGGTAAGTATCACCAGCTGACCATAAGAAGTTCTGCAGGATAGCATTAAGATCAGTTATAACTTCTTTGGGCAGAACATAACATGAAGACCAGTAAACATGTAGGCTGTTAAGAACTGACTTGATTAATGTAACTCGACCAACATATGAAAGAGTTTTATTCTTCCAGGAAGTTACTCGCTTTCACACCTTTTCAATCAGTGGTAAGCAGTCAGCATAGTGAAGCCTAGTCAAAATAAGGGGGAGCCCCAAATACTTGACAGTGAGCTTGTCAATATTGAAACCAAGCGTATTGGTGATACTGTGCATTTCGGTGCTTGACACGCCAGCAGAGTATAGATTGATCTTATAACAGTTTGTGTCTAGCCCCATGCAAGCTTTAAATATGTTGAGCACATTCATTAAAGCTAACGCCGACCCATGATCCCCATTGAAAAATACCACAAGGTCATTTGCGAAGCTTAGATGGGTTATCACTGGGTCTTGGCATTTGTAGCGCAGTTTGTATTCCCCAGTCTCAGCTTTCTGCTTCAGTAATAGGTGGAAGATTTCCATCACTAGTACAAACAAATACGGGGACAAATGGGCAATCCTGTCTTATACCTCTACAACCCTTGATGAAGCCTTGGGCAACCCATTTAGAGAAATAGATAATCGCACAGTGGATATGCACACACTGACCCATCTAATAAACTTATCTGGAAAGTTCATTCTGCGCATAATAAGAGTAACAACAGCCCAGTTAACAATATCATAAGCTTTCCGTAGGTCAATTTTTGCAACGCATCTGGGAGGGCCATGATCACAATGGTAATTGCGCACCAACTCATGTGCTAGCATAATATTGTCATGTATATAACGTCCCTTAATAAAGGATGACTGGTTTAAGCTGACTAAGGACTGCATCACTTTTTTCATACGTTTCATCATAATCTTTGTGATGCATTTGTAAAGCACGTTGCAACATGATATGGGCCTGAAGTCAGAAAAATATGAAACATTAGCAATTTTGGGAATTAAAGCAATGCAGGTGGCATTTACCTCACCCAAGAGCCTTCCGCTCCTAAAGAAGTTGCTAATCGCTTTCACAAAATCATCTCCAATGATCCGCCATGCTGATTTGAAGAACAAGGATGAGAACCCATCGGGTCCCGGGGCTTTGCTTTACTCAATATCAGCCAGAGCTTGTGTTATTTCATTTCGTGTCACCTCTTGTTCCAGCTCAATACTCTCTACATTGCTAAGTGTTCGCTCTACTTGCAGTGAATTAATAATATTGGTGTCACACTGTCACCGCTCGCCTCCAAATATTTCTTCAAAATACCTTATACACACTGCACTAATATCCTCCATAGCCTCCAACTTCTCATTAGCAGCATTGTAAATAGACAGAATCTTGTTCTTGGACCGTCGTTTTCTCAAATAGTTATGAAAGTAGCTAACATTTTCATCGCCCTCCTTCATGTGCTTTGCCCTGGACTTTTGCTTAGTTTCTGACTTCACACTTCTGATAGCAAAGGCATAAGATTTAACCGCTTCCTTCTCCTGTAGAGCTAGTTCTCGATCAAGGGGAGTTTGCTGTAACATTGTTTGAATCATCTCCATAGACTGTTTGGTGATGAGTACATTAGCACTCGCATTAATAAATCTTTCTTTTCTCCAAGCAGTGAGCCCTTTTTTCACCAATTTCAACTTCTGCACAAAGGAGTACATATCGTTGCCCTCTATGACATTAAGCCAAGCCTGTTGTACTACTTCCATATATCCAGGTTTGTGTATCCAATAATTATAGAATTTGAATGGATTAGGCCCTGAATTTTATGCTCGTAAATAGTCAGGGTCATCGGAGAATGATCTGACACCCCTACTGTCAGGAATTCTGCTTCAGAATTAGGCATGTTCATAAGCCACTCCTGATTGATCATCACTCTGTCCAATTTAGACATGATTCTATTATCACCAACTTGTTTGTTACTCCAAGTAAGGAGGCATCCTTTATACTGACAGTCAAATAAATTGCAGTTCTGGACACAGTGGAGAAGGTCAATAAAATGTGACGGCCTGATCTCTTCGCTTCCAGCTCGTTCATGGGATTTCAATCTTGAATTAAAATCCCAAAGCACCGCCCAAGGGACTCGGCAACTTTCTGCGAAGGCTTCTAATTCTTGCCAGAGCTGCTTTCTAGCAAGATAGTAGTTATGTCCATATGCATAAGTAATAACACATGAGAAACCATTCGGCCAAATAGTTTCCACAAAGATAGCCTGATCAGACCTCGAGAGAACATTAACATTAACTTCTAGAGGGTCCCAAGCCACCCATATCCTACCACCATGCACCAGATCATTATTATCAACTATAATCCAGTCTTTAATAAGGCTTTGTTGAGTTAACAACTTTCTTTCATTACTTACCTTAGTTTCTACTATACCCATAATCTTGATTTTCTGATTTCTGATTAGCTTTCTGACTTCCTCTTGTTTGAGGGGATCATTAAGTCCCCTCACATTCCAGCATGTTGTCCTGATCATTAAGAACTAGCTTTAGAGGTACCGACACCCCCTCCTCGACGAGTAACATTTCCCAGCATATCAGTGTGTCTCAGATCAGTATTATTGCTACCCAGATGCTTATTGCGTGCTTCCACCAGATGGTTCTCCCTACTTGCAAGCCTGGAATTGATGAAAAATTGGGATTGTGGGTCTCTTGTAATACTTTCCTTAGTTGTATCACTGCTTCCCACCTTCAGTATCCTCGCAGGGGCCTCTGTTGCTTTTTCACATCGAGGTGCTAATAGTTCTTGAACTTGTTGTCCCGTAGTATCAAGTTGCTGATTCCTAGATGGGCCTTGCATGACACTAGTCACTAGAGTACTTCCTTCAGCAATCTGCATAGTGGCCTAGGCGGGGTCTTCACCCCATGTACCTGTTTGTTCAGCCTCATGGTTACCTTCATGTCCTTCATTCGGCTCGACTGGTTCAGTTATAACAACCATTTCGTCAGAAGTACTACCACCTGTACTCGTATCCTTGTTGTTCCTTGGTTTGCATGTGTGCTTACGTGATGGGGTAATCCACCCCTCATCTTGTTCAACATGTTCGTTCCCTTCTTGTACTCCCACCTCAGCTTGTTCAATTGGTAAGTTGCAGTCTTGGAGTTGTTGTTCATCTGTACTAGTGTTCTTACTAGCTCCCTTAGGTTTCCATTGCTTTGTAACTCGAGGTTGTGTCTGCTTTAGAACGGGGCATCCCGTTGAGTTATGCCCAAACCCTTTGCAGTTCGCACACTTTACTGGGCGCCAGGAATATGATATCAAAATATCACAAAAATATCAAAATATTGACCAAAAATATCAAGAAAAACATCAGAAGCAAGGAGGAGGAGGAGAACCGTGAGAGAAAGGACTTCTTCAAGCTTCAATCATGGAGAAAGGGCTTCCACAAGCCTAAAAAGTATGCGAGAGAGAAGGGACGGCTAATCCAGCTCCACGGTCTGCTTCTCATCTTTATTTACTTCTTCTTTCTCCCCCTCCCCTGTGTGGTCTATCACTCCCTCGATCTCTCTCTATATCCCCTGTGTGGTCTCTCCTTCGACCTCTATTCGCGCCCAAAGTTCTTTTTATTTTGTGTGTGTGTATATATATATTTATTTATTATTTTTTTAAATTTATTGAGGACGGCTTATACCGTAGCAATATGTTTTTATTTGTAAAACTTAGCAATAGCTAATATGTCGTCCCAAATGTTTGAATTAGCTATGGGTTTTTTTTTTCTTCTGAATTTAGTCACGGTTTTTCCGTCACAAGCACAATTTTTATGTAGTGGAGACGGCTTATACCATAGCAACCAATTTTTATTTGTAAAATTTAGCGATGGCTAATGTGTCGTCGCAAATGCTTTAATTAGTTAAGGTTTTTTCTGAATTTAGCCACGGTTTTCCTATCACAAGCACCGTTTTTATGTAGTGGGGACGACTCATACCGTAGCAACCAAAATTTATTTGTAAAACTTAGCAACAACTAATATATCGTCGCAAATGCTTTAATTGGCTACGGGTTTTTTTTTTCTTCTGAATTTAGCCACGGTTTTCCCCACAAAAATAGTTTTTATGTAGTGGGGACGGCTTATACCGCAGCAACCAATTTTTATTTGTAAAACTTAGCGACAACTAATATGCCCTCGCAAATGTTTTAATTGGCTATGGTTTTTCTGAATTTAACTACGGTTTTTCCGTCACAAACATAGTTTTTATGTAGTGGGGACGACTTATACCGTAGCAATCAATTTTTATTTGTAAAACTTAGCGACAGCTCATATGCCGTTGCAAATCCTTTAATTAGCTACATTTTTTTTCTTCTGAATTTAGCCACGGTTTTCCCATCACAAGCATAGTTTTTATGTAGTGGGGACGACTTATACCGTGGCAACCAATTTTTATTTGTAAAAATTAACGACAGCTAATATGTCGTCGCAAATGCTTTAGTTAGCTACGGTTTATTCTGAATTTAGCCACGGTTTTTTCGTCACAAGCACAGTTTTTGTGATTATGGTCTTGGTCAGCTACCAAAAACATTAGTGATGGTATTTTTCCATCGCAAATCTTTTAATTATAGACGAAATCAGACTACCGTCTCTAGTATTTGTAGATATTGGGCTTTTTTTTGTAGTACCGGTTTATTTAACACCTTCTCTAATAGATCATCATCATCGCACAAGTTTTTAGAGCATCTTCCTGCTTTGCGCCATTGAAGAGGCTTGTTTTGAACCTAAATAACTGATTTTAAGTCAATTGTCGATTGTGTAAACTTATTACAAAACTGTGGTAAAATGCTTCTTATCACTGTGAATGCTCTAAAGTTCGTGGTGAGATCTATGCAGATTAGGTATTAAATCATTCAGCCCAACCCAATGCAAAGAGGCCTCTTACCACAGTAAGCCAATAACAAAGCTCAAGCCCTACATTGTTCAAAATGGGCCTTGGATACAAATGGGCTTGACGGACTTTAGACTGGGCTAAATTAGGGCACTAATTAGGGCACTATAAATTCCAAACACATCAAACTAGGGTTTATAGCCACCAAAGCCGACTCGCTTCGCTCCTTCGATATACAGGTGAACTTTCTTCACAAAATCCGTCTTCTTGAATCGTTCGAATTGATATTTGTTTTCTTATTCTTGCCCCATCGTTTGCAGTCAATGGCTCCACAACAGCCCAACAGCGGGCTCTTCGTCGGCCTCAACAAGGGTCACATCGTTACCAAGCGTGAATTAGCTCCCAGACCATCTGCACGCAAAGGGGTATGTTTGATTCTCGATTTTTCTACTTTTCTTATAGTGGGTCGATGTGATTTCGGTAAAATTTGATTGAATGAACACTGGGTATGAGACCATTTGGGTGTTTTGATTGATGGGGTGTGTGTGTGTTTGTTGCAGAAAACAAGCAAGAGGGTTCATTTCGTGAAGAATCTGATCAGGGAAGTTGCTGGATTTGCTCCATATGAGAAGAGGATCACTGAGCTTTTGAAGGTTGGGAAGGACAAGAGAGCACTCAAGTTGGCTAAGAGGAAGTTGGGTACCCACAAGAGGGCCAAGAAGAAGAGAGAGGAGATGTCCAATGTTCTTCGCAAGATGAGGTGAGCTTTTGATTTTCTTGTGGTAATGTTTATGTTTGATGATGTTGTGTTAGAATTGCAAACGCGGTAATTTGGTGGTGTTGGTGTTTTGTGCAGGTCTGCTGGTGTTACTGAGAAGAAGAAGTAGGGGAAATAACTGCAGTAGATTGATTTTACTTCTATGATATTTGAGTAAGAATTTTTTGGTTAGAAACCTTTTTAGGTTCTGTAAGAACTTGGGTTATTTTGTGAGGTTGTTTGGATAATATATCAAAATGGTTTTTCAGTCTATTGTCTGCTTTTGCAATGCTTTAGTGTTATGTGATCATGGCAGTCTTGTTTGGTAGACAATAGTTTGAAGCAATTGAAACATCAAATTAAATTTTGTAAAATCCATTCCCCCTTAGTGTACTGACATGAGTGCATGTGATAGGTATCTGAATCCATGTAGACTATAAGTGACGACTAGCCCAATTAGAAATAGATGTAGTTAGGTATCTGAATCCTTTGGTCAAATGTTGGAGATTTTTAAATAATGCGTTCTTTGATTTTTATATTCACATTAGGGGCCACGAATCTGCTTGTGGGTGGTTGGTAATGGTTTAAGATGGTTCAGTGCGATCATGATAGTTCTTAGTAATGTATGTTCAGGATCTTTGTGCTCTAGGTATATTAGTAGTTAAATGCTATTAGTATTAGTGTTTAGGTTGTTTCAAGATTTTGGGACGAACTTGAGGGCTTGTAATACCCTTTAATTGATCGGGGTTTCCCTCTTATTGGCAGTGTTGGAACGACATAATTTGAGGAGAGGATTGCATAATGATGGTTAATAAATTTGAAAGAATTTCATATTTGATTGTGTCCCATGTTTGTTTTTGTTTTTTCAGTTCAACTTGTATTATCTTCCCAAAATCAAACACCATGCAGTGTTGGTCTTTGTTTCAAGATGATAATCATTTAACATGCGAGAAGATTTTGCTTCCTAATGGTTGTTTTGTCGTGGCGAGGGTATATGGTTTTACTTTCGAATGGTAATCAAGTTTTTGTAGGCATTTGAGCCACATTATTCAAAAGTAAGCTCGATGACAATATAGCATCACAAAAAGCATTCTGGGGTTTTGATGGCTTTTGATTTCACTGTATTATCTCTCTGCTTAATATAAGTTTTATTTCCATTGTGTAATGGTTAATTTAACTCCCCCCAAAATAAATTGCTAATTAAAGGCCATCCCTATTATATATTGTCATAGATGATATTTTTTAAATGGACCAAGTTTTTATGACTGAGAAGCTCGTAAATGATTGAAGGAGCTAGTCTTGAACAACTGATAATTTGTATCTTGAAATGAATAAATAGTTCAAAATATAAAAAATTAAATATATTTGCATCTCCTCTATGTCTCTTTGCATCTCCGGACACCACCCCACCCCCACCGACTAGCCTCACCCCATGCATCCTTCTCTATGTATATTTGCATCTCCCTACACAACCCCACCCACCTGCCTCTCTTTTATCTGGGTGTTGTTCAGCTAGTGCCCACTATCTCTCGTCGTTCCTCATGTTCAAATCGCCTAAACTACCACCTCGACACGCTGTCCTTTCCTCTCTGTTCAAATCAACAACAACCACTAATTGCCCCCAACCCTCCTCCTTTTCAATTCACAACTGATCAACACTCCATTTTCTTCAATTAACCACTGAACAACCCTCCTGCCCCTCCTCTTTGACTCACCCTTGACCAAAACAAACTCCTCGTTTTCTTATAGTTCATTCTGACTAGCGGCAACATCCACTTCCAATGTCCTCGTACTTACAGTAACAAGCTCCCATTCTCCTTGCACAAATGCTTCAGTTACTGCCACTGGTTGGGCGTAAATGTGCCCAAAACCAAGTTGTTCGACTCGTCTTGAAAGAGATTCAACTCAGTGGCACATTTGAACCATACTCATTAACTCTTTTATACTAGCTTCGAGTTGTCACTCTTCACAACACCTCATTCACTTTTTCGATCCCTAGCTTTCGCTGTCCAACCTCAATACACCTAGTATCGAACAGATCCCATGACAAAAAAAGACAACAGAGATTTGATGAGATTGCTCGAGCAAAGAGAAGATAGGGAGTGGGGTGGTGCAGGGCGATGACGATGTCGGGACGATACGTAGAGAAGGGGAAATGGGGGCAGTGTGGCGGAGACGTAAATAGGATAGGGAGGGGGATGTGGTCGGACTGGTGGTCAGTGGTGACGGTGAGGTTGAAGTTGCAGAATGGTGGGTGGATGGGAGTTTGGAGAAGATGAATTGGACTTTTTACTTACTAGATGTCTCGAGATACTATTAGGTATTGAACCAATGATTCACTTTAAGATACCAATTATTAGATATCCAATGCTAACATTTTAACCTCAATCCTTCGATCATTTAGGGGCATTTCAGTCATCAAAATTTTGTCATTTGAAAAATAGCAGACCAAACATGTTGATCGCTAGTTCAGAAAGCATCTGCAATACGATATTTAATATGCGATTGTCACGGATTAGCAATCCGTGCGGCACTAGCTATCCAATTCACTAGTAAGTTTATGAGTAGTTACTTCAATGGACACAAATATTAGTTTGAGAATGCACAATATCAATCTGTAGACAATATAACGATGCACAATAGTCAGCAAAAGATTTCATTAACATTCAATAGATTACAATGGGGAGGAACATTCGAAAGGGTGTTGCTCAAGACTACTTCGATGCTAACGATCGATGGAAATACAAGTTTGAAGTTGAAAAGCAAGGTAAAGAAAATAATAAAAAATGCTAGCGGTACAGTCTGACCCGACTATGCAATGGAGGCAACACGTCCTCACATTCAAGAACTCAAACCTTCCCCCTATATTATAGATGCTAAGCATTTGGGCACTTTTCAAAAGGGAACATTGAGTTTTGAGACCATTAGAAAAGTCTTGAAAGGCTTCTGACGTTGATTTCTCTGACCAACAGTACTAGTCCTGACACTCTCCCACACTCAATTCGCTGACGCCCTCGCAACGAACTTTTTCAAGTACTCTTCCAGCTTTGAGAGGTAAGGCAACAGATGCTCGACTGGCTCCCAACTGATTTCTGAAGGAGGCTCATCCTGCCACTTGACCAAATACTCGCTACCCGGGCTTGTGTTGTTGATGAGGCGGTCAACTAAGATTTTTTTCACTTCTCGATCTTGCTTAGTAGGATGCTTAAGCAATGCTCGGGCAGATACATTTCTTGTGGGATCAGTGGTATCTGCATGGTAGGACTTCAAGTTACTTGCATGGAAAACAGGATGGGTGAAACGGAGCCAATGTGGTAACTTGACGCAATATGAGACTTTGCCCACTTTCTCAATAATTTGTACCGGTCCCTCATACTTGCGAAACAGATTGTTGTGTGCTCTAGCTGTCCATTTATACATGTTGAACATATCTAGCTTCACCAATATCAAGTCCCCGACTTCAAAAGGATCAATCCGTCGTTTCTTGTCGGCCCATTTCTTCATGTGACGGGAGGCTTTCTCAAGATAGGCTCGAGCAACTTCAATGTTTTTCTGCCAGACTTTGACAAATTCAAGAGCTCTTGGGCTGGGTCCTTGGTACCCAGTAAGCACTGTATGTGGTGTCAATGGTTGTTGATCAGTGACTAACTGAAAGGGGCTCGAGTAAGTACCTGAGCTCTTTTGTAAGTTGAAACAGAATTGTGCAACATCAAGTAGTCCCATCCAATTTTTCTGATTTGCACTTACAAAATGATGAAGGTATTCTTCGAGCATAGAGTTAAAGCGCTCAGTCTGTCCGTCAGATTGCGGATGTTATTTTGTCGACATATTAAGTTTGGATCCCAAGAGCTTGAACAACTCCTTCCAGAACTTTCCTATGAAGCGAGCATCACGGTCGCTAACAATATTTTCGGGCAGTCCCCAATACTTCACTACATGCTTGAGGAACAATTGCGTCATATCTTTGGCTGTGCAAGTCAGTTCGGTCGGCACAAATGTCACTTACTTTGAGAATCGATCAAGATACACCTGAAATCCTCCACCTTCGGTAACCCAGTAATGAAGTCCATGGAAACACTTTCCCAAGGACGAGTTGGAACAGGCAAGGGCTCTAGTAAACCTACTGGTCGATCTCTTTCAACCTTATCTTGCTGGCAAATAAGACATGTTCGAACATAGGCCATTACATCCTCTTGTATCTGCGGCCAATAGTACCCCTTCTCTAGCAATACAAGTGTTCGCCTCCAACCTAGATGTCCCACCCAATGGGTGTCATGGCATTCTCTCAAAAGTTTTTTCCTCAAACCAGAAGTTCTTGGAACATAAAGGTGATTACCAGTTGTGAGTATTGCTCCATCTTTTATCCAGAACCGTCGAGTTTTTCCCTGCTTGATCAACTCTGTAATCGCATTCACTTGTGGGTCTGTCTGTAGGCCTGCTTTGATCTTCTCCAAGATGGTGTGAATCGGACCGGTATGGGTTAGCACTGCAAACTCTGCCCTTCTACTGAGTGCATCAGCTACATTGTTAGTGCGCCCTGGCTTGTATTCCAATACTAAGTCAAATTCTGCTAATTTTTCCTGTCATCGAGATTGCTTGAAGGTTAGCATCTTCTGAGTAAGGAAATGGCTTGCTGCAACATTATCTATTTTAACAAGGACTTGAAATCCCAAGAGGTAGTGTCTCCACACCCGTAAACAATGTACAATGGCTAGCAATTCATTTTCCTGAGCTGAGTAACGAGACTTTGTATTATTCAACTTTCGACTCTCATATGCTACCGGGTGACCATCTTGAAGCAAAATTTTCCCTAAGGCATAATTAGATGCATCTGTTTGTACTTCAAAGGGCTTTGTGATGTCTGGCAAGGCCAATACTGGATCTTTCATTACGGCCAGTTTCAAGTCTTGGAATGCAGCTTCACACTGCCTATCCCATTCCCATGTTCGATTTTGTTTCAACAAATTGTCAGTGCAACAGCTCTCTTAGAGTAGTCCCTTATGAAGCGACGATAATAGTTTGTAAGTCCAAATAAAGAACGTAGTTGAGACACGTTCTTAGGAGTGTTCCAATCATGGATTGCCTTGACTTTCTCCATGTCCATCTGAATTTTGCCATTGCCAATAACATGACCCAAGAAATTGATCTGGGTTTGGCCGAATGAGCACTTCTCCTTCTTGACAAAGAGATGATTATCCCTAAGGATTTGGAACACTTCTCGCAAATGATGTAGGTGTTCTTCTATAATCCCACTATAAACCACAATATCGTTAAGATAGACAACCACAGACTTGTCCAGAAGGTGACGGGACAGACCATTCATAAGGGTGCAAAACGTAGCTGAAACATTGATCAAGCCGAAGGGCATTACTAGAAACTCATATGACCCGTATCTAGTAAAACAAGCAGTTTTAAATTCGTCACCAGCAACAATACGAACCTGATGGTAACCTGATCTCGAAAATAATAAGGTTATTTATAGAGATACATTTGGGTGAGGCAACTTTTATTGGTGGGCACTTGTTTGTGGTTGCATTATACCTTCTTTTAAGTTACAAAGAAGCCAAAAGCTCATCAGTGATGATTA
Organism: Berberis thunbergii; assembly: GCA_003290165.1. Classification (NCBI taxonomy): domain Eukaryota; kingdom Viridiplantae; phylum Streptophyta; class Magnoliopsida; order Ranunculales; family Berberidaceae; genus Berberis; species Berberis thunbergii. The sequence continues at coordinate 183,044 of QNQO01001699.1, forward strand.
TATGATACTTTTTTATTCATCTCAATATGAAAACAATGGTTTCGATAAACTATATAATAATTTCAAGGTAATCACCAAATACCCCCTATAATAAGTAGCTAATATGAGATTACATTCATATCACTATTTTAATCTTCCATGGACTAGCGGTCGCATTGATTATGAGATCCTCACGTGCATTAATTTTACTTACCAAAATGCCTATTAAACAAAACCACAAATGAATCTCAAGAAGGGATGAATTGGTAAATAAAACCCTAGAATTTTTCAATTTCTGGAGAAACATCTTGTGAATGACCTGTAAACTAGACCTCGAGATATGCATTCACCTCGAGAAAATGTTGATGGAAAAAGCATTCTTCTTCCTGAAAGCAAGTTCAAGAGAATGAGAGGCGAAAAGTGATGAGAGGTGATGGGTGGTGGCAGTGGGTAGGAAAAAGTGTAGGAAGAGGAGGTGGGGAAGGGGGTGGTGGGTGATGCGTTGTCAAAACAAAGAGCATGGAAGGGAGGTGGGGAGGGGCTATTGTTTCTAAACTTAAGGGCAGCTGAGAAAGAGGCGGTGGGTGGCAATGTTTTTGAAGCACAAAGAGGGAGGGAGAGAGGGGCGTGGAGGGGTGGTGGTGACAGACGGTGAAACAAAAGGAGGGATAGGGAGGCAAGGTGGGGGAGGCACAACAATGAAACAGATAGCCCAAAGGCGGTGATATTGCAAGCGAACGAAGAGGAAGGGGGAGGTGGTGGTTGACGATGAAGGAAGGGGATGGAGCATGGGAAGATGAGTTTTTCTTTTCAATTATTGTTAGTTTTTTTTTTTTCAATACAGTTTTCATTTTGATTGGACCTTTTGATTTTTTTCGAGATAAACTATTTGAGATTAAAAAAAAGTATTTAATCTAAACATTAGATTTTTTAGGGTATTTTGGTCATCAAATTATGGAAATTTTGAAAACAATCATAACCTAATGGTCATCGCACATTGATCGCTAGTCCTTGGGGAGACTTAAATAGTTATATATTATGGGGTTAATATCATTTTAGCTATTTATTATATGGGGCATATCACAATTAACCCTACTTCCAATGCTCATTTGTTTAAAATGTTAGCATATAATAGGTGATGATGTTTCAAAATCAATCTATTTTGCCTCATTTGAATATAGTTTCATTACTCTTATTCCTAAAGTTAAAAATTTCATCTCCATAGACTTATTAGTTTATGTAATGTTATTTATGAAATTATTTCTAAAATCATAACCAATAGACCCTTACTTAATGGTATTATTTCTCCTTAAGAAAGCTTTTCTCAAAATTAGCCAAATAGGAGATAATATTTCAATTGCTCATGAAAATTTTCACTTTATTGAAAAAAAAAAAAAATGTTAGATGAGTATTAAGATTGATGTGGCAAAAGCATATGATGATGTGGATTGAAAATTTCTTCCTCATATACTCTTTTTGTTAGGTGTTCGTTCATCAATGTATTTCCACTATCTCATACTCTATTCTTGCCCTCCTTTGAAAGCATAGGCTTAACAGAATGAGATCCACTTTCTTCATATCCTTTCCCCTTGTAGTCGAGAGCTATTGCTTTATTGCTTTAATAAATAGTATCACGACCCATTGGAAGCCCAGATGGATAAAGTTATTCATTTGTGTCACCCACCGGATGGATAAAGCTCCCATTCATCCTCCCAAAATGGATAAATACATTTATCTCGCTATCCATGGATAGCAAGAATCAGACGATTTTTTAAAGGTTGTTGACTTTTCAAAAACCGTCTAGCTCACGAGTCATTAAAAAATGTTGGTATAGTGGTGGTGGTAAACTTCCCATATTTGAGGTTATAGATTTGAATCTCATTTACCACAATTTCTATATCAATTTTTTTGCAAAATTTTAAACTATGTATAATTTAAAAATTATAGAGTTTGAATTAATTAACTCAATTCAAATAAAATTATAATAAGTAATTATATATTATAACATACAGTTGATGAATTTTGAGTATTTAATTATGGATATAACATCAATTAACAAAAATTATAGAAATTTGGTTAATTAATCTCAATTATTAAAAATAAAACATCAATTATCATTGTGTATCATAAAATTAAAGAACACGACCACTTTCTTAATGGAATTTTTTTGGCAATAAATCCAAAATAAAACTCACGAAAATAATTTCAAACTGTTGTCAAAAGTCGTCTGACTATTATTAATTCATTTTTTTTACATTTTGATTGGGTCATTTTGCATGGATAAGAATAATGACGGATAAGTTTTATCCCTATCCATCATCTATGGTTGGATATCGTCTTAATGGATGACATTCAAAATAGATTAGCTTCTTGGAAAGCAAAGAACCACCATGATTAAGTCTGTCGCAGCTACTATTCCAGTATATGCAATTGCAGCTTAAAAGCTTCTACTGTTCATCAAATGCATGATCATATCAGAAACTTGTAGTGGAACATTCAGATGATAAAAATACCCATCTTGTAGTTTGAAATCAGGCTTTAATGGCAAAAACCTTTTGGTACTTGTTTTCAAAACCTAGGTCTCCTAATCACTTTTACTTAAAGCTCTTTATTTTCCCTACAATTCAATTATGAAAAATGATCTTCATAAAGCTCAAATTTCATTTCAAGCCAGAGGTTTAAAACCTCTAGTTGATATTTTCTGTAAGCAGAAATTCTAAATGTTTAGGAAGTGGGCGAGGAAATGAGCAAGGGGAGGGAGGTGGCAAGGTGGGGATCGTTCACCTCCCTCGAGATGTGTGTCATCTTTTTTTGTGCACGCATCTCGAAAGAGGTGAACGATCCCCATCCAGCCACCTCCCTCCCCTCAGCTCATTTCCTCGCCATTTAGAATAACTCTTCTGTAAGGGATATTCATGGCATGTAGGAGATGGAAGTAATATAAATTTTGGGAAGAACCTTAGTTTCCAAACCATTCTCAGCTCTCTCAATTTGCTTATAGAGATCCACCCAAAAACTTATGTACTATAAATAAATTCATGGATAGGGTGGGAGACAGATTCATTTGGAACTCTCATCTTCTTTTGGATTTCTATCTTTCTTCTCATGTCTGTAGAACTGTTCAACTAATGCAAAGTGATCAAAATTATCAAGCGGATTCACCTTTATGGCATGTATCCAAGAAAGGCAACTTCTTAATGGCTGAAGCCTACAAGTTTTTTTTTCGTAAGGTTCAAACTCCTCCATATGCATCACACTCGTTTGATCTAGTCTTATTATATCTAAATTTTGGAAAGCAAAGGTCCCAGAGAGGATCAAAATGTCGTTGCTGGAAAATCCTTAGAGATATCCTTCCTTCCGTTGCAAAGTTGAACAAGCATCATATTCCTGTTGAAAATTATTGTTGCTTCTGTGGTGCTGCTGCTCATCCCTTTTTTCTTTGCTCAATAGCTGTCACGCCCCGATTTTCGAGAAAAACGAAATCCTAAAATCCACGTAGGAAATTCCGTTTCTCCAAAACCCGGGACGTGAAATTCAATAACGACAGAAACATTTAGCAGCAAAGACAAAAAGTATAATTTAGAAAATAGGAACAAACTATAAATTTTAAGAAAACTCTAACCAGAAAATACTGATGTTGCTACCCCACTAGCAAAACTCCCGTATCGCTGCTCAAAAGTCTCTGAACCTGAAAAGCTAATTGGCTACATTCCCAAAGGAATGTACCCAAGAAGCAAAAGCTCACTTGGGTCAGCAATAAAGCTGGTGTGAGAAATCTTCATCCCAAAAATAAATAAAATCGCACGTGATAAACATCAAGCGAAACACAAACAACAAACCATCACACCAATGGTAGTTCCTCAACGAGGCAAAGGTGTGATGCAAGAAAACACAGTCCAAAGAATTTAGTTCCTCAACGAGGCAATCATATCATCATCGTAATATGTAACTATGCATTTACCTATACTTACCCTATAGGAGTTGACTATGGCAAGTCGGACCTGCAGAAATATTAGTGGACTTGCCATCCTGCATAAAAAGAATTAGAAACAATGCAACGTCATTTATTCTTTTTATTTGAATTAGGTTCATCTTTTTAACGGATTGATCACTTAGACGATACCACATTCGCACCACCTCCGTGCCGAACATACATGCCCGTATGCCTCTCTCATATAAAGGAGGACTACTCCGTCATCCATGCCTAAGTGGGGACATCACATACAGGCATGCATCGCGGATACCCCTAACTATATGAGTACCAAAAGCCACTCTTGGGCTATCATTGAAATATTAAACAAACACATTTTTCTTTCTACCTTTAGGAAGACATGTAGTTCTCATTCAAGGTTCGAATGAGCTGTTAGTTTCTTCCCTCAAGGCTAACCTAGTATAAGCTAAAATAATCTATACATAATTTCATGGCATGCTCAATTCAATAGTTTAATTTAATTATTTATTTTGTTTTCTAATTCTTGGCTTCTTTTTCCACAATCGCACTCTCCTCATGTGCCGAACACACCTCACCCAAGTGTGTCTCCCTTGCCATCGAAGCCACTCGGAGCGTACATGACCCAAGTGGGGTGCCACCTCGAGTGTCATGTCATCTCACCCGAAGTTCGATCACTGGCAAGCATTCTACACGTACAACCGAACTCACATGGAACGGTGCACCGATATGCAAGCAAGTCTGCATACCCATAATAATATCACACGTATACAAGCAAGTCTGTATACAAATTTTCATTTCTTTTCACATTTTTTTTTTCTAGAGTTGTGGAAAAAGAACATTTACCAAGTATTTTATTTGAGTCATTATTTTTCCAAATCAATTAACGTCACATCACATTCCCTTTACAAGAACTATATATACATAAACATTAGCAAGGTGATATTCACAACATGACAAAATCTATTTTGCCATCTCCTTCAGAAAAGAATGAAAAACAAGTGTGTCGCAAGCACAAACATTCTTTTAACATGGTCACATACGCGTGACAAGAAAACAAGTTCCATTACTGGCTATACCTGACTATCCTTATGGAAATCCACCTTTTCTTTTGAAAACCACCTATCATGACCACATCTATTGATTAGACAATGACAATCAATATATAACATACACTGTCAACATACATATCCATACCCATACCCATACCCATTTACTGTATGACCTTTGTCCTCTCTACACTATCCCCACACCAAGTAGTGAGATACTCCTAATGGATATGATTGGTTTGTCAGTTCCACTTACATTCAATTATCTACTTGGTAAAGGAACTTTTTAGGAGATTTTGACTAGTTCGAGAAAACCCAACAAAGAGAAATTTGTTAAAACTGGAAGTTAGAGTTGTATAACAATGAGGTTCTCTGTGCAAGTCCAAGATAGGGAAAAAAAAATCCAAACTACTACACTCCAGTAAAGTTTATAGAGATACCACAACAGAAATACACATCAAAATCCAAATCCATCAAATACCATAAGCAACTCACCTAACTAATTGAGTCCATTAAAATTTCAAGAAACTAAATGCACAAAGAAACAGATCCAACACATTCATTGTGAACTACTAATCCTATATGGATTGATACAAAAACAAGAAAAATCCGTGGACACAATCCTCCTACAAGTAACTAAATTAACATCCCTGCATTAGGGTTTCCTTAGTCTTACACAAACCCTACCCGATCACATGCTTTTCTAATGATAATGATGACCTAGAAAACCCCGAATGCCTTGACAATTGCCTAAAGTCAGAAACACCAACAACAAGCCCCAATATCATCAGGATCATTTTTCAACAACAACAACCAAATTCTATTTAAAAATAAATAAATAAATAAAAAGGGAATGAAAATAAACTCACCTTTGATCCAAGAATCGAAACTCAATCAACACGCGCTAACCATCTCGTCGCAACAATCATATGTTTCTTCTCCTTCAGTGGGTACAGTAGCAACAACATCACCGCCATTATGCACAACAGTCATGAAAGTCTCAGCCTTTTTGAGAAAGGTCCTTGACCAAAAGTTCCTTATGAGACACCATCCCATCTTTTCCTTCTAACCTCTCTTCAAGGTTCAATCCATGCATCCTCTGTTTTTACAATCTTCCGAACAAACTAAACAGCCCATTAGAAATGTTGAGATCATCAAGAGACTTCATAAGCTCCTTATCGCAGTCCAATGTTCGCAACTTTTCTTTCCCATTAACTTTCACCACTCTTGCTTTGCTCAATTTATCTCATACAAGAACCACTCCTCCTTTGTCTTTGGTATCATATCGATCAATTGTTTGGCATCCAAAAGTTTCTTATTTTCTGGTGTTTTCACCTTATCAGATACAGACTCATGATCCTTATCCCGGTCAAGAGTTCTATCTCTGTTGTCATCTCTGGTACAATGACCATCTTCATATAGATCCAAAATATGAACAAAATGACATCTCCACATAAACCTACATGAGTGCACCTTTAGCATGCGACAGCATCAACATATGTGACATCATTCTCTAGAACAGCTTCCAGATTCTCCACTTCTCTGACCTCTTTTGGGTGCCTGGTAATGGGATGGTTTCCATGTATTCACATTCACAAATATATTCACAATCTTACGAGAAGTGTTTGCTACAGGAGCAGATGGATTCTGATCTTTTATCCGTGTTCTCCTCACAGCATCATTCATGTTGTTAGCTACACTATAGCGCACCATCAAAGAATCATCATCCTTGTTTCCACTGGATGTGCCAGTCTCAGAAGCATCCATAACCCTGTGCCTCACAGGATTAACATCATCATATGCATCATTATCAGATGCAGAATCATAGGCAGTAACCCTGTCCCTCTCCAACATCAATATGTTTCCAGCGAAATTCTGGGCTGTATTCATTTCTAACAACATAGTTAGAGTCAGTATCTACCAGTGTTTGATCAAAATCTCCATACTCTGCATCTTCAACAACAGTTCCTTTACAGTCTGACAACTGATTCGTTATCCCTGATTCATCCATACCATGACCTAATCGATCAAACACATTGACTGAAGATCTAACCTTAGTCACATCTTCAGCAGCATCAGCTGCAGCTTTGAATGCAGTTGCCAAATAGTTGTTGTGCGGGAATCCTCTCACAGAACCATCGAGTCAACACCTCGCCTCCCATCTGTTCCACCTTGATCTCTCCATCAGCCTCACCACCAATCACCTTCAGATTCCCCTTCTTCACGAGTTCATCTCTCTCATTGTCCCTCGCACTAGTCGAGCCCTTTCATCCTCCTCTTCACTTAACAGCAGATCACAGTAGCGAGAAGAGGACGATCACAACTCTTCTCTTCACAAAACCACCATTGCCAACCCTCTCTCTCGAAATCTCCCCGCCATCTCGATCTCCAACCAACCCTCACCAATTTCAGCCGCCATCGACATGTATGTGGAGCAGGAAGGAGAAAAGAAGAAGGAATGAGAAAAGAAAAGGAGAGAAAAAAAAGTTTTGTTTCTCTTTTATATGGTAGTGGCTATTCGCCCCCACCGAACTTTCGAATGCGCCCACCCTATTTCACAAAATAAGAACCCTACTTATTAGTTTAATAAAAACCCACCACTAAACCCAAATACAATTGAGTAACAACCCATCAACATTAGGGTTTACAAAATAAAATCTTTTTATATTTATTTAATTAGGCGGGTATTACAATAGCTCAACAACTTTGGCTTGCTTCATCATTTCCTCTATATTGGCATTTTGTTTCTATCAATAGCGGTGTTGAATTCATTGATTCTTTCTTCAATATTATGCCTGACTTCATTTTTTTTTTTTTTTTTTAATGTTTGGATTCAATTTATTGCTGCCTTATTTGAGTTTAGAAACAAAAATAGTGTAAGTCTTCCAAGGGGACCATTTTTCAAATGCAAAATTGGCGGAATTATGTATGCGTGTCAATCATAAGCACTAGCATTTTGGTCACAAACATTGATCATAAGGACTACAGAAATTCTAGGATGCCTGGCCCTATGCCTGGTGATGTGCCTGGTAGGTGCCAGGCACCGTTGATCTTGCCTGGAGATGGGTGTTACACCTATCCCAATGCAATGTCAACGGTGCCTGGCCCTACCAGCCACAAGGCCAGGCATCGTAGTAGTGCCATTTTGGTTGCCCTCTGAAAGAGTCGTTCCTTGTTGTAACAAGTATTAGGGGATGTTGTTACCGAGTCCAGTTGGACAATCACTTTTAAAGTCAATTGACCCAATCTTTTACCCAGGGTAACTCTAGAGCAACAACATTCACGCAGTCATTGATTTTGGTGAACTACGTAAATGAGAGGCTATTAATCATTTTACATCTTCATATCTACCAATACTTGGTTTCAGTAAACCAAGTAGATGGATGGGTTTGGAGAACTGGAATTCCGTTATACACCTAGATTAGTGAGACCACACACCATATGATCTTCATTAAACTCACAGTTTTGGCTCGGCAACAACAGATCCTTTTCGTCGTACACCCTTAAAGCTTGTTGCAGTTCCTCTTTCAATTGAATGATGAACTTGCATCCCATACAAGTGGAGATAATAGAGCTGGTGGTTCATCCAGAAGGCTCATATGCTGCCGACGCTTGATCGCATTTGAAAATTCATGGCATCTGCATCAAATGCGGCTTATCCATTTGGTGATAGGAACTCTTGGATGTTTCGTACAACACCCTTATTATAAGGATTTATAAATTGTGTTTCAGAAGAGGATCTCCCTGAACAAATAAAACAACCCGGGTTGTATGAGATTGAGAAATGGGAAAAAAAAGGTTTATTGCATGTAGACCACTAATTTACCTGGTTGAGCCTGAGCAGAAGCTTGGAATTCTGGGTATTTCTTCCAATTAATCTAACATGTAACAGGTACAAACCCGAAGTCATTTACACTGCAGGAGACAACTAGTAAAGATGAACTATCCAAATAAAATTAGGCTATAGAATTACCCATTCGTCTGTTTTGATGTTGACAAAGATACAATAAATATGCCATATGAGGAATAAAACCTACAAATCCAAATATTGAACTTCTCAACAAATATGTATTCTAACTTTGCATCAAGGATAAAGCTTACAATTCGAAGAAAACTGAACTTGTTAAACAATGGTTACTTGCTATAAATTTCAAGGATTCAATGAGTAAACACTAAACAGATATGACTAAAGCAAAACCTGCCACATCACTTGGAGGAGGGAGAACAAACTTGTGCTGATAGCCAAATTGTCAGAGAGACTAGTCTGAATAATTCACCAAAAACTAATCAATCAGAATGAGAATTTGTGGCACTGAAAATGTTTCAAATAGCCATACAACAGCTAACAGCTGATATCCTCACTTTGAAATTATATAATATATAGAGTTGGATAACTTGTGAGCTATGAGTACTACCAACATCAGCATGAACTAATGAGAAAACAACAAAAGGAGCATACCTTAACCATGGGCTTGTTGAGAATCAAGGATCTTTTAATATCTGCAATCCATAATAAGAAGGCAATACTAAATCAGAAACAGAGCGTGCATTAAGCCTGACATGAAAACTAATGCTATAAGTTGCTGCATAGCATCTCAGATTCATAAATGACACTGGTTTCTCTAGCTTCCGAGAACCCAAAATTAATATCACAACACCCAGGCATGTCAAACAGCTCAGGTTAAGTCCGTATAACTACTGCTTAATAATTACAAAAGAAAAATAATATGTCGAGGGTGCAAAAGGATGATGCAAATACTAGGATATAATAAGAAGCCTAAAGCATATGTGAGACCTTAGGGCATCATACTATGGAAGAACTGATGCATAGAGGAATGGAAAATAGATGGATCTTGTGTGGTTTGGGTATTAGACTAGAGAGACATGGTATGATTTCTTTGTTCTCTATAGTGTGGTTTCGGTTTTCCCATTCCCATTGAGCAACTTTGGAGGTTCTTTGCAGATGATAGGATGTGATGATGGGTATATTGCTTCTTTTGTGGTGTAGCGGATATACTAAACATTCTTTAGAAAGAGTTTTCTTTCAGTTTTCTCTAGCAATGAAATGGTTGAAATTTGCTGCATACACAGGACTATGGGAGCTAAAATAGAAAGTAGAAACCCAACTAGTAGATCTTGAAACAAAATAGTCACAAAAATCTGCCACTTTCCGAATTCACGACTTTCCATGCTACCTACAAAAGAATATTAATTAATAATTTGGAACCACTTATTTCAGTTTTCTACTCCCAGAGAACCGTTCAAAGATAGTGGATTCAGCTTAACTTGTGAGCAAATGAACATCTGATAACCTTAACATTGTCACCTACGATACATCAGATGATCAGAATCAAAATTACAGTTATTTCATCAAGATTACAAAGAGGCAGAAATTTAAGCCATTACTTACGTTGATCGGAGCAAGCAATGTACGAAGCCTCAACTATAAGAAATCCAACTAGAAGAAGCATAAAAAATTTATGGTTCTTTTGACCTGCACATAAGAAATCATGTCACTTTTTTACTGGAAATTATTTACAGGACATTTGACAACTTCTAGGGGTTAAAAGGTTAATCATGGGACTATTAAATTATTACCTATACAGTTCCCAAAAGCGGGGCAATGGTGGTCGAATCCCTTAATGTATGCCTTACAGAACTTGCAATATTTCACTCTCCTGAGAAAAAAGGAATCCTGTACCAGAAACTCGATACAATGAAACTCTAAACTACAACACATCAAGTTCATGCTTTCTCTCTCTTCCCACATATAGTGATGTCAATGCTAGGCGATTTTGGTGAACTAAATTAAAATAAATGTTGGAATTTTGAATGTCTTACAAATGTTGCAGATGAGACCAATTTAGTTTGTCAACATTCTTTAGCTACAAACGTTAAGAGGACCTCCTATTTGGTCTGAATGTCCGAACTCCCAGTATGTGGGCAAAGGATGACATTTTTAATACACAATGCCACCAAGATCCTCCATTTTCAGATAAAAACCAAATCCACCTATCATTATGGATTTCCAAAAATCTTATCTAGTCAATAGCTATTCAGCCAAATACAACTCAGGAGGGGTAAGGAAATTTTGAACGAACTTTCAAACAAATCCATAGTTTCGAAATTACCTCCTCCATCTCACCAGCACACTGTTGAGGACATGGATAAACTGTTGAAAGCCCTTCTTCCTGCATGGCACAGGGGAGTAACTTGAGCATATATTCGAATAGATAGACCATTAGATGAAAGCTCATGTGAGTATTTACCTCAAGTTGACTGTCACTATCTTGAATTCTATCTTTGATGTACCAATTGAAATTAGAATTTTCATGCGTAATCAATCCAGGATCACTTGAAAGAATTCTGCCAAAATTAGTGAAACATACATCACATCTAGCAGATAAAATCCAATAAGTGATGATGTACTGAAAATTTGAGGGACACAAACAAATTGCAAATAAAAGATCATAAAATTTAGTGTCATGTTAAATGTACTATTCTCGTCAGTACTTTCAATATTTACCATCTCATCGACTACAAAATTGCCTATTGAGCGAATCTAGAAACCAACACTTCGATGAGTTATGTCATTTGAAGACCTTACTCGAAGTTTTGGAAAATGCACAAGGATACATGTATGTTTATTATCTGTAAAGACAAGTCCAAACAACTTGAAGTAGAAATCTGAAAGTGTAGATGCAAACCTAAAGAAACCGATCACGAGTAGTATACATTCGACATTGAACACAACACTCCATAACAACGAAATGTCTGCATTAAAAAAAGTTACAATACATCAATCAGAAGCTGAATTACTATAAATGGGTATGTTATAAAAGTATAATTAACCTTACTGGAAGAAAAAAAAAAGGACCTTTTGAATCACTGTTACATGAACAGACCATACAAACAAGATATTAAACAAGACCAGAGCCGGAGCTGACGCAGATACACTAAGAACCCATCTGAAACCTCTGCTGAAACCAGTAACAATCAGGAGAAGAACAGCTGTAGAAGAAAATAAATTGATTTTGTTAGGAAATTGGAATTGAAATGCAGAAGAGAAAATGAAGAAAGGAGAATGAAACCTGAAAGTGAGAGCTGAACGACAAGAGGGGAAGAATTGAAGTGATTAGGGATTAGGGTTAGAGAGAATTGAGAGATTACAACTAAGATGAAAGAGATTAGAGAAGAGATTGTTAGCTTCCATGGAGATTTCAGGTGTCGTTGAAACCCTAACCCTAACATTTTGGGGATTTTACGCGCCAGAAAATTCAGCAAATCAGTTTTTCAGTTGGGAAATTCTAAATGGGAATGCATCTGGGGATAAATTCCCTCGCCCTTTTCAGTTTATTGCCTTTCCCCACTGTGGTTGTTATAGCCATCCTGTCTTTAACTTGGAGCCCCCACAAGAATGGGAATGCATCTGGGGATAAATGAATGGAGAATTGACTATTAGTTTTAGGGTCTGCTTGTTTAGTTATTTTTCTTGAAAAATAAAATCAATTTTCCTTGTTATGCAGATTTTCACTGTTAGATTGTTTATTTATTGACAGAAAATCGATTCTTCATAAGATTGTTTTTAATTTTCATATATATATATTTTTTGTACAACCAAACAAACCTTTTATGTTTTATATACTTCATGTGTCGAAGATTATTTGCAATGCATCGCCGAGTTACTAGACTGCGCGTCAGTGTCAAAAACATGTTAACATATGTGATATGAATTAGAGCCTAAACTTTCATGGGCTCGAATACATCCTTTGCGGTGAAAAATTAAACTCCTTTGGCACTACAAATGGATTAAATTCCAACCTAAAGCATGTTAACATAAGTTAGAGACTAACATCTGAGAGCATGTTAACTAGAGCCTAAAGTTTATGGCATAACTATACTTGTTGATACTTGAGAATGGGAAGATCAGCCAACAAACATTATATTGATATTCAATGTTCTTAGCTACCAATCTTGTATCAGCTCACTTTCATTACCGTTTGGTTGCATGAACAATAGATATGAAAATAGAAATCGTTTTTGTGAATCTAAGTCCAAGGCCAATCTTGTATTAGCTCACTTTCATTTAGAGTCTGTTTGGTTGCATGAAAAATAGATATGAAAATAGAAATCGTTTTTGTGAATCCAACTCCGAGGCCTTCCCTCGAACTTGGATTCCTATGAGTAGTCGGAAGAAGAAACGATTTCATGTCAATAAATAGACAACCAAACAACAAAAATCTACATAACAAGTAAAATGGATGTCATTTCCCATAGAAAATGACTAACCAAATAGACCCTTAATGATTTATTGATAGAAAAATAAACTATTACTCGTGCGTCACCCAATGAAGTATGGGATTTGCATTTTTACATGCATCAATGCCTCCTATCTGATGCAAATCAAAATAAGGTACATCGAACAAGCCTCACCCTCCCCCTCGCTGGTTTCCTCGCCATTTAGAATTTCTGAAAGACATAGCATATCTGTACATATAAATTGTGCGATTTAGATAGAAATTGAGTCCAATATGCTGGTGATTTTATTTTTATTGAAAAATCAATGTAAGAGATGTAAGCTTGGTGGATATCTTTCATGCAATCATGTCTCGAGTAATAAGAATTCCCACAACTTACAACTTAGATAAGCTACCGCTAAATAAAACTTGTACTCTACATACAAATATGTAAAACAAAAAAAGATGCCTAAATAACATATACAATATATGCCGTTAACTTTCAACGAGAACTAATGATTATTTATTTTTATTTGTTTTTGAGAGGCTGGGTGGGGGGACTAAGTACCCTTCAATCCACGCACACATTCATGGTTTTTTCTCATTAGCTAGAAAGCATAATGACAAAACTGCAATTTTCACTGTAGGTCCAGTGTCGTGCTATATAAGAGTGAAACCCACTAATTCACTCAATCATCAGACTAACAACAGATAAATTATTGCATTCAGTAAAGATGGCATTCAAATCACAGGTAGCAACAGCATTGCTCTCTTTTGTCACTCTTGCATTAGTAGCTGCAAGCACAGTTTCAGCTGCAGGAGGAATAGCAATCTATTGGGGTCAGAATGGGAATGAGGGCACCCTGGCGGAGACTTGTGCCACTGGGAACTATGATTTTGTGAACATAGCTTTCCTAGCTACCTTTGGCAATGGCCAGACTCCAGTCATTAATCTTGCTGGTCACTGTGACCCGTATTCTAATGCTTGCACTGGTTTAAGTGCTGATATAAAATCATGCCAGAAGAGAGGAATTAAGGTGCTGCTATCAATCGGAGGTGGTGCAGGAAGCTACTCCCTGTCCTCCTCTGCCGATGCCAGGCAAGTTGCAACATACTTGTGGAATAATTTCTTAGGAGGACATTCTTCTTCCCGTCCACTTGGGAATGCGGTTTTGGATGGAATTGATTTCGATATTGAGGGAGGTACTCCCCTACACTGGGATGATCTCGCTAGGTACCTCAAGGGATATAGCAACAAGCGAGGTGGTAAGACGGTGTACCTAGGTGCAGCACCCCAGTGTCCCTTCCCTGACGCTTGGGTTGGGGGTGCCCTTAAGACAGGTCTTTTCGACTATGTTTGGGTACAATTCTATAATAACCCTCCTTGTCAATATAGTGGTACTGTGACCAATCTCGAAGATGCATGGAAGCAATGGACTGCAGCCATTCCTGCCACCAAAATTTTCCTAGGATTACCTGCCTCGCCAGCAGCAGCTGGAAGTGGCTTCATTCCTGTTGGAGATCTCACTTCTACGGTGCTTCCAGCCATCAAAGGTTCTGAGAAGTATGGAGGTGTCATGCTCTGGTCTAAGTATTATGACGACCAATCTGGATATAGCTCCTCCATCAAGTCTCATGTCTGAGATTTCATATACCTCTGCCTGCTTAGTTTCATGTACATATGTTGTATTGTAATTAAGCTGCAGTCTGCTCTGTTCCAAATAAATAAAAATATATATTATTCATAAAAGATAAAAGATTAAAAAACAATGGACATGTCACCTTTATCCCTCTTATTAAGCCGCACAGAACTAACTATTCTCTTAAGCGACCTACAACGCCATTGGAGATGCCAATGTCGCTAGTGGACATGTTAGCCTGTGGCCAAGATTGTCGTTAGTTTGGTCTCGGCTTTGAGCGACGTGATTTAGCAATGTGGCCTATTTTGTCACACAATTGACAGATAACTTTGGGTTGTCCCTGCTGGACATTAGGCTTCCAAGAATCAGATGGTTGAGAAAAAAATTCCAGAGTTGTAGCTAGTACCTTGATCAAGGAGGCTACGAGATTGGCCCTGGTTAGAATTGAACTGATGTTGTCCAGGAGTTCCCTGAGGTGACCTGTTGTTGGAGAAGAAGTTTCTATTGTGAATAGAACCGCCAACTGCTCTTTTGATTGAATTGAGCGGTAATGGGAGCCTCCGTCTTCTTGTGTTCACCTCATTTCTGAGTCATCTCCTCATGTAGCATTTTGTCATAGACATCTTCAAATCTGATTGTTGATTCACGAACCCGAATAGCAGCAGTCAGCTCTTTAAACTCATCTTGAAGTCTATGGCCGATGATTTCTTCATCATTCATGGGATGACCATTTAAGGCTAGGTCATCAATCACACTTTTGATCTTCATCATATATTCTAATACGGCGCCACCCTCCTTGGTTGTTTTCATCAACGTGGTTAGGAGAGTCAACATCCTTGTGTTGGATCGATTTGCATAGGTTGCTTTAGGGGTGGATCTACTAAGGGGCTGGCGGCAGCTGCCACCCCTCAACTTTCAAAATATTTTTAATAAATATTTAGCTTTATAAAAAATCAATTATATAATTTAAAATACAATAGGATAAATGTTTATTCAACTACTTCAACATGTGTTTTGTTGGTGTAGTGGTTGGAAGTTTAACATGTTTAGTAAACGACGTTCGATACTCTTGGATCTCACTTAAAAAAAAATTTCAATGCAACTTTATTAGTAATTGCTAACATTAAAAAATTGTTTAGTTTAATTAAAACTTACTTTCGGTCATCTTAGAGCGTATGATTTTTTTATGGCTATTGACAATTAGTCAATTACTATTTCTGTCATTGTGACCTACCCCTAATTTTTTTGTTTTCAATGCAGTTTTATATGTAATTGCAAACATTAAAAAAAGTGAATTGTTTGTTCATAAGTGGTATAAAATCTCCAAAAAATATTCGAAATTAATATCTAAAATATTAACTATATAATTCAATGAAAATATATACCATTAGCCAACTCATACAAAATTTGAGGCTCACATAAACCATTTTTTCTATGAAATTGTATTAGGATCTTAATATGTTCGCAAATTTTAGATTTTTTAAGCTTCAACTAGATACTTATCCTTATTATTTTTTGATTTTAGTTATATATTCTTGTTTTTGCCCTTGCTAAGGTTATTGATATTGTCATCTTATTTTGGCTTAAAATTGGATTACACTGAATTCAATTTGATATATGAAATGTACTTTTAGTTGTATTTTTTATTAGTTACTAGCTCAGGTCGAATTTTTTTTTTTTTTTGCTCCGCCCTTGATAACTAATAATCATTTGTCATTTCACCCCCCGGACTAAAATCCTGGATCCGCCACTGGGTTGCTTGAAGCTTGTCCCAAACATCTGTAGAGGTTGGGAAATTGTTTATAGTAGGGCCAATTGCACTGTTGACTGTGGCTTGAATGCCTAGAAGTACAAGACGGTCTTGCCTAAGCCATAGACAATATTCCGGGTTTGTTGGTGGACATGGGCGCGAACCATCAACAAATCCAAGCAGATCATAACCAAATAATAGATTGGTATTTGAAATTTCCAAGAGGAATAGTTGGCTCCATCTTTTGCTAACTTGAAAGGGATATGAGAGGAAGCATTTAGAGAGATCAAGTTAGTTCCAGAGACAACAGTATTACCCAACATAGTGGTGTTGCCTACGTTTGGTGGAGCCATTGGATGATTGGGAGGAGGATTATTCTGAGTTCAATTAAGGAAAGAGGTATCCAGAGTTGCTTGTGATGAATTTGATCATGAAGAGGAGGAGTGTAGACATTATTTGAAGAAAATAGATAGATGAAGAAAGATAATCTATACATCTCATGGAACCATTTTAGCCTACAAATAAGGAATCTAAACAAACCCACATTCTACACAACACATTACGCGTTCAACCACAAACGAGAATGCAAAGAAAATCCTCATCATGTTCTATCATGCATAATTTAGGCACATTCTTATCGCATTCTATCACTTACTTCATCTAGTTAGAACTGAAACTCAGAGAAACCCAAAACACCCAAGGCTCATTCCTTGCTATCTAATAGCTAGTATCATTTACCAAGTAATAACCCATGCAAAAACTGATTCTATGGTAACAAAATCATAGAAACAAAACATATTTAGAACCACACAAAAAAAGTACCTTAATTTAATCAAAGATAAGCATAAATGTAATTGTACAAGAAATATGCCACGCCCGCAAACTCACTGAGACACGACACCCAAGGTCATCCAGTATGGTTTTTTAAATGATACATCAATTCACAAAAGGAAGATGAGCATTTCAGGAATAATTCCGAATTTGATTACCGGTAATATCTTTCCAATTCCGCGATTCTGGTTGATGTGAACTGAAGTCATTGTAGTTGCAGAATGTCCTCCAACACTCATTCTTTCTTTGATGCGTCTCTCTTAACTTCACCGTTCTCCATGGGCGGTAATGTCTGTGCATATCAATTATTCCACAGAAACACCAAGAGAGAAACCATTAGTAAAATCAATCATCACAGTAAAAAAAAAATTACAAACTGGATAAATGCGACATTTAGTCAAACAAGTGGAAGGCATTGTGAAACAAAGTGAGAACTAGAGGAATGATACCAACGCATACCAGATCAGGCTTGAAGAAGTTATGAACGACTGAAGCACCAGCTAATCGTGAAACAACGACGAAAGCGCTCGTCATCGCCATTGACGGCGTCCCCGTGGCCGTGGGTAGCTTCCCTCCTTCGAATTTATGCTGCATTTTCCCTCTACAGCCAAAGTTTCAAATTGTTGGTATTTATAGTTTATTTGGCTTTGGAGTCGGGGTTGCAGTGTTAGTGGGCCGAACCTATAACCTAGTTAAGGCCCAGTTCACTTAAAAAACACACACACACTGTAGAAGAGGTTAAACCGTACTGGTTGGATGATGTAAATGGAGCACCAAACCTCAACTCAAATCTTGGGTTCAATGAGCGATAGTACATTATATGTACGAAGGAAACACCGGTCAATCATCCCAGGCTCGAGGTGTTTGGTACCCGTAAAAGAAAAGGGAGACTGAGCTTAGACTCTTAATGGATCAGGGACTACATGTCAAGTATCTACTACGGGGGGTACTTTTTGATTCACCTATATGAATGTCGGAAGTGCGGCCGCTTCTAAGGGTTTGGAGACTTGACCCCACGCATTCAGGAAAATGATACAGACACAGAGCCATAATAGTGTCAGGTTGTAGAAGAGGGATTGGCAGATTTGAAGAAGTTTGTGTAGGATGAATCCGGTTAACGATCTGAGTGGTTAGTTCAAGGCAAAGTCTCATTAGCTTTCTCTAGCCAACTTTGATTTGTTTCTGCTAAGCAAATATTCAAATCCAAAAGATATCTTTGTTAGAATTATTTTCAAATAAAAGGGTGAAGGTTTGGTGAGAATTGGATATGGGAAGCTTTAATCCCATATCAAGTAAACAACTATGAATTACTTGGTTTATATACATGGACTTGAGTATGGGCTTTGATACACTAAAAGGAAATGGAATGGGCTAGGTGGGTGTCGGTGCATCGTCATACGCGCGCGCCGCATCGTCGCTGAAACGCTTTGATGACGCGTCCAGTTTTAGCCATGTGTCAGATGCAGGTTTGTTAGGTTGCACCGGATGGGATCCAACGGTTAGATCCATGTGGATCTAATGTTACATACGGATGCATCTCCTCACAGGGTGCGATCTGGGACGTCCATCTAAACGATCTGTAGTCAACCAGGAGAGGTGCGATCTGGAGCGTCCATCTGATCCAACGATCAGGATCCTACAAGGAATGGTTGTAACCCATGGTTGGATGGTCACCTCGAGCCTATATAAAGCCCACTAATTTTGGTCATTATTACAAACTCAATTTCAAATAATTCTATTATAGAGAATTCAAGTCAAGTCCATATTCTTCAATCAATTCCAAATATGGGAATTGGAACAACTCCATTCCAAGGTTGTGCAAGTGTTCCAAGAATTCTTTTCCATCATTCTTACTGGTATCCAAGGATTACCACATTCCGTACAAGTGTGGCCAGTTCCTGATCTTGTGTCTTTGATCTGCCCGTCTTTCAAAGGATCGTTTTTCGTTAAATACAGTCGCAATTCGACAAACGGAGTTAACGTTTTATCTTGGAGGAAATTCGCCGATAACCCAGTGTATTACCCAAGTGGTGGGGGCGAATTAAGCCTTAAGGAAAGCGATTACGTGCCTCGGTGTTCCATCTACATCATCCAACCAGTTGTACGGTTTAACCTCTTCTACAGTAAAGTTGCCAATAATCTTAAGGCTTAATTAGCTTGAGATGGATCTTTTGGCACTCAAAGAAATGGGGAACGCTATTCTTTAAGACTAACTCTCATGAGAGACCATTTCTTAGTGGATTTGGCATGATCTAACAAAGTCTACAATGATCACACCGTCGTGTATTAATTGTCGAACACCACTGTGGCGCAAGCCAATATGACTCAACTTTTCGTTGTAAACAGTACTATATGCCCTAGCCATAGTTGCTTGGCTATCACAATGTATGAATACTAGAGACATAGGCTTAGGCTACAACGACAGCTCTTGTAAAAGAGACCTAAGCCACTCCGTTTATTTCCTGCAGCAGTTAATGCCACAAACTCATAAGCCATGGCAGAGTCTGTCATAATTGTCTGTTTATTTGAACCCCAAGAAACAACCCCTCCACCAAGTAAAAAGATCCACCCACTAGTAGATGAGTGATCTTCAAGGTTAGTGATCCAGCTTGCGTCATTATAACCTTCAGGGGCTGATATACACGTAATTATTACAAATTATGACCCTTAATTTATATATGTTAGTGCTTCAATTAATATATTTTATTCTAATTATTTCAATTTTTATGTTTTTGTAGGAATATGCGCGCGTGAACGATAAAAGTGCATTAAGGCGACAAATTTGAGAAAATGATTAATTTGTCGATTCTAGCGGTGGTACAAAAGAGTGGTTCACACATCTAAGCCTAACCCGAATAAGCATGGTCCACTTACTTTAACCAAGCCCAAGCCCAGAAAGCTAGAATCTTAAACCCAGCCTAACAAGGAAATAGGGAAACCCTATTTAGGTTTCTCTATTGCCTTCTCTTTGAACTCTCCTATCTTCCACGTTTTCTGGTCTTCCTCTCTTTTCCAGCCACCATCTCCACCTCCACCAAGGCAGAGGTCTGCCTCTCTCGCCACTAACCAGCCACCGTCCTCGTCACCGTCACTAACCACCCTGTTTCACAATACAAACATCGACCTCGCCACATTCCTCTCTGTTCAGAACACAGCCGCCACCACCATCTCCCTCCATCTCTCTCACCGCCACCATCACTCGAACACCATCGCCACCACCGCGCGCACAACACCGCAGCAAAACAGGGCACCTCCCTGTTCCTCGCCCTCCTTCCGCTTTCTCTCTTCTCCACGGTCTCTCCCTCCTCCACTTCTCTCTTTTTTTCTCAACCACCGCCGAAACAGACCACGCAACCACCACCACCGCCGCGAAACAGGGAGAGCACTTCCCTGTTTCTCGTCCTCCTTCGCGGCTTTGTTATCATCCTTGTTCCCTCAACAATCTCTCTTTGTTCTTGCAGGTACAGGAGCCGATCGGGATGAGAGAAAGCTCGCGAGGATGGGAGAACAACAACGGAATTGGTCGCGTCGCGCTGGAGAAGTCGAAGTAGCGGCAGAGCAAATTTCGCGCGGGAAATTCTGTTGGTTTGTTTTGAAAAACCATTCTAGCTATTGACACCCTGAGAATTTGTAAGAGCCACCACGAGCCTATTTAGTTATTTTTCTCTGAATTCGTGCGCGTACAGGAAGTGATGGATTCACCCTCCAGTGATGCTGTGACCACCACCACCATGAGTCACTAAACCCCACGCAAGGTGAAGAGGTGAACTCCTAGATGTAACGCACTAAATTAGCATTTGATTCGCTTTAAGTTTTCACGATGAATAATGATGTTTAATGATTATCACTTTTATTTAATATAGAAATTTATGTTATTTCAGTGAGAAGGATATCATAAATTTCTTTGTAGATTATTTTTATTCCGGTGATTATCTTTTCTTCTCCATATAAGCTTGGTCACGTTTTTCTTATGTGTGGAATGTTTAAGAATTAATTGATTCTGGTAGGTTAGTTATATGTGATCGTCATTTATTACGGTATTGTCTCCGGATATATCGTAAGTTTAGGATATCACATATGACAAACCTTTGTGTTTTTTTTTTTCCAGAAAAAAGTGAAAACTTAAACTCATTTATATTAGGGTATATTAATGGTTAAAAGATTATTTTTCCGATTACGTCGTTTAGGATGTGAAACACGTAGTTGAGTCATCATAGCGAATCAATACTAATTGACGCGTGAAGTCTAGGATGGATTCTTGGAACCTTGTGATTTTTCTAAACTTAATTTTCATTAAATTAAATTCAATTTTGTATTTTAAATTTGTTAGAATTTATTAACTTTAGTTTCGCATAGTTTGTTTTCCTTAACCTTATTTTGTAGATCGTTTTTCCTCGTGGGATCGACACCCCATTCTTTACTGCAATTGACCGCGTGTATTGTTTGGGGGTAATCAGGGACCCTTGGATTGCCATTGTAACAAATACAATAATACATAGTTCCTTTCAAATATTTAAGTATCCTGATTACTGCATCCCAGTAATCAGATCCTGGATTGGCTGTGTACCTACTTAGTTTTCCGACTGCAAATGCAATATCAGGTCGGGTACTTGTCATAGAGTACACCAGACATCCAAGTATCCTCGCATAGTCCAACTGTGCAACTGCCCTACCTTTATTAGGTAGTAATCTATTCCCTGATGCAAAGGGAATAGAAACCGGTTGACAATCATATTGTCCAAATCGCCTTAGAACATTCTCAATATAATGAGACTAAGACAGTAAAATGTTGTCAGAAGTTCTAACAATTTTGATTCCCAGAATGACATTGGCTTCACCCATGTCCTTCATATCAAAATTCTTTGAGAGTAACAACTTTGTAGAGTTTATTTGGTCAATGTTAGTCCCAAAAATTAACATATCATCAACATATACACATATGATAACACCATGACCATTAATAAATCTACTATAAACACACTTGTCAGACTGGTTAACATGAAAACCATTAGATAATATAACCTGATTGAAATTTTCACGCCATTGTTTATGTGCATGTTTTAAGCCATAAAGTGATCTTATTAATTTACATATTTTCTTTTCCTTTCCTGGTACAACAAAACCCTATGGCTGTTCCATATAGATTTCTTCATCTAATTCACCATTCAAAAAAGTTGTTTTAACATCCATTTGGTGAATTTCTAGATTATATATGGAAGCCAAAGCCAGTAATGTTCTAATAGAGGCTATACGAGCCATCGGAGCATAAGTATCAAAGAAGTCTATCCCTTCTTTTTGAGTATAGCCCTTGGCTACCAATCTAGCCTTATACTTTTCAACAGTACCATCTATTTTTCTTTTCCTTTTGAATACCCATTTACAACCGATTTGTTTAGATCCTGGCGGAAGATCCACTAATATCCAAGTATTGTTCCCGGTTATTGAGTCCATCTCATCATTCACAATTTCCTTCCAGAGATATGCACCAGAAGATGACATCGCCTCCTTGAAGCTAACGGGATCAGACTCAACATCCAAACAAATAGGAATTGCATCAATGATTTCATCATCATTGGTTCCTTCCACCATATACATATAGAAAATCATCTCCATGTGTTGGGTATTCTAGCACGTTTACTCCGCCGAAGTTCTTCATAGAATCTTCTATAGGAGGTGCTTTATCCTTGCTAGAGCCCTTAAGCTCCACATGCTTAGGTAAATAAGTAAACCTTGTTTCATCAAAAATGGCATCTCTAGATTCAATAACAGTATTAATAGTTATGGATTTATTAGGTTCTACAACCATAAATCTATATGCTTTACTATGTTGAGCATATCCTAGAAATACACATTCTAGACCTTTTTCACCTAACTTTTCTCTTTTAGGTTTTGGGAGTTTGACTATGGCACGACAACCCCAAACTCTTAAGTAATTAAGAGTTGGTTTCCTGTGCTTCCATGCCTTCATATGGGGTCATAGGTTTTCCTTTTGTAGGAGCCCTATTAAGTATGTGACAAGCTGTTAATAAAGCTGCACCCCAATATCCATTTGATAAACCCGAGATTGACATCATAGAATTAACCATTTCCATTAATGTCCTATTATTCATCTCGGCTACACCATTTTGTTGTAGTGTATAAGGAACAGTGACCTCATGAATAATTCCATGAGTCTCAAAAAATGATGGGCTATAAAACTCACCGCCCCTGTCAGACCTCAAACATTTAATCTTGGTCCCACATTGGTTTTCAACTTCACTTTTATAGATGTTAAACTTATCCATAACTTCATCTTTATGACTCAAACGATAAACATAATATCTAGATACATCATCTATAAAAGTAGCAAAATACTTTTTATTTCCTACAGTAGGGGTTGCATGCAAATCACACAAATTAGTATGTATCAATTCTAAAAGTTTATAATTTCTATCAACCGGTGGAAACGGTTTCTTAGTTATCTAGTTAAGCATGCAAGTTGAACATTTCTTATCATTTGTTTCAATTTGAGGAATCAAATTTGATTTTGACATACTATGTAATTTCACAAAGTTTATATGACCTAACCGATTATGCCATAAATCAGATGACTCAACGATATAAGTAGAAATAATAGCTTTATTGATATTCAGTTTAAATAATCCATCGTACATGTGACATTTTTCGACAAATACTGGCCCCTTCGACAAAACAAAGTTGTCTGCCTCAAATACAAGCTTAATGCCATGCTTATTTAGTAGGCTACCAAATGCAAGGTTCTTACGTACTTCAGGTACATATAGTACATTGTTCATAGTTAGGCGCTTTCCGGATGTGAACTCCAACTCAATAACTCATTTTCCTTGAACAACAATGCTTGTTGAGTTTCCCATACAGAGAACAACCCCATCGTTCTCAGGTTCAAGTTGTTTGAACAAACTTTTGTTGTTGCCAACATGTCTTGTAGCCCTGGAGTCAATCCACCAAGAAGTGTTGTCCTCAAGTATGTTAGCCTCGAAGATCATGGTAGCGAAGTTGTCCTTGGAAGTGTTGTCACTTTCCTTGCTCTTTTGACAAGCCCGACAGTCACGCTTATAGTGCCCCCGCTTGCCACAATGATAGCAATACCCCTTGATCTTTTTTATTTGATTGGCATCCTTGGTGGGATGATTGGGTTGTTTTCGATTCCCTTTATTTTGGGACGAACCTGACCCTTCCGCCATGAGAACCTTGGATTTATAATCCTTGGATCCCTGGTCGCCCTCCTGTTTCCTGTATTATTCCTCAATTTGCAAATAATTAAGCAAGTCCTTGAGGAAAATGTCTTCCTTCTTGTGCTTAAGGTTGTGTTTAACACGTTTCCAAGAAGGATGGAGTTTGTCTATTATAGAGGTCACAACAATAGTCTCATCCATATTCATATTGTTTTGCTTTAGATGTTGGACTATCCTTTAGATTTCATAGAATTTCTCAATAACAGATCTACTATCAACCATTTTATATAAATTAAATTTACTGACCGAAAATTTATTGCTGGCGGCATCTTCAGTAATGTATTTTTGTTCCAGAGCGTCCTATATCTCCTTTGCTGTTGCCAAATGCTGGTATGTATATAAGAGATCGTCAGACATTGAATTGAGGATGTGCCCACAACACATTAAATCATCATTTTCCCATTTTTGTCTATTGCGGGCAAATTGCAAGGTGTCCTGGTTGGAGTTTTCGGGTTATTGTGGTTTCGGTGTAGATAGTACATACACCACCTTCAATGTTGCCAACAGTAAGTGCATCCGCTTCTGCCAGCATTTGGAATTGTTCCCGTTCGAACTGCGACTGTATTTGACGAAGAACGACCATTTGAAAGACGGGCAGATCAAAGACACAAGATCGAAAACTGACCACACTTGTACGGAATGTGGTAATCCCTGGATACCAGTAAGAAGGATGAAAGATAATTCTTAGAACACTTGCACAACCCTGGAATGGAGTTGTTCCAATTCCCAGATTTGGAATTGATTGAAGAATATGGACTTGACTTGAATTCTCTGAAATATAATTGCTTGGAATTGAGTTTGTAATAGTGACCCAAATTAATGGCCTTTATATAGGCCCGAGGTGACCATCCAACCATGGGTCACAACCCTTCCTTGTTGGATCCTGATCGTTGGATCAGATGGACGCTCCAGATTGCACATCTTCTGGTTGACTACAAACCGTTAGATCCTAACTGATTAGATAAACGTCCCAGATTGCACACTGAAGAGATGCATCTGTTGGATTGCCCATGATCCCATGCATCCGTATGTAACATTAGATCCACGTGGATCTAACTGTTGGATCCCATCCGGTGCATCTGTGTGCAACTTAACAAACCTGCATCTGACACGTGGCTAAAACTAGACGCGTCATCAAAGCGTCTCAGCGACGATGCTGTGAGCGAAGTGCAAAGTGCGCCATCAAAACACCACATTGCGCCCATGTGTGCACGCGTGTGACGGTGCACTATCACCCGCCTAGCCCAAAGGCTCAGTATCTTGAATAATCCTCTTTAACCACCATCAGTTATCAAACATGATGAAGTACTTGGTCAACGTTTGCTTTGGTTCCTATGTATTTGTGGTTGTGATTTCTTATCATGAACAAGGATTGTTCTCAACTAATGTTTGCATGAAATGAGATGAATCGCATGATGATCAAAGCGTGGATAATAAAATGATATCACTAATGCTTGATGATCTGGCTAAATCTTTGAAATAATTAACTTAGTATTGATAGTTAATTATGTATCTCAGCAGCTTAATGTGGTGTAGCCACCAATTAGTATGATTTAATAATCCCGAGAAACAATAAAGATAAAGGAAATGGTCAAAACAGATCAAATACGAGAATTATGGTTACTATAGCAATCAAACCATACAACAATTGTTTTGTTGGTATCAAAACACAAACACAATAATTATTGTGTGGGTATGAACAAATTCACACAATAATTTTCTCGTGGAAATGCATGAACCTTCGTCGTAATTTTAACTTTTAGTGCTTGGGCTTTTATTTTATAGTTTGGTGGAGTTCAATTGTCAAAGAAAGCTTAAAAAGTGAGGGTCGATTAGGTCTACAAACGTTGTAAATGTTCGATTCACTCCATCACAATTGAAATGGATTCAATGGGATTTGAGTTGAAGTCCATTTTAGCTTTGACCTAGGTGTTTTTCAACAAATCTTGTTGGAAAATGAGTTTGTACAAATGAACATGAACAAATGTTGTACAGATCCCGATGAAGAAATGTTGTCCAGTTTCTCCCGTGAGTTACTAACCAAAATCATGGTTATTTTGATTAATGACTCAACTAAACCATACAAGACCATGTGGGAGATTATAAAAACCCATTTTAGGGTTCCAAAACTCTATTAAACCATTGGAAAACCCAATTAGGGTTGTGAAAATGAAAAAAAGAAGATCACTGGAGTGTTCAAGCTTTAGAGAATGGCAAAAATTTTTCCCATTCAACTGTTGGAAGCGCCATCACAGAATCCCAAAACTTGAGGATTGTTGTCGGAGACTCAAAACCTTCAAATCCCTACGAAACACAACAATTTTAGTGAAGAATGTGGCTAGGGTTCATACATAGGGGAGAAAAAGAGTGATTTTTAATTTTTATCAAAATTTTTTATTTTCGTGGTACATGGGTGTGTTAGTAAAATGTGGGCGTAGTGAATAGGAATCAAATTTTGAAATAGGTATGAAGAAAGGAAGTTGTGGGTGCGAATAATAACTCCCTTTCAATGAGAAATCCATGTCAAACGCTCACGCTTGATTAGAACCGCAGATTACTAATCAATCGACGGCCAACAATCATTAAAGGTTATCACATGGATCGACATCTGCAACCGTTGATTAAAATCAAATCCAACGATTATCATCAACCCCGGCAAACCTAAATTTTCAAATCCCCTCAATAAAACCCCCCACACACCTCACCTCACCTCACCAAAACACTCAAACTATCCTCGAATTTCATCTCATCGAAACTATTGAATTAAAAAAATGTCTGGAAGAGGGAAGGGAGGAAAGGGTCTTGGCAAGGGAGGAGCGAAGCGACACAGGAAGGTGTTGAGAGACAACATCCAGGGCATCACAAAGCCGGCGATTCGTCGACTCGCTAGGAGAGGAGGCGTTAAGAGGATCAGTGGACTGATCTACGAAGAGACTAGAGGAGTTCTCAAGATCTTTCTTGAGAATGTGATCCGTGACGCTGTTACGTATACTGAACACGCAAGAAGGAAGACTGTGACGGCCATGGATGTGGTTTACGCTCTCAAAAGGCAGGGGAGGACTCTTTATGGGTTTGGAGGTTAAAGTTTTGTGTTTCATGGGTTTAGGGATAACTGAAGGTTGTAGATGTTTAGCTTGGGTGCTTGGATGTTTAGTTAGTTTTTATGTGTTGTCTCAATGAAACATTTGGGTTTGTTTCACGAATTCTCAATTTTCTTATTCTGCAACTCTTCCATTCTTCAGTTCTGTTTAGGTTTATCAGAATGGTTACATTTAATTGACTAAAACTAAATTAAAATTTGGCTTTCTTTGTTGTGTGGGCTGGAAGTCTGGAATTATAGAAAAGACAGTTTATAAAATTTGTCAAACCTGTATCCTTATTGTGAATTACTAAACTAAATTATCTGGGTACGTGTTTGTGCATTGCTAATTGCTTGATAGAACCACCAATACAACATGTCAGAAAAATTAGCAAAAATTACATAAGGTCAATGTGAAATTTTGTCAAATAAATAGAATGCGTGGTGAGAAAAGGTGAGAACAAGAGCGACTGGAGAGTACAGAGGCTACCAGATCTATGAATGTGCCATGTAGGTAGCCCACATGAGTTTCACCTGGAAACTAACACACCATTGTGAATGCAGATTGTCGATTTAGATAGTGTTTGTTTTTTGTTTTGAATAAAGTTATGTCTTAATAAGAAGTGCCAATCACTTTGTCGTGTGCTGAATATCATTTCAGTAGTAACTTTGAAATAAATTTATTTGTAATAACTATTGTGTTACGTCTGCTCTCCACCAATGATCCCCTTTTCTCTATCTTTTCAATTATACAAGCGGAAGGAGGATATCTAAGGTATTTGGAAGAGAGAAAACGAGTGGAGAATGAGAGTTAACGTAAGTGGTTTGTGGCGATGGGCAAAAATGTTAAAAAATTTTAATCAACACCTAAAAATGCCTTTAATTTTATATGATTCTAATGAAATACGCTCATTCATAAGTAAAACAAAGTGGGTGTTTGTTTTTGCTCATGAATGAAGTTAGAAGTCTTAATAAGAAGTGAGACACCTTGTTTAGAGTTTTTGTTATTAGTTTATGATCTAAAGTTTGACTTCTGATTGGAGTAAGCAACAGGAAGGTGCTGATCACTTAGCACTTAGTGCCGATTAAAAATTATTCCAATAGTAACCTTACAATAATTTTGTAATGACAATTATTGTCCCGTCTTCTGAAAAACAAGTAGGGCTAAATTTTAATAGCACAACTTTATTATCTTCACCAAGCATTGTCGTTCTATTTACCTTCACAAGGACTATTCAACGTTACGAAACTTATTTCGTTTCTCTCATTCATATTTGTTTTCTTTTTCTATATTTCAAAGCTTTCTTTATCTCTCAAACTCTTTCTCTCATGTATATTTTCAAGTTTTCATTATGTAGCATGTAATTTTGAAAGTTTGACAAATTCATCACCACTGTATAATGTCGGCTTTCTAACCCATTATCTCTCTAATCCTACACGTGTCTCTTCAGTGGAAAAATATTGTCAAACAATTCTCATTCAACACCTAAAAACAAACACATTTTAATTTTACAGCTTCTAATTAGCAGCCTATTCAGAAGCAAAACAAACAATAATTTAGAAGCTCGTTTAGAACTCTAACTCCAGTTAGAAGTTCGATTCTAAGCACTTAAAAAAAATGCTTCCAAACATTTCATTCAGAACTTCCAACTCCAGTTAGTAGTTAGCTTCTGAACACTTAAAAAAAACACCACATTAGTTACAAAATTAAATTGTATACTCATTTTCTTTAACTAAATTTCGTCAAGAACCACTAAATCAAGATTAGGAATGTAAGGGAACAAACAACACACGAGTGTGGATTCGAACAAAAACCTAGGCGTGCCGTTTTCACATTTTCGCTCCCTCTCACTCACATTGCCATGATTGCTGATGTGTCAAAAAATCGTTTTCCTGTGAGTTTGACCTACAAAACAATTGTTAGACTGCCAAGGACTACCTTTTTGTGGCCGAAGACACTTCGATGCTTAAGTCAGTAACTCTGTTGGAAGAAAAATGTAAATCTGGACAAAACTCAGTTAAAGTTGCATACCTGTGTCGAATATATTTTTTACCTTTTATAATGGTCGTAGTTAACTCTTTGCGTGACTTAAACATGTGAGGTGCAACGGATGGAGATGTTTCTTGTAACAGTCTCCTCCTTAATGAAAATGCGTTCGGGGAGCCGTAACTCCCTCCACGACTATTTTTTGGTGCAACGTTCCTCTTCTTTATGAGATAACTCCTATTGGGCCTGGACTTGGGCTCTGATTCGTTTGCGACTGGATTCAGGCCTTGTTCACGTTTTCTCATTGGCAAGCCTCGTCTGGGCTTTTGTAGTTGACTTTATTCTTCTTGATCTTTCTATCTGGTCAAATAGATTGAACATGTAGATTGAACATTGGATACATGAACATACTGCAATCATCAGCTACTCCCTCCTTAGTTAGTGGGTATGTTCATGTATCCACTAACTGTGTGGCGGTTTTTCTTTTGATTGCAGTATTATGGCACATTTAGTGCTTTTGCTATCTGTTGATGTTGTTTTCTCTTCTATGTTCAGTCTACCTATTTGTTTTGGCGTGATTTCTGGGATTTCGTGTGGCTGTCATAGCTTGCACGTTCTCCCAAGAACGATCCTTTCATTGTCCGTCCCTATAAAAGGAGAAGTTTGTGTATGCCTTGCTTCCTTCTGCACTTCCTCATTTTCTGATTGTTAACCCTTTGATTCCTTGCCTTCGTTCTATAGTCATGTCTAACTTTAGAGTTTTGCACGGCGATGCTCTTGATGCTTGCAAAACTTTCTTTTTGTCCAAACGAGCAACACACGCGACCCTAGATAGCATTCGCCACGACTACTAATTGCCAATTGATCTAGAAATTGTTCTTCCCGGAGAGGGCGACAGTCCTTGTCGTCCTAAGCATGGGTACATTGTTTTGTATCCTAGTATGTTCCACTTTGGTTTTAGGCATTCGACTACTACGATTGTCTGAGAGTACTTGGATTTGGTTGGTATTACTCCGGCTCAACTGGTCCCTAATGGTTTGAAAATAATAATTTCAACCTTAGTGAGGGCTGCCTCGGCGCGTATCCCCATGAATGTCAGGGTTTTGCATTCTCTGGTAGGGTTCAACGTGAACTCCAATCACACCTGTCGCATGCGTTCTCCTCCTTGTGTTGAGGACCTGCGAAAGGAGTATGCAGGTTGGTCGAGGTCCCGGTCTATGCACCCCTTTCTTCAAATCACTTTAGGTTTCGCAGGAATAAGATTTTGCGATCATTCTAGGAGCCTAAGACGGTCGAGTTGTCGCTGTCTTTGGAAGAAAAGGAGTTATGCGTTCTGTTTTGTGACCTTCCCCGAGTATCAGTAAAAGATTTCCTCACTATGGATGCCATTATCCGTGGTGGTTTGCTTTCACCAGGTAGAACGGGTCTCGCTTCAGAGGTTATTGTTGGGCGTGCTTGTGATGAAGGAGTCACTGTTTCGGTTTCTGCTTGAGGCCATAGGAATATTGGTTCGGTTGTTAAGAAAATGAAAGTTCTTAGGCCTTATAGTCCCTCCAAGATGTCGGCCGTCAGTTGGTGAGACCTTATGGTCTTCTGAGGTTGATGTCCAGGACAGTGTTCGCAACCTCATTGGTGGTTGGAATGAGCGGTTGGCCAATAGAGCCCCTATGCTCATGCGACAACCACATCATATTGACGATGGCCTCCAGCATCTTATGGAGGGGATGACACATCTTACTTATGCGGTCGTGATTGGGTTGGATTGTAAGGCGTCTCGTGACCAGGCTACGCACGTCGAGCGAAAATTGTCAGGACATATTCTGGTCCTTTCCCATGTTTTGCGTTGATTGGATTCATTGAAGGCGTAGTGTACGGAGCATGTGAGAGATACGAATTCTGTGCGAGTATCGTTGATGAAACTTGAGGCTACACGTGATGCGTTCGCTTATGACCTCGAGGCATCCGAGGTGGAATTGTGCAAGTTGCATTCCCATCTAGATGTTGCTGAGAAATAGTTGTCCAACCGAAAGTCTAAACGTGACGAGATTGTTCATTCTGCCGAAGAATGTTCTGCCAAGCTCAAGGCTTCTACTCTTCGCATTGCTCAACTGAATTCCGAGTTTGTAGAGAGCAAATCAGCGGTCTCTGCTCAACTTACGGATGTTGACAGAGAGTTAGCGTCAACCCGAGCTGAGCTGTCAACTGTTATTGAGAAGTTGAAGGCAGCGGAGGCCGCAAATTTTAAGAGAGTGGTCGAGGGTTGCCATTATTTCCTAGAGACGCAAAGTTTGGACATGCCCCCATACCATTGCTTTGATAAGCATGAATTTGATGATGTCGTGGAAGTCGTTCCAGATTCAATAGGTGATCCGGATGTCGAGTAGCCTTCTGATCCTATGCTGCCTGGAGACACTGCCATTATTTTTTATTTTTTATTTTTTATTTTGTTTCCCTTATGCCTACCTTGTTAGCTTTTATTTATGACATTTCTGGGCAACTTCCTACTTGTTTGTTCGGATTTTTATGGATGACTTCAATGCTCGATGTTCTAGTCGTATATAAGCTATAGTTTACGGAATCTTGTTTCACGGAAGCTATAGTTTACGGATTACGATGTCGCATATTACAGTCGACATAAAAGTCCGGCTCTTATGTCCTGGTACTTTATTACTTCGTGGTTGATCTGGCAAGAAGTTATTGTTTTATGTTTGACTCTTTCATCCATTACATGTATTTATTTTTGCTCGATACTCTAGCTGTGCTGAGTATTTTCTCGAGTTGGTTTTTTAATCTGACCTTTTGTCCTGATTAAATTTTTGTGGTTTCGAAATTGAAAACAAAAGACTTTATTGATAATATCTTTTCAAGTGCTATACATTCCATGGCCGAGGTATCATTTCGCCCTCTTTGTCTTTCAACCAGTATGTTCCTGGTCTGTTGATTTTTTACACTCGGCATGGTTCTTCTCAGTTCATGTTCAGCTTGCCCGCGCCGGGCTCTTTCGTGTTTAGCTGAAATTTTCACAACACCCAGTCTCCGACGTTAAAAGTTAGGATTCGCACATTCTTATTGTAATATCCTGCCATGCGTTGTTGGTAGGCTGTTATTTTAATGGAGTCAGCCTCTCGCTTTTCTTTGAGGAGATTCATCCCGATAGGGCTATTAATCGGTTCAAACAGTTCGAAATTATGCTAAAACCAAAATCGAACCAAGTTTAGGTTCGATTTTTGGTTCGTTTTTCAAATATAAAAACCAAAATCGAACCAAACCGTGCGGTTCGGTTTGGTTTGATTTTTATTCGAATTTTCATAATAAATTGTTCACTTTGTTTTCAGTCATTCATGATTTCATTGTGAAATATAAAAAGAGTAGACGAGAATTAAAAAAGAGAATGAGAGTAAAAGAAAGATGAATAGTGGTGGGAATTAAAAATGAGAACAAAAAATGGTGGTTGGGAATTGATTTAAAGAGAGAGAAAGTTAGAATTAAAAAGTGAAAGAGAGAGAAAAACAGAGTTGAATTAAAATGAGAGGAGGGGTATGCTATGGGTAGGATGCGTTGGAAATTGAAATGGGTGGGAAGAGAGAGAGAGAATTGAATTAAAAAATGAAAGAAAATGTATGAATTGAATTAAAAATGAGAATTATGGCTATAGGTAGGATGCATTGGAAATTGGAATGGGTGGGAAATGGGAATTAAAATTAGAAAAAAACTCATTTCGGTTCAGTTTGGTTTTTTCGGTTGCTAAAAAAACTAAAACCACAATCGGTTCATTCGGGTCGGTTCGATTTTCTACTATTTAGTTTCGATTTTGCTTTCGTTTCAGTTTGTTTCGATTTGGTTCAATTTGATTCGATCGATTCTGCCGGTTTTTGAAAACCAATTAACACCCCTACATCCCGACTTTTAACGCTTCAACGTTATCCTCAACACAAAATTCTTCGGTTCAGAATGTTGGCACTCCGATCTCCACGGGTATCATTGCTTCTGACTCGTATGCGAGGACAAAAGATGTTTTTCATATCGAGGTTTGTTTTGTTGTTCTGTACTCCCAAAATACGTCAGGTAACTCGGATGTCCATAGCCTTTTTGCTGTCTCGAGTCTTTTTTATTGCTTCTAAGATTGTCCTATTAGCGACCTCAGCTTGTCCGTTTGTTTGCAGATGAGCTGGCGTGAAGAAATGTTGCTGGATATTCATATTTTCACATTTTTGCCTTCAAATTGCTTCCCATTATCCGTGATGAATACTCTTAGGATCCCGAACCTGCATATGATGTCTCTCTAAAGAAATTTCTCGACTTGTGCTTCCCCTATTTTTGTGAGGGGCTCTACTTGTATCCATTTGGTGAAGTAGTTTACTGAGACGAGGGGAAACTTTTTTTTATCGGATGCTGGGAGTGGTCCTTCTATGTTCATTCCCCATTGTGTGAATGGTCAGGGGCTGCTCATTGGAATCATATTTTGTCTCGGCATGTGGGTGTAGGGGCGAATCTTTGGCACTTATTACGAACTAGCTTTTAAGCATCTACTTGCATTGTTAGCCAATAATAACCTAATGTGTGAGCTTTGTGGGCTAATGTTCTTCCTCCTGGATGATTTCAACATGTGCCGTGGTGTATTTCTTATAGGATGTATTCGACATCTCCTGGTGCAAGGCACCTCAATAATGGGCTTGTGGCAGACCTCCTGTACAGTTTGTCATTGTGTATCTTGCTGCCCGATTTCGTATTTTTTTGGTTTTCATATTATCTGTTGGGAGTTCTCCGTTTAATATATATTCTAGGATTGGAGTTGTCCAAGTGGTTTTTTGGTTTACGACGCATGCTTCTCCCGATTGATTTTCGAGTATGGAGCTCCCATGTGTCATGACGAGTGAGTTTTCATTATCCTCTGTTGTTGAGACTTCTTTTACTAGTTCGTCTGCTCTTTTGTTCTCTACTCGCGTGCATCATTGAATGGTATTACTTCGCAAGCCTTCTATTTGCTCTGTGGTTTTTCGGTGGTAGGCTTTCATTCGGGTGTCTTTTACTTGGAATTCGTCGTTTAGTTGATTGACCACCAACTTGGAATCAATAAAGACACTAATGTCTTTTATACGTACGTGTTTTGCTAACTGTAGCCCCGCTATCACAGCTTCATACTCGGCTTCATTATTGGAGGCTCTAAACCTAAATTTTATCGCATTTTCTAATGTGATGTCTTCCGTGTTGTACAAGACTAGTCCAACACCGCTTCCTGCCTCGTTGGACGCTCCATCATAACGGAGGATCCATCCTTCAGGGATTGGTTTGGGTTGTTCTGTTCTGCTTTCCTTATCCTCATGTTGGTTGGTTCTTCCTATGAACTCGGCGAAGAAATCCGCTAATGCCTAAGTTTCGATAGCGGTTCTGGAGGCGTAGCTGATGTCAAATTGCCCGAGTTTTATTGCCCACTTTACCATTTTTCCCGACAAATCTGGTTTGTGTAATACCGACCGAAGAGGTTGTTCGGGCATGACCGTGATTGGGTGTGCTTGGAAGTATGATCGCAATTTTCTTGATGGCACAATTAAAGCGAACGCCAGTTTTTCTGGGGCTAGATAGTTGATCGCTGCATCTGTGATGTTTTGCTAATGTAGTACACTAGTTTTTTCATGCCCCTTTCTTATCGTATCAGAGTTGAACTTACCGCGTGGTTGGAAACAGATAGATACAAATACAATGCTTCTCCTGTATTCGATTTTGTTAGTAGTTTCATGCTTCCCATTTATGTCTTAAGGCTTTAAAGAATCTCTCGCATTCATCATTCCACTCGAATGTCTTGTTCCCCTTCAATATTTTGAAGGACGACATACACTTGTCTGATAATCTAGAGATAAATCTGTTCAGAGCTGAAATCATCCCGTTAAGATTTTTAACACCTTTTATATTTGTCGGCAATTGCATGTTGAAAAACGCTTTGGATCGGCTTCAATTCCTCGTTGGTCGACCATGTATCCGAGGAACTTCCCTGACTCCACTCCAAAGGTGCATTTCTCCAGGTTCAACTTCATCATGTACTTTCGAAGTTGGGAAAAGCCTGTTCGAGATCCGCGATGTGGTCTATTCTACGTGAGATTTTGACGAGCATATCGTTGATGTCAACCTCCATTGTTTTTTTCGATTTGATCTTTAAACATCCTATTTACTAGAAGGTGATGCGTTGATCTTGGGTTCTTTAATCGGATGGCATTACTCGATAACAGTATATATGTACCCTTTCCATTATGTAATATGTTTTTCCTTGGCTGAGAGGGTACATTTGTATCAGATTATACCCGAAGTACACATCCATGAAACTCAACATTTCATGTCCAGGAGTTGCATCAATTATTTGATCTATTCGTGGAAGTGGAAAATTGTCTTGGGGCAAACTT
>QNQO01001700.1:0-225417 GCA_003290165.1 Berberis thunbergii
TACAACGTTCCATTGATTTTGATAATTTCTTGATCATTAATCAAATTCCAGTGAATTTTGTCACTGTGAATTTTTTTTAGAAAGGAAACTCATCGTTTCTCACAGACGGCGCCAAACTGATGCGTCCAAATCTCGTCCTCCTACGAGTTTGACATGCAAAACAAATGTTAACTACCAATGACCACTTTTTTGGTGGCCAAAGGCATTTTGATGCTTAAGTCAGCAACTCTGTTTGAAAAAGGAAGTAAATCTGGACAAAACTTAGTTAAAGTTGTATACCTTTGTCGAATGCTCTCTTTACCTTTTATAATGGTCGCGATTAATTCTCTGCGTGACTTAAGCATGTGAGGCACAATAGAAGGATGTGTTTCTTGTAATAGTCTCTTCCTTTATGGAGATGCGTCCGTGGAGGTTTAACTCCCTCCACGACTCTTTTTTGTGCAACGTTCATCTTCTTTATGAGAGAACTCGTGTCGGGGCTAATTTGGACTTTGATTTGTTTGGGCCTAAATTCAGTCTTTGATTATGTCTTCTTATAGTGGACTTTGTTTGGGTCTCTATGATTAGCTTTAATCTTCTTAGGTTTTACGAATTGGTACAATAAATGGGACGTCAAATCCTCCAGTGATGGATGTTCGCTGCCACGTGTATGACTTCGATGACAATCTATTTTGATGTATCGTTAATCAATAGTATCTACCGCTGGTAATACTAGCTCGGTTGGTAGACTTGTGATATCAGGTTCGAACCTTGTCGGAGGAGGTATCTAATGGTTCTAGGATCCAATAAAAATCTTGCCCCTCTTAAAAAAAAATTTAACTGATAGAAAACAAGGCACGAGTTAAATGGGATTAATTTATTACCATCTGTTGACTTTTAATCATGGATATATGTTTTTTTTTAGTAGAACATATGAACTTAATATAAATATCAGTAATAAGTACATAGTTGTTGTCCTGCAGTTGAAGCCAAATTATGAGCTTCACCGTTTAGTTCCCTAGAAATATATTTACAAACCCAATTTGGCAAATTTTCAAGAAGAGCTTGAACACTACATACTATTGGTCGCCACATCCATCGTATGTCAGTCTGCTGATCCTCCAAGTTGCCATGCAAAATAGTATGTAAAACGGCATAGTCCCTAAAATACCCCTGTTGACCACTGCTTAACTTGGACAGGTAAAAGAGCAGCTTATGCTGCAAAACATTTGGCCATAGTACTAACTGTGACTTGGCCAGGAATCGTGTCCATCAAGGTTGCATGTACAGTACCAAAAGCATCCACCGCCATGACTCTAAAAGTTCCCTGTTGAGTTGAGGAAAAGAAGCAAACATCGTAAGAAACCACAATCATATCATAGGAGAGTGAGGTAAAGGAAAGTGTGGGATTGCCAGGGAAAGAGTTAATTCTGTGAGAATTAGCCGCCTGAAGTTGTTGGTGGATAGAGTGGATTCTGGATTGTTGGGTTAAGGATTGTGAAGTTAAAGGCATATTGGATTTTGAAGATATTGTGGTAGCCTGGTGTGGGCAGAGAAGGGTTGGTTTAGACATGATGGCATTTGCTAGGGTTGATGGAGAAAAGTGGTGACCTCTTCATGTCTATTGCTTCGAGAAGAGTGAAACCATTGTTTGGTCCATGTTGACTAGGTGTGATTGATGGAGGCAATGAAGCTAGATATAGAAATGTGCATTTTTTTTTAATAAACAATTGTTCCGGGCATGCCAGATATGGTGGATGACCACTGTAAATTGGGAGAGTCCATCTTCTCGTAAATGAGCCAAGGTAGCTGCGGAGTCCTAGACAAACTTTAAAAAATGATGAATGGTCTGGGCAGGGATGTTAGCGAAGCTCCAATGGATGGGCATTGGGGAGATAAGCCAAAAACTTTTAACCACAGGATAGAGAAAGAAAAGGTGTACTACATTTTCCTGGTGGTTATGGCAGAACACACAACAGTTTTCTATGGGCATATGGATGCGAGTGAGATTAGACATTGTAGGTAAAATGTCTTAGGTTGCTTTCCACAGCAGGAGAATGGCAGTTGCTGGAGCTTTGATATGCCATAATTCTCTCGCTATGATGTTCATTTTTTTTTTTTTTTGGAAATCGAGCTGGGTTTTAAGGACCCCAAAACCTTTATACAAATGAAACAAAAGTAAAAGCAAATACTGAAACAAACTCTCACAAGAGAGGATTCACCAAAACAAACCTAGACTATAAACCAACTCAGCCTTTGTATCTTTTGTTTGCTTTCTTAGTTCTATTGGATTTTCGGGGGCAGAGTTGAAAATCTTTGGTGTGGGTGTTAGATAAGGTCTTTGCAGCCGGTTCTGTAAACACATCATCATCACTGGAGAGGTCTGGCTCATGCTCTTCTTCAGGAACCTGACAAATTTCATGTCTCAATCTATTGCATGTGCGGTTCTTAACCTCTTCCCATACATTTTTTAACCAAATGTAGTTTGCCTTCAATGCATCTCTGCCATGACTTGCAATAGCTTCTCGCAATGTAGAAGGAACTACATTTCCCTTTTCGTATTCATTTATCATCGTTAACGCATATTCAATCTCAGGAAGAGGAAGAAACCTTACGCTTTATTCAGTTCTGCTTTGGTGAGTTGTATCACACTGCGGTGCCCAATTTGCACACCATCATCCTGGGAGCTGTTGTCTTTCTTTGCACCTGAACTATTGGCTGCCGGCATGTTGTTGACTTCTCCTACTTTATCATCCTCGCTTGAGTTGGGCATAATTTCAAATGGGCACTTACTTCCATGTTCTGCCACCAATTCGTTGTCATTCATGTCTATTGCCAGGTCTTCTACAACTGCTGCCTGATTTTCTTCTGTCACTACAACATTGATGTCACTCACATTATAAGCACAATTGTGTCATATTTAATTGTTTCTCCTTGCTTCCCAATCACTTTTTCAATCTCACTAGCTGTATACCCCGCCTCGAGAAGGCGTTCGTCGTTGTTTCTTGAGAGGTCGTGTCACTGGTAGGAAACTTCTCCTTACTAACCAATTGATTATTCATTTGGTTATTCGCATCTTCGACAATGTTCTCCATAAGTGACTCGAATTTGTTTGACAAACTTACTTTCACCGGATCGTTGGTCACTGACTGCTCAACCCCAACTCCCTCCTTGATTTCCTCACCCTGATTATTCTTTGCGCCACTCGTGCCAACTTCTGGTTTCGTCGCTTTATTTTTGTTGGCCATTGGAACATATTGTTGCTTGATAATTTTGGCTTCCACCTTTTGTTTCTCAGTCTTCTCTTCTTTTACCAAGTTAAACGTTGTCGCATTGCCCTTATGACCTAACTTTTTTCTGCAAGTTTCTTCCTGATGCCCTAGCAATGAACAATAATCACAATATTTAAACCCCATGTATTCAATTTTCTGCCAAAAGCCCCTATTGTTAGCCCTATCTATCCAAATTCTATTAGGTAGCTTATCCGCCAAAGACATCTCCACGCAAACACGAGCAGAACCGGGCGGAGATAAACCAATCCGAGTTCATGTAGTCATCCACATGCCGCAAAAAACACAGCAAAAGAAACTCACCAATTGACTTTTCAAAAGAGGAGATGAAATAAATGGCAAAGGCAAGTTAGGCAAACTCTTATCCAATAAAAGGAACCGAGATCGGATTCGCTCTCAGACTGAACCAATCGCTCGGCAGCGGAAGGCGCTTTAAAAGTAGACATGGGCACGAATCAAAAGAATCTGTCAACTAGTTATTTTCTTTCTTCAACCTTCGATTGGAGACGTACCAATACGTGACGTTGATAAAGTAATTCCTAGGAGAAATTCTCCTTAGGATACCCTCAAGTTCGCTGGATCGAAGCTCAATGTCGTTCTCAACATAGGCCGGGTGAACTAGGAGAACTTTATAACTATCACATGTTTTCCGATTGAAAGTTCCTCACGTGTTCTCA
The DNA here is from genome assembly GCA_003290165.1 of Berberis thunbergii. Taxonomy (NCBI): domain Eukaryota; kingdom Viridiplantae; phylum Streptophyta; class Magnoliopsida; order Ranunculales; family Berberidaceae; genus Berberis; species Berberis thunbergii. Next base: position 3,947 of record QNQO01001700.1, read on the forward strand.
TCAGACGTTGTAGATCCTAATGGCGTAGGCTCTCCCCTTCTTTACCGAAATTCTAGTTGCTTCCACCTGTATTTCCTCAATCTCATCAACTAGAATTTTCCCCCAATATCTGTGCGAAAGTAGGCTTAGGAGCTGCTTCAGTAGTTCCTTGCCCCCCCAAAGGGGGAGATGACGGCTAGGAGTCGTCTAACCCACTGTGTCCTGATCAAGCCAGGCCTGAATAGCGGTGGTCGGTAGATCTGAAACTCTCGCAGAGCCTCTCGAAGCAGATTGAAAGCCGCTCGCAGGGCCTCGCAACCCAGAGAGCAGACCTCGCAACCCTCGCAGAGAGTAGCTCTGGAAGATAGCCTCGCAACCCTCCTCTTGCAGCTGTGCAACCTATCTCTTCGCAGAGCCTCGCAATCCTCATCTCGCAGATCTGAAGAAGCCTCGCAGCCCTCCTCTCGTAGAGAGCGCTACCCTCCTCTCGCAGATCTGAAGGAGATGCAGCCTGAAGGGAGCTGATCTGAAGGAAGCCGAGAGGGCAGCCCTCTCGATCCACAACCCTCTCGCTATGATGTTCATATCGAGGAAAACTACGAAATCTTAAATTTGGTGTTCACATTCAAGGATATGATGTTTTTATTGAGGATGTCCTTGATGTTCTTATCAAAGGATATCCTTGATGTTTCATATTGAAGGAAGACTACGAAATCTTAAAATTTGGTGGCTGTTTTATCTGAATTATTTTTATTTCTATTTTATGCATTATATATTAATTACGTTTATAGCAAAGCGTCGCACTCGTGGCCTAATGAATGAGGCGTCTGACTTCTAATTAGGCCGATTATGGGTTTGAGTCCGACCGGGTGTGAAAAATTCAAAATTTTCAATTTTTTTCGTCAATATCAAATTTACGTATTCAATTAATTGTTTTATGCTACACCGGTTGATCTTAAGGGTGTATTTGGGTTGCATGGGATCCTATGCCATGGAAACCCATGAGGGGACCCTTATATTTTAAGCTAATTTGAGGTATCATTCCATATACACCATTGATTTGTGATCAATGGTGGGAATGGAAGTTCCATGAACATGGGAATCCCATGAAATCACATGCCTTGGGGACCCAAGGAAGTAGGATTCTCATGTTCATGGAAATTCATTCTCAACATTGATCACAAAATCAAATGATAGATATAGAGGATACATCAGTTAGCCTAAAATGTAGGGTTACCCTCATGAATTCCCATGGCACATGATTTCATGCAACCAAACACACCCTAAGTTGCAATCGATACCAGATGAACAAATTGAACTTTTTGGATCCAGCACATTTTCCTGCCTTTTTTTTGTATCTTTATCTTCTTATTGTGTTGTGTTTGCGTACTAAATAGGTGGCGAAATGATTGAGGAGATGGTGGCTGATTGCTGTGGTTTTAAGTTATAGCAAGACTGAACCATCGGACTACTATTGAGTTCGTTATAAATTTCTAAAGAAATTGATATAGCAGACACCAATGAAGAGATATGATCACCAAAATCATAATTCAAGAATGAAAGAATTTACTTTAGATGTCATCTTCCCTAACTCTACCAATAAATATCTACAAAAAGAAGCTCTCTTTGATCATCACTCGTTGGAGGCAACACCACCAGTGGAGTCACCAGCACAGTAACATCACTGGAGTTTGCAAGGAGCTGGAAGCTCTCTTTTAATCAGTCATCGCTTGTGGAGTGGACACCACTTGGTTCACCAGTCTCACCAATAGGTCATCGCTGGAGCTTACAACCACCAAGTCTGGTTTAATTTCCTCCAGTTGCTGAATAACTTGCTGAACCTCTGGACGTGCTGCGGGTGAGGGATCCACACAATGCAGGGCTAATTTAAGCGTGTTAAGCACTCATCGCCTATGGCAGAAGCATCCCTCATCAACTCCAAGTCAAACACTTCATTAGTCCATTCTTCCTTCACAATTGAGGCTACCCATTGAGGCAAATCATGCCCATTCATAGCTTCACCCGGGGATTTCCCTGTTAGGAGTTCCCAGCATTATCACTCCAAGGCTATACACATCTGTTTTTGTGTTGGCCTTCTTGAGCTTAGATAGCTCTGGTGCTCGATAACCAAGAGCAGCTGCAGTTGCAATCACATTGGAATTGGCAGCTGCGGTCATGAGCCTAGATAGGCCATAATCAGATATCTTGGCATTAGTATCTTCATCCAGTAAAATGTTGCTCGCTGTAAGGTTACCATGTACCATGTTTTCGTGTGTGTGTAGGTAAGACAGACCTCGCGCTGTACCATCATTATGTTCATTCTTGTTGGCCAGTTGATAGTGGTTTCAGGTCCTCGGGCTGCAAACGACAATACACAAACAACAATTAGATCAACTGAATCATAAAAATTATAATCTTGGACATGGAAATGAACTTGACAATTGAATCTACTTACCATGGAGAAATGTTGCAAGACTCCCCTTGGGCATGAAATCAAAGACAAGAAGCTTCTCCCCTTTAGGACCCAAGTAGTAAGCCCTAGAGCAAGGAGGTTCGGGTGGCGAATCTTCCCAATCACATTCACTTCTACTTCAAACTCCTTCAAATTCTTAGCAATCTTTTCCCTCAGTCTCTTCACTGCAACTTGACTCCCATCCTCCAATGATGCCTTATACACAGTCCATAAGTACTCTTCCCATTATCTCCGCCGTGGCACACAACAAATCATCTGCCGTAAACATCAATGGCCCATCAAAATGGACTAGTTTCCCTCCAGCTTCACCTCCTGCTTCCACATCAGCCCCCCCTCCAGGCACCCCCTTTGCAGTCCTGCGGCAGCCCCCACCGTCCTTAGCTTTCTCAGCACTTCTTTTTTTCATCAAGCAAGAAATCAAGATACAACATATTATAAGCAAAAACCACTGTCAGAGCAGCTGCTGCTATGAGAATTTTATCTTTAGTACTCAATTTTCCGTGGCGGCGGTGTTCATATTTCAGGTACATTTTGAGGTGGAGGTGAAGGACATGGGGTTGAAGCACTGTATCCACAAAGCTGAGGGTTTCCAACAAATGAACTCGAATTGAATTTTTCGGCGAGTCTAATAGGAACTGAACCAGAAAGTTTGTTGTAAGAAACATTGAAGAACCTTAGATTGGTTAGATTAACAAGTGAAGCTGGAATAGCTCCCAGTTAGTCCATTGTCGGATAGATCCAGTGTTTGGAGTTTCGAGAGCTCCCCGATTTCTTTGGTATGGTCCCATTGATTTGGTTATGGCTCATAGAGATCTCTTGAAGATTACCCAATTTGCTCAACGAACAGGAACCATTCCAGAGATGAAATTATGATCAATGTGTCAAGGACTGAAGTTGATAAGGAGTTTTTCTTCACATTTCCAACCCAAGTGTCAGGAACAGAACCAGTGAGATTGTTGTGTATTCAAGAGCAAGGAAGGTAAGTGAAGGAGAGTGAGTAAAGACTAATTGGATCGAACCCAAATGGCATTGAAGCTAAGATCAAGTCTATAAATCCTACTAGAGTTTGCGAGATTAGTCGGGATCGACCCGTGAGTGAATTGTTACCTAAATCAATAGATTGAAGTAGAGGACATGAACCAATGGAAGGAGGGATAGAACCTGAAAACCTATTGTTGAAGAGTTGAACTCCTCTGAGGTGAGAGAGGAAGCCTAAAGAGGAAGGAATCATACCTCCAATAGAGTTATCATGAAGGACTTAAGCTTCCGAAGTGCGGGGAGCTGACCGATCTTCTCTGAAAGTTTGCCTCCCAAGCTTCCTCCATGGGAGCTGGATCACAATAACCTGACCTTGAGCACATTTGATTCCTTCCCATTTACCCGAACAAGCTCCTGCACCACTATCATTCCAGTTGCGTAATACCCTATAGGATCAACAAAATCATGCTTGATTGCTTGGAGAGATTGGTAATCGCTTGAGTGATTATAACCCCATCCCATCTCTGACCTGAAATGGGTTGAAAGAAGAAAGTTAGTAGCTGCGGAAGGACTAGCAAAATGCGACCAAAGACGAAATGCTTCTTCAATGGGTTTTGGCAAATGAAGTGTTTCTTCATTTGAAGCTCAAATGGGTATCTGTAGAAGTCACCCCATGACTTCATTTTTGGGTCTCCATGTTCATTCAAACAGTTTGAAGAATTTCAAATGGAGACCAATAGAGAGAAGTAGAACAAGTCAAGATTCCACCTTTACAAGTGAGAAGAGAGAATGAATTGAGAAAGAGAGAAGAAGGAATCTTATTTTGGGGAGAAATGAAGGTTGGGGACAAATTCAGGTGGTTTTGGTGCAGACGCTCTTCTCTTCCATTGAGCTCTAACGGCTAGTTTTTACAAATTAACTTCATATATATTTTGGGATTTGGAGCCACAGTGATTCCTCTCTCATGGCATCTCTTTGTCCTAACGGCTATATTTCCTTGTGGGGGTGTCTACACACACCTAAATTTGAACTTGAAAATGACAAAAATTGCCCCTGGAAGTGTGGTCAAAATGACAGAAATGACCTTGTGTTTGAAGGGAAAGGTGACCTTTATGGTGCAATAATGAAGAGGGAGGATACAAGCTCGGAAATGTAAGTTGATTTTCATCTTTTTCTGATGATTTGAGCTAGTTCATGTTCAATCTATCTATGGAGATTTATTCAAACGACAAATTTCTAAGTGAATCAAGTGGCATACCTCTACGGTTGTGGGCGCTCTGGATTTGTCACCGGCCAATGCAACATGTATAACTAATCACATTAGCCCAAACAGCAATGGGAGCAAAACATAAACATGGGGGGAGCTTCACCTTCCATAATGATTGACAAGGCAGAGAAGAAAGTCTACTGATAGTTGGTCTAATATTACTCATCAGTACATAGACTTGTCATCTGTAAGCATATTTGGCACTTCTGTCTCCACTTTGATGCCAACCCATATAAAGAAGCAAAGCAAGGAGAATTAGGGATCTGCAAATGGTTTTCTTCAATGCAACAAGAAATCCATCCTGTCATTTTAAGTTTTTAACCAACTTACATTCATTTCGATTTCCAGTCTAAAATTTTGAACTTTTAGTGTTGAACAAGTTAAACTTTAGTGTTGAACAAGTTAAATTTGATTGATGATCACATTTCAACTGTGATACAGTAGGGTTCAAGGCCAATTGCAAGAGTATACACCAAACAGCTAAATGAATAAACCTTTTGCAACGTATTTCCATATATAATCAACAAATCTTAACGATGTACCATTCTCATAAGAGAGTTGCACATTCAACAATATAAGAAGAAAAAAATACTTATTTTGCTACTGCATTATTCCTTCAACATGAAAGCAAGCATTTTTCTCCTACAATCCAGGAACACATGCTTCCATGTAAATGAACCAAAACAAAACTTATATATACAGCTGAACTATATAAGAGACGTATTACAACACAAAGAATAAAGAATAAAAGAATTATAGTATGCATCTTTCTCTATGTCCTACTAACAACATCTAGTGACCGGAGAGACTCATTTTTAATCATCACCTGTGTGGGAACACCAGCACTGCCGCTATCACCAGCACCGTCATCGCCAAAGCCTGCTGCCAATTCTGGTTTAATCATCTCCAGTTGCTGGAGGACTTGTTGAGCTTCTGGGCGAGCTGCGGGTGTGGGATCAACGCAATGCAAAGCCAACTTCAACGTGTTCAGTAACTCATCACCTGTGTTCGAAGTGTCCCTCATCAATTCTAAGTCGAACACTTCATTAGTCCATTCTTCCTTCACAATTGAGGCAACCCACTGAGGCAAATCCACTCCGTCCATTGTTTCATCAGGGGATTTCCCTGTTAAAAGTTCCAACATGATAACCCCAAGGCTGTATACATCAATCTTTGTGTTTGCCTTCTTGAGCTTAGATAGTTCTGGTGCACGATATCCAAGCGCAGCAGCAGTTCCAACCACATTGGGATTAGGAGCAGTGGTCATCAGTCTGGAGAGGCCGTAGTCAGCAATTTGGGCATTCGTCTGTTCGTCAAGTAGGATGTTTGCAGCGGTAAGGTTGCCGTGTATTATGTTCTCATTGCTGTGAAGATAGCATAGCCCTCGTGTTACACCAGTGATTATGTTCATTCTTGTTGGCCAATCAATGAGGGTGTCTGGTCCTCTGGCTGCACATGTAAATATAATAAAAGTTAAATCAAATTGGTTGAATTAACTTAATCATTTGACATATAAGCTTGTATGAGATATACTGTATTTGTTTGCTCTTTGCTTTTGATCTGTCGAAACATTATAGTCCTTACGGTATGTAATCGCAATTGCTCCTTAACCGATAACGTTTTCCTTCAAATCTTCTATGTATCCAAAAAGTTTCGATATATGGTGCAAACACATTTGAGTTTGCACCATTCAACCAAAATCATTTGAATCCGTAAAAGACTTTACCTTGACTTAATTAATGCCTAGAGTCTGCTTGTAAAAGGAGTGTGTGTCATATTGCAACAATGGCAAGGTGCAATGTCATTTTCAAATCACCGTTCTTGTTAAGTTTAAATAAAAAAAACTTTCAAATATGCAAATGCTATTTTAAAGACCTAAGAGAGAGCTTTCAAACGATATCATCTCTTATAAGATCCAACTTGTAGTTTGAAGCTACAAGATCTTTAAAGTGAAGAGGCACAAAAGAAAAAGGAAAAAAAAAAAAAAGACAAAAAATTTGCAAAAAGTGAAACTTATCTAGTCAGTTGGAGCACAAACCATTGAGAATTAGCTACTTAACGACGAGTTCTACTTCTATACGAACATGTTCAATTTAACAATGTCATCTATTCTTAATGTCTGAAAACTAGAAAACCCTCAAGATATCATTGATGAAGGTTGAAGAACCAGATTGTCTGAAAATTGTATTTTTCAATGATAATTCAACATTCTAAAAATTCCATCTTCAACCTGTTCATTATACTTGGATGTTTATCTAAGTAAATGATACTACAAGGGCAATTCAATATTTCAGCAACTAAGAATATAATTGATAATGGTGAGTTTGAATTATTAAGCCTTGAAACACCAATTCTCAACAGCTTTAACTCCAAAAGTTCCTAGAATATATTATGTGGAGTATGACTTAAATCTATAATTCTAAATTTCAAAATGTCGTAACATTCAATCTAGTGGGCAAATTTTGGTAACACTGCTATATTGAAGGCTCTGACCAAGATAAATCATATTTTTTTTTCTAATATCATGAGACTAGTATTCATAAAGTCCTAAAGCTGTTGAAGAACATAAAGAACATTAAAAAAATCTAGAAATAGCAACTTGATAGTGAGTTGAATATGCTTACCATGGAGGAAAGCTGCAAGACTCCCTCTAGGCATGTAATCGAAGACGAGGAGCTTCTCTCCCTTAGGCCCCAAGTAGTAAGCTCTGAGTGCCAAGAGATTTGGGTGCCGGATCTTCCCGAGCAAATTGACCTCCACCTCGAACTCTCTCTGATTCTTTGCGATCTTCTCTCTCAATCTCTTTACAGCAACATGACTTCCATCTTCTAAAGTAGCTTTGTACACGGTCCCGTAAGTACTTTTGCCCATTATCTCCGCAGTTGCACACAACAGGTCATCAGCTGTAAACACCAATGGACCATCAAAGTGGACTAGTTTCCCTCCATTGTCACCGCCGCCTTCTATTTCGCCTTCCATGGCAGCTGCCCCTTTATCTCTAGTAGTAGGGGTCCTTCCTAGGCTCTGACTCTTCTTAACTTTGGAAGCTGATCTTTTCCTGATAAAACAGCAAAGCAAAAGACAACACAAGAGTGAAAGTAAAACTGCAATAATCGCCCCCGAAACTATGAGAATTATACCTTTGGTATTCAGTTTTCGGTGAGACGGACTCGAAACATCAGGTGAAGGTGGTAGAGATTGAGAAGGTGGAGGAGAAGAACATGGGGTTGAATCACTGTATCCACATAGCTGAAGGTTTCCCCACAAAAGAGCTTGAATTGAATTTTCTAGTGAGAATAAAAGGGACTGAACCAGAAAGGTTATTGTAAGACACATTTAAGGAGCTAAGATTGGTTAGATCAACAAGGGAATCTGGGATCTCCCTACTAATGTTATTATTGGATAAATCAAGATTTCGGAGCTTAGAAAGTGCTCCGAGTTCAATGGGGATGGTTCCAGTGATCTGGTTGCTACAAAGAGAGATCTCTTCAAGCTTATCGAACTTGCTTAAAGAAACAGGAATTTTACCAGAGATAAGATTATGATTCAGGTTGAAGTACTGCAACTGATACTTCTCCCCTGGATGATCCCAAGTGTCCGGAATCAAACCAGATAGATTATTGTACTGAAAAGCAAGGAAAGTAAGAGATTGGGATTGAAGGAGACCAGCTGGTATCGATCCCGAGAGGGAATTATAGCTCAGATTAAGTCTATAAAGCCTAGTAGAGTTTGCAAGACTGGCAGGAATAGCTCCAGTGAGCACATTGTGACTAAGATCAAGATTTTGAAGCAAAGGGCAAGAACCTAATGAAGGGGGAATCGAACCGGATAGTCTATTGTTGAAGAGCTGAACTCCTCTGAGATTTGGGAGGAACCCAAGAGAAGTAGGGATCATACCCCCAATCAAATTATCATGAAGACTAAGCTTCCGAAGCCACGTTAACTGACCGATTTGCTCCGATATTTGGCCTCCCAATCCTCTCCAGGGGAGCTGAATCACAATAACCTGACCCTTAGCACACTTGATGCCTGCCCACTGGCCAGAACAAGCTCCATACCCACTATCATTCCAGCTCCGCAAAACCCCTCTCGGATCTATTAGCGCGTGTTTAATGGCTTGAAGAGACTGGTAATTCTCTTGGGTGACTATAATCCCATCCCAGTGAACCACCCCAGAGATGGTCTGAAAGTGAAAACATAGTAATTGAAGAACCAAAATAACTTTCATTTGGGTTTGAAGAAATTGAAATGGGTATCTGCAAAAATCACCCAATGACTTGTTTTGAATCACCATAAGCACCAAAACAAGCTGCCGGAAAAGATATCGAAGAGAAAGCGAAGGATGAGAGATTGTACTTGGAGTTTTATTTCTTCTCTCCTCCTCTTCTTCTCTGCAACTTTTTGGAGAAAGTTATCAGAAGAAAAGGTGAAATGATGATAGAGATAGGTCATGGAAGATTTTGTAGTGAGTGAGTGAGAGAGAGAGAGAAGGGAATCTTTGGTATAAGGGAGAGAAAATGTGAGGGAGACAAAGTCAGTGATGTTGTACAGAGGTTCTACATGAAATGCTCTGAATGGCCTAACGGCTAGTTTATGCTTCCTATAAGGCTATTTTTTTCAATAGTAGTTGAATGACTTGAAGACTAAAATGAGCCTTTCTTTGACTTAGATGACGCTCCACCTCCAACTCCAACGGCTACTATATCACGTGTCCCACGTGACGTTACTCTCTACTCTACTGGCTTTTTTTTAAAAGACATTTATTATATTTTTCAAAAGCGACTGGTTCATCTTCTTCATCCTTCCAGATAAGGTCGCGGGTGGCAAATGGTGCTGTATTGTTGGCAACCATGGGCTGGCATTTATTAGGATACAACATAACCATTTTAAACAAGAAGATCAATGTTTTAATTAGATGTCATGGTGCATACTCGTACCCCTTCCAAGCCATGCACATTTTAAAAGTGTGCTCAAGAGCTAATCCATGAGCTAACTTTGATCCAAAGATTCTGATTTCCTTTCTCGAGGTAGTTTTGGTACATTGATTTTAAGAAATATTTCGTTGTTTATAGAAAAAAAAAACGTAAAAATTTCAATTGTAATTTTTAAATTATTAATAAAATTTAAAAGTCTTACATACTACATAAAAGTTTCATAAGACTCGTAACATCATAAAATTACATATTGCATAAGAATCAATTATATAACAAAATTTTAATGCTAAAGTAAGATTAAACTGTACAAAAATTGAAATTGACCTAACGAAAGAAATAAATATTTCATACTTTTAACATCATTTGGTCAAAATGGCGGATTTCATTGTAGAAGCAAACTTGAAGTGCTTATTTTACCAGTTTTTGTTGGTTTGTTAAAAGTGGTAACTTTTGAGTGACAAAGCTGATATGATGGTAAGTAACCTCCAACCCTAAAAATCTAAGTTGAAATGCACCTTCATGGTAAGGTAACTTTTCAGTTTTGGGATCAAAGAGAAGCTTCTTTTGAAAAAGTAATAATAACCTCTGTTCCACGAGGATATCAACTGATTAAAGAGTTCTGAAATGGTCTGTAGCTCGAAAGTTCTCTTTTTCCCTAGTCTGTATCACCTTTCAGTTCTCAGATTATCTTCAACAAATCCACAATGCGTAACCACTTTTAATTTCTCAGATTATCTTATCCACAAATCCACAATGAGTTCTGTTTGATCCAAAACACTATTCTTGGTGAATGAACATACCAATGACCGAATCGATCACAATTTTATGAATGGACCTCCTAACCTAACCTGCCTCAACCTGGTTAGGCTAAGGAAGTTTATTTTTGGATCAGGTCAGATGCCTGAATGGTTTGTGTTAATTTCACTAATCTAGTAAAATTAAGTCCAAGGCACCAACCATCAATCACTTGAGATATAAACCAAACAAGCCCTCAGATTACCTTATTGCTGCTTCTTTTGGTTATCCAAGCAGAAAGAATACGCTAATGAATCAAAAAACCTAAAAATAAAGTGGGGAGAGTTTCGAGGAACTGAAGAAGAAAGAGGAGATGGATCCAAATAGAAATTTAACAATGCAACCATTCAAACTTAGTAATAATCTTCTATTTCACTTCATCAAGGATGACAATGTGGACAAAATTGCAGTCACACTGGATGTCCTAGTTTTATACAAGAAGAGTTCACTGCAGAACATAATTCTGGAACATATATATGTAAATCATATGAAATTCTAGTACAGAACTAATTCGACATTAACTTGCTGAAACAAAGAAATCAGCCCCAAAGTAAGCGCCAAAATTAAAACTTATATATATCATATACACATGATTATCTGAGGTATCATCCAAATAAAGGTCTAGGTTCCTAATAGGAAATTACTGAATCGTGTACAAAAGACCTGAGTGATAACACCATCCATCACAGAAACCTGCAACTTGATTTTCACGTCCATGTAGAGCATCAACTATCTTAAACCGCAAGAAGATTCAATACACGAGGTGACGAATATGGTAAATTATACCACCTCAAAACTGCAACAACATGAAGAAAGAACTGAGATAAGGTGACTAACGTGTTGTAGAAGTAGCAAAACAGACATCCACACCTCCCTAACTTCCCAATATCAGACACCAACTTGATCCTTGTACTTCTTATCCAGTCTACTGAAAATTTACCTATTCATTTGCGAAATCTAGTATAACAACCAGATTTTTGTTGTTTAAACATTGGTGATTTTTCAATTTAAGGATACAATAATGTCAAACATGAGGTGGGGCTGTCAATCATCAGCATTTCTCTCGAATTTGTTGACGAAATCTTCTCCTTAGTGTCAATCTCGGGAAAAAAAATTACCCAAACACACCTAGAAGTAGCTTTTGAAACACCAACACTGGCAAGAAAAACACGCTAGTTTATCATCTAGTCTATAGGGCTGGGAATAAAAAAAATCTAACTACAAATCATGAAGCAATCATCGATGACAATTTGAATCTAGGGATAAATAATGTGGAAGTGGAGCAAGATAAACATCAAGAACACATACTAGTTGGATGGATCTATACTGTCATCAAAACCATGAATGACTGAATTCAATTCGAAACAAATGCACCATCACATTTAGCATCAATAAGATTTACAAATAAGGGTGAACACAGATCCATTACAAAACATTCCAGCATTACAGATTATTCATAGCAGCAATTCAATTCAAGAGATCCACCCAATTTAACGCGAAATTGTAAGAAAAAAGACACAGATCTATAATTTCTGTTCACATAAGATCAACTAACATACAAAACCAACAAAAAAAAAAAAAACCCTAAATCTATAAAAAAAAAAAAAAAGTCTTGAATCTTGATTACATTTCTATAAAAATACGTTTTTTGAAATTTTTTTTTTTGAAAAAGTATAATTGTCATTGTCACCTAAATTCATCATGAGATCGGAGCAACGAGACCAAGATCTCGTCCTTAAACGCGACCGGCAACAGCAGGTGCGGTAGCAGCGGCGACATTGGAGGCGGCACCACCAAGGAATGAGAGGAGACCAACAGAGGTCTGTTCTTGTTCATCAAGAAACAAGTCTTCAGGAACCCTAAACGAACCATGAGCACAAACGATAGCCAAACCAACAACGAGAGCGGACATGAGAACAGATCCAACAGAGGTGAGAAACACAACAACAGCGGTCAAGACGACGAGCGAGCCGAGGGTTTCGCGATCAGTGAAGGTACGGCCGAGGATTACGAGCGGCTGATCGGATGGACGGAAGAGGTAGAGGAAAAGCCAGGCGGCGAGGAGGGTGACGAGGACGAGGAGTGCGAACGGGTTTGTGAGCAGAGAGATCGCGAGGACTGAGGCGATTAGGGTCAGATAGTTGACCCGGAAGTAGGTGAAGTTCTTGCGTACGCGTGAAGCGGCTTCGGTGAGCGATTCGGGTCGGGTAAAGGCGGATCGGTCCGCCAGTTCAGACCATGGACGCCGCTGTGACAGCCCGTTTCGTACCGTGTCAGTGATTCTGGTTATGAACGCTCGGAATGCTGGGGTGGCGATTGGTGGTTGTGATTGATCTGTCGTGGTGGTCATGGTGGTGGGGTTTGAGATTGGAAGCGTCGGTGGTGTTGACATCGCCAAAGATTTTTTAGTTTTTACAAGAGGATATTATTGATAACTCTTTCTTTTGTTTCAAAGGATTCTTTGGTTTGGTTTGAGTCTTTGAGATGGAAAAGAAACACGCAAAGGAAATATCAGGTGAGGCTAGAGAAAAACGGAGAGGAGAGGAGAGAGAGAGAGGAACGTTCCTTTTCAACGTGAGGTGGCGTGAACAACAAGTGTGTGATGGGTGTCATGGGCCCAAATTTGTAAAAAGCCCAAGTTCCGAGTTAGTGTTGAAATGTTGAATGACTTCAATCTAAATCAAGATAATTGGTGAATTGATGTTGGTTTTTTTTTTTCCCATAGATTCGAAAGTCTTAATTCGAAGCCAAACACTTTAAAAAATGTTTGTTTTTAGTTTTGATACGAAGTTGAAGTTTTTATCAGAGTAAGCACTAAGAGGGTGTTGATCCTTTAACACCGAGTGTTTTATGAAAATTTATTTCAATAATAATCTCATAATAAATTTATAATGATTGTTACTACTCATCTCCTATACCAATCATCCATCTTTTCTCCACATCTTCTTTAGCATGTGAGCAATGTCGCCACCACCTTCCTTGACTTCTCCTTTTCATCATCCTCTTTTTGCTCCTATTTCTCTTCATCTCCGTTGAAAATTGTACAAAGAATGAAAAGGGATACAAGGGTGGTTTCTACTAGCGGTGGAAAGTGGATGCAATGGTATTTGGAAGAGAGAAAACAAGTGCAGAAGGGAAGTTAATGTTAGTGGTTTGTGGTGAGTGGTGAGAGTTGTGGTGGTGGGAAAAAATGTAAAAAATTTAAATCAACACCTGAAAACAAATATTATTTAATTTTACAACTTATAATCTGCAGCTCATTCAAAAGCAAAACAAACAGCTAACTCCAGTTAACCACTTAAAAAAAAATGCCACCATGAATTTTGGGGGTAACGTAGCGATTAAAGAGTTATTGTAACACTAGGGTGAAAACGCAGTAAATGTGCGTAAAAAAAGAAGACGAGGAGGAGTAGTTGGTGAAGCGGTGGATGGCGACTATGCATGGGTCATTGTCGACGTAGCGGAGTTGGTTGTCATAAGGGTGGGGAGGATGGGGATACGTAGGTTCTTGTGTTGGGGAGAGGACGGGATATGCATGGAGTTTTGTAATATGGGCAAAGCAAAATCGGAAGTGCGCAGAAGTGACACTTTTTTAGCACACCGACCATTCAATTCGCGCTCTAGATGTTGAGTATGGGGATGTAGAACTCAGATCCATCAGGTATGCATGCACATCCCAAATTTGTTGCATAACTTTGCTACAGAGCGAGGGAGGGAGCGAGGGAAAGGGGGCGAGGGATGGGTGGTAACCACCCATCCGCCTCGAGATGAGCACATCGAATTTGAGATATGCGATGGTGCTTATCTCGAGGCGGATGGGTGGCTTCCACCCATCCCTCGCTCCCTCCCTCGTTCCCTCCCTCGACCCCTAGAATTTTCCTTTCCATAATTAGGATTTTGGTGAACGAGAAAAATCGGTGAACCAAAGATTTGTTTACTCAAATGTATGACTTAAAATACACAAATATTTAGATAAAATGGATAAGATAGCTCCAATCTAATCACCATTAATAAAGTTTGAATTACAGTTTAGAGTTCAGAAAATTATAGTTTTGTCGAGAATTAATTTTATGAATTTGCAGTTTATTCTTCACAAAGACTCAGAGCTATGCTTAATGCTTAAGCATTGATGGGAAGGCTTTACCTAGGCTGGTGAAAGCTTATAGCTCAAGTTATATATATATAGTTAACAAATCATTTGACCTTGATTAGAGATGTCACATTTCTTCCTTTGTGAAAGCGTAGAGAATCCTCCTTCTTGGTGTTCATTCGCCCTCGTCGATGTATAGTTTTGCTTAAATGTCATATTCATAGTGATTGTGTGTTGAATTTGGTCTTTCACAATGCATGATTTGCATTTTTCCTTCAGCTTCTTTAGTCATAAACGGAAAAATACCTGAAAAGGGGATCTTGCGTGTGTTTTAATTAAATAGTGTTGTTTTCGTATTCTTTGGAACTCTATATGAGAAATGAGGAACTAATATGCAGATGAAATTATGTCGGCCTTTCGAAATGAGCTAACCATTGTATGCATCTAATTACATTCTTCAATTGCCACACGAAATGAACTAGAAACCCTGTTCAGAGATGATGGACTCCTTCGTTGGCCAGGAAACAATGTGAGCCTGTGCGACGTATGTGAATAGGCATCAGCTATTGCATCCCTGACTCTTAAAATTTTTATGAGAAAACATTCACAACAGAAGCTCTGGTTTGTAGTTTAACATGTTTTCCGGAACAATATATAGCCCAACTCAGTAGGCTTCAAACATCTCTTGGAAGCTTAGAGCTCAACTTACCAAAACCAACCAACATGACTTGGAAGTTTAAGAAAGTACGCTTAATCAGCTCTTCAAATGCTGTACTATCATAGTTGCTAACCTACCAAACTCACCAGCACGTACGACTTGGGAACCAAGCTTAATTCATCTCTTCGAATGCCATTGTCATCATAGTGGCAGGTTTCAGACTAGTTAATTTGCCCAACATCTACTGGATTCATTGTTAGTCGATATTTTTTTTAACTCTCTAAGATTACCATACTTTAACTCAACTAAATATATATACATCCAACGCACGTGGATGAAAGACTTGATCCAACAAACTTTCAGTCGGTATACTATTGAGAATATATTGCGAATATCCTGATTGATTGGGAATATTTGTATTAGGAATGTTGCTTATAGAGTCAATATTGTATAATAATTTTAAGAAAATTAGCAGATTATATTGTGAATATTCTCACAATATTCTCTGCATTAGTTTGTATATAAACAGGAGATTGTGAATGAGCAAGGACACACGATACACACAAATCATTTCCTTTGTGTCTAACATTTCATCATGGTATCAGAGCTCTTTGAATGAAAAGGGTTTCTTTGAATGAATGAGAAAGAACAGGCACCTGATCGAAGCCTCTTTGAATGAAAATGGTTTCTTTGAATAAGAAGGAACGAAGAAGAAGAACCTGAACGGTGAACCTTGCTGAACTGAACTGACCGATCCTAATCGATCCTCTGTCTCTGCTTCACGATCTCCCAAATCCAAGCTCCAGGAACCGTCACCATCGCACCGAGAGGAAGAAACCAGCGAGATCCACAGACTCCTTCCTCTGTCGAAGAAGCAGCAGAAGAGAAGAAACCAGCGAGATCTCCCTCTCATTTCTCTGTCTCTGTTTATGTTTCTCTGTTTTTTTTTCTCTGTAATGAATAAGTAAAAATAAAAATAAAAATAAAGAAAAGAAAATAAACGAAAATAAGAAAAAAAAAAAAGGAATATATTAAAAAAAAAATCTCTGTTTCTCTGAGTGAGGAGCAGTCAGAGCTGCAACTTTACCTCTTTCTGCGGCATTTTGAAATCTCTTTTTAAACATCGATCATGGCTGGTGGTGAAGTCTCTACTGGTGAAACTCGGAAGACGATTTCACCTTATGACATCACTTCCCTTGATAATCCCGGACTTTCAATTACTCAGGTTCAATTGAAAGGGGACAATTATGATGAATGAGCTCGTTCGTTTCGAACGGTCTTAAGGGCTTGAAAGAAATTCGGGTTCATTGACGGAACTATCACACAACCTGGCGAGCAGTCACGAGACCTCGAAGACTGGTGGACTATCAACTTGCTTTTGGTGTCCTGGATCCAAAATATCATCGAACCTACGCTACGCTCCACTATCTCTCATGTGGAAATAGCGCAGGATCTCTGGAATGATATCAAGGATCGATTCTCCATTACTAACGGACCACGGATTCAACAACTGAAATCAAATCTTGCAGATTGCAAACAGAAGGGGCTGACCATAATGGATTACTATGGGCGACTCAAGCAACTGTGGGATGAACTAGGTAATTTCGAACAATTACCGACGTGCAAGTGAGGGAAGTGTACATGCAATCTCGCTTCGATTCTGGAGAAAAAACGGGAGGAAGAAAAAGTATATTTGTTTCTTATGGGGTTGGATGACAATTTGTACGGAACAGCGAGATCCAATATATTGGCTCAAGATCTGTTGCCAAACATGAACAAGGTATACTCAATTCTCATTCAAGAGGAGCGAGTAAAGAAAATCGCTCGCGGCAAGGAAGAACGCGGGGAAATTATGGCACTTGCCACACAAACCCGTCTTGATGAAAAGGATAAATCTAGTACGGTGTGTTCCCACTGTAAAAGGACGGGGCATGAATCTAACAATTGTTTTGCCTTGCACGGATATCCGGAATGGTGGGGTGACCGACCCTGAAGCGATGGGAAAAGTGTTAGTGCTGGTCGCGGTAGAGGGCAGTCAAGTCTTCGAGGCCGTGGTCGAGGAACCAAGGGTGCGCATCATGCCAACGTTGCTCAAACAGGTTCTGCTGGGGCAGGAGTGACCGAGACAGATACATCTCCACTGCCTGGGCTGAATACCGATCAGTGGCAGACACTTCTCCAAATGCTGGGCGGGTCAAAATCTGCAACGACCGATAAGATGACTGGTAAGCCTTGGATTATTGACACAGGAGCCTCGAATCACATGACTGGCACGATCGGGGATCTCCGTGACTTAAAGGTGATTGCTCAATGTCCCGTGGGATTGCCAGATGGGAGTAGCGCTATCGCCACTAAAGAGGGGACGGTCACTCTTGAAAGAAATTTCTGTTTGGAAAATGTTTTTTATGTGCCAGGGCTAACTTGCAATTTAATTTCTGTGTCGCAATTAACTGATCACTATAACTGTTTTGTCCAATTCACTAATGATCTGTGTGTTATACAGGACCGCACTTCGAGGATGCTGATTGGTGCGGGTGAACGACGGGATGGACTCTATTTCTTCCGGGGGCTGCCACAGGTTCACGCAATAAAGGCCAATAATGTGGTGTCTCTTGATCTATGACACCAGCAACTGGGTCATCCATCTCTACAAGTAACAAAGTTAGTTCCCGAAGTAAGTTTTAGTGAAACGAAAAATCGCTTGAATAAAAATTGTGATGTCTGTCAGAGGGCAAAGCAAAGTAAAAATAAGTTTCCTGTTAGTAAACATAAAGCTACGGCCATTTTTGAACTTATTCACACTGATCTATGGGGACCTTATCGAACAACTTCTTTTTGTGGTGCTTCTTATTTTTTGACCATTGTTGATGATTTTTCCCGTGCTGTATGGATTTACTTACTTATTGATAAGAAAGAGGTCTCTCATACTCTTCAAATGTTTTTTTCAATGGTTAAGAGACAATTTGATAAAGAGGTCAAAATCTTGCGGAGTGATAACGGCACTGAATTCACTTGTCTGCGACAATATTTTCTTGATCACGGGATTGTTTTTCAAACATCTTGTGTGAGAACACCTCAACAAAATGGGCGGGTTGAACAGAAACACCAACATATTTTGAATGTAGCTCGGGCGCTGCGTTTTCAGGGCTCTCTTCCTATTGAGTTTTGGGGAGAATGTGTGTTGACGGCTGGATACTTGATAAATAGGACTCCCTCCTTGGTCTTGAATGGGAAAACACCCTATAGTGTTCTATATGGCAACACACCCACTTATGATCACTTGCGCATTTTGGGGTCCTTGTGTTATGCGCATGTACAGACGGGGGATAAGTTTGCCAGTAGAAGTCGAAGGTGCGTCTTTGTTGGGTACCTTTATGGAAAAAAGGGATGGCGTTTGTATGACTTGGAGAAACGAGACTTCTTTGTTTCTCGTCATGTTGTATTCTCGAAAGGAGTTTTTTCCTTTGCAGATCATTTTAGTTTAAACCACGATGGTCTGCCTAATATTGAGGCGATTCATGAGGACTTTGACGAGACATCTACGGTTGTTTTGAGGGGGGTGCTGAGGAGTTTGTACAACCAGATGGGGATGCTGGGCAGCCGACATGTGCTGAGGAGTTTGTTCAGCCAAATAGGGTTGTTGGGCAGTCGGTGTGTGCCGAGGATGGGGCAAATGCTGGTGCCGAGGTGATTGTACAGCCGGATGAGGCTGCTGGGCAGCCGGTTTGTGCGAACCAGGAGGACAACCCGGACGCAAGTCAGGAAGATGTGTTGGGCAGGGGTCAACGCAGAAGGCAAGCCTCGGTACGACTCCGTGATTATGTTACTCATACCATTCGGAAAATGAGTCCATCCGTACCCGCTTCTCCCGTACCACGGCATTCCTCAGGTACACCCTATCCTATAGCACATTATGTGAATTGTGATAATTTTTCTATGCGGCATAGACATTTTCTTGCAGCCTTGACAGCAAATCGGGAACCTGTGTGTTATTCTGAGGCAGCGAAAGACAGCCACTGGAGGGATGCCATGCGACGAGAAATTGAGGCTCTTGAGATTAATGAAACCTGGGTTGTAGCCGACTTGCCACCAGGAAAGAAAGCTCTAGGATGCAAGTGGGTATACAAGATCAAGTATAACTCTGATGGGACCATTGAACGATTGAAGGCTCGGCTGGTTATTCTTGGCAATCATCAAATTGAAGGAGTTGATTATACAGAGACTTTTGCTCCAGTAGCTAAGATGGTTACAGTACGGGTCTTTCTTGCTGTTGCGGCTGCCAAGAATTGGAAAGTCCATCAGATGGATGTTCATAATGCCTTTCTACATGGTGACCTTAAGGAGGAGGTATACATTAAATTACCACCTGGTTTTCAGGTGGGGACTTTTGGAAAGGTGTGCAAGCTTAAGAAATCATTATATGGGCTGAACAGGCACCCCGATGCTGGTTTGCTAAACTGTCGACTGCTTTGAAGAATTATGGTTTTCGGCAATCTTATTCAGATTATTCTTTGTTTACTCTACAAAGAGGTGCGGTTCAGCTCAGTGTTCTTGTCTATGTCGACGACCTTATCATCTCTGGGCGTAATCCGGGGGATATACAGAAATTCAAGGGTTACCTCAGTGTTTGTTTCCATATGAAAGATCTGGGTCCTTTAAAGTATTTCTTGGGGGTTGAAGTGGCACGCAGACCGGAATGGTTTGTGCTTTGTCAACACAAATACGCGCTAGATATCATCTATGAGGCCGGATTGCTAGGGGCAAGGCCCGCGGCGGTGCCATTGGAACAGAATCATCGACTCGCCTTGTCCAAGAGTCCAGAGCTCGCTGACCCGGAACCTTTCCCTCGCTTGGTGGGACGGCTAATTTATTTGTGTTTCACTCGACCCGAATTATCTTATAGTGTTCATGTTTTATCTCAATTTATGCAACATCCTCGGGCGGACCAATGGGAAGCCGCTTTGCGCGTGGTTCGGTACTTAAAAGGTAATCCAGGTCAAGGTATACATTTGAGTAGTAAGTGTGACATGCAGTTACATGGATGGTGTGACGCTGATTGGGCCGGATGCCCTTTGACTCGGCGGTCCCTCACTGGTTGGTTGGTGTTCCTTGGGAACTCGCCGGTATCTTGGAAGACAAAGAAGCAACATACTGTATCCCGCTCCTCCGCAGAGGCGGAATATAGGTCTATGGCTATGATTACATGTGAGTTGAAATGGCTTAAAGCTATTTTAGCTAGCCTCGGGATGCCTCACACACGTCCTATGTCTCTTCATTGTGATAGTCAGGCGGCTCTCCATATATCTCAAAATCCCGTTTTTCATGAACAGACAAAACATATAGAGGTCGATTGTCACTTTGTCCGTGATGACATTGTTGCTGGACATATCAATCCCACATTTGTCCCATCCAATGAGCAACTCGCTGACATTTTCACAAAAACATTGGGCAAACGACAATATGAGTATCTACTTCGCAAGTTGGGCATACGGGATCTCCATGCACCAACTTGAGGGGGGGTATTGAGAATATATTGCGAATATCTTGATTGATTGGGAATATTTGTATTAGGAAGGTTGCTTATAGAGTCAATATTGTATAATAATTTTAAGGAAATTAGCAGATTATATTGTGAATATTCTCACAATATTCTCTGCATTAGTTTGTATATAAACAGGAGATTGTGAATGAGAAAGGACACACAATACACACAAATCATTTCCTTTGTGTCTAACATTTCATCATATACCAATAAATTGTATCACCGGTATTTAGAAAATGATCTGCACTAGTGTTATGGTATTGCGATCTAAGATAAGGATGTGTTGCAATCCCTGCCCCAAAGGAATGGTTCACTGTCATTAGGATGTGTTGATAATTTAGAAAGGTAGAATACTAGAAAGCTTTTCCACTCAAGTTACTAACCTACTGTGAACAGTTACATCATCTCCTACACAGTACAATTAATGTATCAATGGAAATGAAGAATTCAAAGAATACGGGAAGACCTGTAGTGGAGATCCTTACTGAAACTTTGGCGCGTTGCTCAGGGCAATATCAGTTTTTTTGAGGAAAATTGGAATACGGTTGCATCGTTCAGAAGACCGGCGGCCTTGGTTGATCAAGGTGTGTGGCCTTCGATCAATGAGGTGATCTCAACCAATTTTGAATTGGTTAATCCAGAGATCAGACACCTGGCTAGAATACTTTTTGCTGATAGATTACATGGCGAGGAATTTCAGGAGGATGAATGTATTTGGGTCCCGAACCAAAATGGGTCTTTTTCTCTTCAGTCGGCTTATGACTTGCTTCGGAGGAAAGGGACGGTCAATAGCCTTTATAAATTGATTTGGAATGACATTATCCCTTCTAGAATTTCAGTTTTGGTGTGGAAACTTCTCCATAGAGGGGTTCCAGTGGATGGGGAGTTATACAGATGCGGATTCAGTATGGCCTCTAGATGTCGATGTTGCAACACGCCACAAAGAGAATCCCTTAATCACTTGTTTTTGGATGGAGAACTGGCGATGCAGGTTTGGCGCCATTTTGAGGTGATCTTTGATGTGCACATCAGAAAACCGGCTGAAATCTCCACGACCCTTATCATTTGGTTCAGGCGTGCAAAAATGAGTACTCAAGCAGGTGTGTTATCACTTCTCACTCCTATGTTCATTTTATGGGAAATATGGAAACAACGGTGCAAATGTGTATATGATAATGCTGTCCCTAATCCTGCTTTTGTGATTCTGAATATTCGGCGTCATTTGTTGCTTGCTAATAATTTTATAACCCCTAAGAGAGTCAGTTGGCATCAGGCTCCTTTACGGGCTTTGGGGATACAAGTGATTCCAGTTTTGAGGAAGCTTAGTAGAATCGTCTATTGGCATCCCCCCCCCCCCCCGCCAGATTTTGTTGCTCTCAATGTAGATGGGTCGTCCTGTAAGAATATGGCTGCTGGAGGTGTGATAATAAGAGACTCTCGGGGTGTTGGTGTTGTTGGGAAGCAAATTTTTTTTGGTGCAGGCTCAAACAATACAGCGGAAATTAAGGCTCTAGCCGAGGGTCTTCGTCTCTGTCTTTCATTGGGTTTTAAGCAAGTGTTTGTTCAGACGGACTCGGAAATTGTTTGTGGATGGTTTAAAGGTAATTTCAAAATTCCGTGGTATTTGGAGAATATTTTAAAAGAAATCAAGCAGCTGGAGGTGCAATTGACGGTCACTTGCTCTCATATTTATAGAGAGGCTAATGCGGTGGCGGACGCATTAGCAACTAGAGCTCAACGAGAGCATAAGACGGTTCTTTTTCCTGCTCATGATCTTCCTAGGCGAGTGGCAGGTTTACTACAGCTTGACCGTAGTCATACGGCTTACATACGCAATGGGGAAGATTAGGCATTGCTTTATAGGGCAGAGGAGACTTTTTGGTTGTGACGTAAGCGGTCGCTACGGTCTCGTACGAGATTGTCCAGAATGGCTTCTGTTTCCTGCGATATACGCTGTGGCTTGTTATGCAGGCCTTTCCTGGCAGTGTAATGTGCGGACATGGAAGATGAGTTAGGTGGAATGTCGAGGCTTGGCATGCTGGGTGCTGTTGATGCGCCATGGATGATGCTGCGACAATGCGACTCATTTAGGCAGAGCACTCTGTTTTGCTGTTTGCGTGAAGTTGTTGCTGCTGCTATTGTGTGGAGCTGTTGCTGCTGCTGCATTTCCATGTTGTTGCTGCGGTTGCTGTTCCGCGGAGTTGCTGCTGCTGGTTGTTGCGCGGAGTTGCTTGCTGGATCGGTTGCTGATCTTTGCTAACTGCTGCTATGCTGAACGCTGAATTGTTGCAGCTTTGGTTGGAGCATTTGGTTTGGGCTATCCGGGGTTTGCTCGGGTCGCAGAAACGCGCGTGTGTTGCGTGCTCAATGAATGAGATACTGCTGGATTAGTTCGGGTTGCTGGGCACAGTCATTGAGCTGATTTCGGTTTCTTATTTTAGTTTTGGTTTGTTTTTCTTCTTTGATACTAGCTTCTGCTTGGGTTTTTATACGGGCAACGTCGTAATGTACTCCCGTAGTTTTTGTAAGTCATCTTTTTGATAAGTAATCAAGGTCTGGCATTCCATAGTTGCCCCTCCCCACTGGAGGTTAATTTAAAAAAAAAAAAAAAAAAAAAAGAAACTCACACTATCCATAGCTAGTGATAGGTTTTGATTGAAACCAACCAACTCTTAAGAATATATGTTGAACTTGAGTTTCTTTAGAAAAAACGTGGTCAGCTATTAGGTAGAACAATATTCCGTTACGTGCTTTCTACCTCTGATCAAATTCATGGACACTTTACAACTTTCACAAGAAAAGGAATCTTGCAGTAATATGAGATTAACAGTCAAACTTTCCTTCTCATCCTTCATTTTCCAAAGCGTGGGGAATCATTCATCTTCTTCAGATTCACCCTTATCTAAGTTTTGCCTATTATCATAAAAATGGCATATTCGTTGCAAATGATTCAGCTCCCCTCTGTACCTTTTAGAGGAAATCCATTTAACGGTAGAAAGCCTATGATTTGATACAAAGATCCTCAAACTGTTGATATAATAGTTCAAATGATAATCAAACTGAGCGGTTGGAGTCCTTCAAATTCTATTAAACTAACCCTATGAAGATATTCTTCAGCTCGAAACAAGAGGAGATCCAAATATTGTATCCTTTGATTGTCTAATACCTTATACTAATGCACCAAGGGTGTTCTAACTCAAAATGAACGCCAGGAATGCCATGACAACCGCACTCTAGGAATAGAAAGTCTTGTATATCATGCATTACAACAATTCTAGCCAGTCAGGTTTGATTGCCACTTTTGCGCCAAGTTTTTTTTTTTTTTTTTTACAGTTTTGCCCCATCTATAGATGATATTTGTGGTTGTGTTTTAAAGTCGAGGGATAAAAAGCATAAAAAAAACCAAAACTTGGCCTCACCGTTGGCATCGCAAACAGTCAGATGTTAACCATTGAACACTCCACACTATCGTGATTAAGTGGTCATTAACCAACCATATAGGTGATCTTTGGCCTAATATTCCTTATCTTTTTTACTTCTAAATTTGACAGAGAATCCCTCAACTACGTCCTCAGTATTCAGGAAGTTTTTAAATAAGAGTTTCTTCGATCTTGAGAATTCAATCTTCATATACTAGCATGGCTTCTTGTCCATTTCCTGATATATGGGCATGGATTCAAAACCTTGCACCAATCACCCAGTGGCAAACTAATTCCATGTCCATATGCATCTGTTCCTCAAAACCAAGCCGATCATCCCTCAGTCTCACCATTACCAGAAACCTCCAAAACCATAGCCCATCAATCTCTTGCTCTATCGTTGCAAATCTCAAATTCCCCATCTCTCTTTGGACTTCCAAACCTGTGAAAATCAAAGCCAAAACTGCATATTTATCAGATGAGGAAACTCTCTCCCAACTGTTCCGCAATTTCATCATCGCTGTTGTTCATTATGGTCCAAACAACGGCAATTTGTTTCTATACATTCCCCCATTGCAGAGCATTAGCAACTTTAAGGACATGTTCAACCTCTCATTTTTCACTCTGACTGTCCTTGTTTGCATCTATGAATCACCTCAAGATATTCGCTTGGACTGCTTGAACACTCTAAAGACTCACTTAACCAGTTCACAATCAAGAGAGGCATCAAAGCTACTCATGAGACTCCTAGGATCCAACATCGAAGAGCAGTGGATGCGGTCATTAAATCTTGCAATCACCAATTGGATTGTAGAACTTAAGGCATCTGATTCTGACCACAACCTTAAAACACCATCACCACTGTTTGCTTATTCGATATCAACAGACGGGCTATGGAAAGTTCAATTATATTGCCCTGTTATTGCCATGCACAAGGAAACGTCAAGCAGTACATCACCTCCTGAACGCTTGGGCTTCTCTCTCTTGTACCATCAACTCGAGGGTGTGATACAATTTGGTCACAAGGTTATAGTCCAAGATAAGTGGATCGATGTAGGAATACATGTAGATAACATAAGGTTAGTATTTGTATACATGATGTTAATATGCCAACAAAACTTGTTTTCTTGTTTCCTAGTACAACTTTCCCAAATTTTCAGCATGTGCCAAGCAATCCAAAAGACCACTCATTTATGCGGTTTTTTCTTCTATACTTCCCTACCAGGTGTGATGTGATTCGGCTGGTATCTGAGAGTCTAATGGCGGAGAGAGGAATGGGAACAGCAGAAAAACACTTCCCATCGCGTATATCTTTACAACTGACTCCAACATTTCCAACTAATGTGCTATCTGTATCAGTAAGCAAATCATCAGAGAACCCTGTACATGAAATCGGTTTAGAAAGAGGCTTTGAAGGTGGATTTGATGTCCCCGACTCCATTTTGGGACTTAAGGTGTCAGCTCGAGAGACTGTGACAATGAGCTTGAAACCATGGAAGTTCGAACAATCTGTTTACAGGGGTAGTGCAAACCTAAACTGGTTTCTTCATGACTCCTCAGACGGCCGAGAGGTCTCCACCTCAAAACCTTCAAAATTCGCACTACTCCAACCCAAAGCTTGGTTTAAAGACCGATACTCAAGTGTTTACCGGCCTTTCACAAAACAAGGAGGGGTAATATTTGCTGGAGATCAGTATGGAGAGACTACTTGGTGGAAGATGGATAGAAACACGCCAATGAAAACAATGGAGTGGGAGATCAAGGGCTGCATATGGTTAACATATTGGCCAAATAAACATCTAACACTTTACAATGAGACTCAGAGGTTGGAGTTCAAAGAAATCCTCCATCTTTCCATTCTATAACTAGCTTAAATGCGTCTTAGTTGATTTCGGTTTGATTTTGATTTCTGAATGTGTGTTGGTGTAGTCTATAGCACCATCAACATTTGTTCCACTGAAAACTTCATTATAAGCATCGTGCCTAGTTTCTGAGTTTGTGTTCTTAGAAGTAAAGATGCATTGTTATTGTTATTGAGCTCCAAGTCTGTAAAGAAGTGACTACTGTTCCAGGCTTACTGCTTAAGAAGTAAAATCTGTATGTTCTATATTTGATGTATCCAGAATGGCTACACCAATCCAGAACTAAAATGGGTATCTTCAGTCTTTGATTTTCAACATAAAAAAAACCATGAATTCCATCACTGAAATGCTCTTTGTCGGATGCAAAAAAAGAAATGAAAAGAGCTACTGTTAGGACCAACACACTGAATTGTATCACTGAAAATAGCAAGCCTTATTGACTAACTGAATGGACTATTAACAAACAATTTGTACCGAGGGATTGAAGTTTTTTGAGAAGAACGTCAAACAATCCATCACCTTCTTCTTTGTGAACTTGTGAATTCATTCCCAAGTAACAAGGGTATGGAAATGAGGATGATATTCAAAGCCTGCGAACTCTTTGCTCTTGTTTCATGAATAGTCACCTTGCCTCAACTAATCCTCTATCGCATAGTACAGGAACAACTTATTGTCACGATGGAACATAAACTTGAAGTGGTCCAAATAGCAGTTAGAGATTAGCTTTCTCATGGCACAATGCAATCTACCAATACAGGGCCAGTATACTTAAACAGAAAACTGATGATATGATCTTTAGTCCATTTGCAGTTAACTTCGTCCTCTAAAACCCAAAATTGGATTTAATGAGAAGAAGATTATTCATTAAGCACAAATATCCATCAAAATTTGATAATTGAGTACATTTTAAGGGAAGCCATGGTGGAACCATAATGGACCGGTGTTCCTCCTTCGCTGTGTCAATCAAATCAATATTACTTTCATCCTACCAATACAACACGTGGTTTCCTATGGCCGATATATAAGGTTTTGGTAGCCTAGATGCTCCATCTGTAGACGTGACAACCAACTCTTTCCAACATGTAGGATTCCCACACCTTGCACTGTTATCACCCATGCCCTGTTTTTCATTGTAGAAACTGCGAAAAGGGGAGGAAGAGGAGGAAGTCTTGCACCGCCGAGTGACTGGTTACATACAAAGTAACAATCAAATTTGTTTTTAACTAGGAATTAACCATTACGAGTCTGCTATAATTAGCTCTTCTTTGTCAGACCACATATTTTTTATGATTTCATCAGACTAGGAGTATTTTCTTCAAAGGGTAGATGTTGTTGATGCAGACCAACAATGGCCTTGTTAACATAATGAGTTCCAAAGATAATGCCTTCATGATAGCAAGCATTGGCAAGGTGGGCATTGACGAAGTCCGGATCCACGACCACTGAACACCAAATGACCAAAACTTGCTTACTTTGTTGAAACTCAATACCTCCTCTGCAGGAAATTTGGGTAGTATTTGTGAGATGATATCTTTAGGCAGATTCATGATTATGATTCATTCTGCTCCTAACCTCAACAACTACAAAGAATTATCATTTTCTTCCATTTATTTCATTTCTTATATAAAGATTGGATGATATACAAAGGGGAAAAAAAGGGTTGTGTCAAGTATCATCCTACATGGACAATGACAGCAAACCGGAATGCAGTTTCTACAAAATTGGAAACCTTGTTCTCCACATAGTACAGGGTGCCCCAAAGATGAACACTAAGACGGGGTTTAGTAAATCTATAATGAACAAACTGAAGAATGAAAGTTCTAAAAAACAGATCAACAAAACCATCTTCTTCTTTGTGAGCTTGTGAATCTACTCCCAACTGACAAGGCTATGCAAATGAGACTGATATTCATGGTAAGCGAAGCCTTCATTCTTCTTCCATGAATAGTCAACTAGCCTCAACTCTTCCTTGATCGCGTCAAAGATGAACAACTTGTTCTCACTATCCAACAGAAACGTAAATAATAATATAATAATAATAATAATAATAATAATAATAATAATAATAATAATAATATTATTATTATTATTATTATAATAAATAAATCCAAAATGCTATTGGTGCTCCACTTTCTCCTAACATGTTTTACATAACGAAATGGGCTGATAGTGTAAGCAAAGCGGCTGAGACCAATAATCTTAAGCGAATCACTAATGGTATGTTCATCTGTCCATTTGCAATTAACTTAGTCCTTTAAAACCAAAAGTTGAAGGTCATTGTTATGAACCTCGTTCAACATGCACAGAGATCCCCGAAGCATCAACACTTTAGTACAATCTGAGAGCTCAGCAATTGCAGTACCTACACTATATCCATATAACTGAATATGATAATATGAAAAGCTACATATCACTATTGTATGAACCAACTGCAATGCTTTAAGCATACTGAGAATTAATTGTAGCTCTCACCTCATTTGTAGTTTCCCTAACTAGCTCCATCTTCCTGACTAACAGTTCAGCCTCTTCTTCCTGGATCGTCTTCCACTTCTCTTCTAGCATCTTCTTTGAAGACGAGAGCAAGCAAAGTCTCTTGGACAAAACATCTTTCTTTCACAGCAGTCCACATCCCCGAAACTGTTCCCATCCTTAGCCACCGAATCCAGGCACAGGTACATTGATAAATTTCACCATCTGCATCCCCTTTTTCACAACCTTCTTCCTAGGAAGAAGCTAACCCATTGCTTCTATTAGTAGTACCTCCACAGATTTACCAGCACTCCCCCAAAACTTTTTAGACAACTGATACAACACCTCCTCGTGCGGCTTTGAAAACCAAAGGTTTTCCCCTTTCTTAAGATTCTTGAGGTACTTCTTCTTCAATGTCACAATCCTACTAGACAATTGCACCTTGTTAACTTCACAACTCAAAGATCCCTTAAAATTCTCCAGCAATTCATCCACATGAGAGGTATGATTCTTCCCCTTCTTCCTCAAACTGACCATACCCTTCAATATCACAGCGTCGTCGTCCAAACTATACAACCTCTGGAACATATTCCTCCTCTCATCCTCCTCGCCTGCCACAGAGGTAGACTTCTTAGCAGTATCAGTCTCCTTCTCCCCATCCTTTTCACCAACATCAGCACTAGCATCAACCTTCCTCCTCTTGCGCTCCTTCACCTCCAACCAACGCCCTCTTCGAAGGGAACTTGGCAGATGGGATGGTAGCAGTAGCAGACTTTGAAGCAACAGGTGCCGGTTAGGCACATAGAACCCAAAGTCTTCTACGTTTATGTATGTGTGTTTTTGAAACCTAAAACCATACTGGACCAATATTCCTCCTTAGCTATGTCAATAGAACCAAAGACACGCTTCCAGTCTACAACTCGAATAATTCTAGGGAGCCCGCGTTGGTAGCCTGGGAGACTGTCCGGACCCTCCTGAGCACATGCCTGGGAAGGTGGCTGGCATGTGAAGGAACACCTCGGCTCCCTCAAGCTTAACCTCTCCTCTCCTGCGTCTCTCCTGCAATTTTACCTCCAACTTTAGATCCACAAGCACTCATAAGGAAGCTTGTGAAATCAGGAAAACATGCAGAGTTGTGGGGGTCTCAAAAGGCTTCCAACAACAACAACCAGTTCAAGAACATGCAAATTGGGAATGACAAAGGTGGGAAGGACAACAACAAGGGTGGTGGTCCTCCTCAGAAGAGTGGAAAAGACCAACAAAAGGGTGGTGGTAGTGGTCAACAACAGCAACAGCAACAACAGATGAAAGGGTTCACAGATCTGAATGATCTAAAGTCCCCTACCCCCCTCCCCAATTCAAGGACCCAAAATCAGTCTGCCTGAGGATGATATGAGTGATGAATTTGATGACTATGATGATGATGGTGAGTTTGAGGATCCTCATCATCCTGTCTACAAGATGAAACCCATTATGGGTAATGGGGGTGGTGGTCATGGTCCTCAAATGCCCAATGGGATGAAGCCCATGATGGGTAATGGTGGTCAGGGTATGCAAGTACCTCCTGGGATGATGATGAATGCACAAATGGCTGCTGCTGCTGCACGTAATGCCCAAAAGGCTGCTCAGGTTGCTTCTGGTGGTGGTAAGAAGGGAGGTGGTGATGATGTTCCTGTACAAGGGAATGGAAATAATGATGGTAAGAATGGTAATGGAGGGAAGAAGGGTGGTGGTGATGGTAAGAATAATGGGGGGAATCAAAATCAAGGTGGTGGTGCTAGTAAAGTTGGAGGTAAAATTGCTGGAGAGGAGGAGGCGCAAGAGAGGCATAGGAGAGGAGAGGTTAAGCCTGAGGGAGCTGAGGTGTTTCCTTCACGTGCCAGCCACCCTCCCAAGCACGTGCCCAAGAGGGTCCGGACAATCTCCCAGGCTACCAACACGGGCTCCCTAGAATTATTCCTACAACTCATTTCCTAAGGTTGATACAACGGAATTTGATACTCCAGACTGTGCGTCTGTAGGTGCAACAGTAGTGACCAACTCTCCACAATGTTGGATTCCTTGAACCTCTCTGTGAGCACAAATTCCTTGTTTTTCATCGTAGAAATTGCAAAAAAAAAATTGTATTCTTTTGAAGAAGAATCATAAACAAAAGTCCATGTAATACTAATAATATTGTTCTGGAGGAACAAGTGGGAGACGCTTGCACCGATGAGTGACTGGATTACAGTCAAACTGCTTGTTCACAACTAAGAGTAAACCATCACAAGTGAGATCTATAATAGACTATTCTAAGATACCCCACAAACTAATTTTTCCAGCTTTCATAACCGTAGTACCAGTAGTAAAAATCTTTCTTCGAAGACAAAGGCAAAGACTCAATGTTGATGAACTAGTAGTAGGAGTGGGCACGGGACGAGATATACACATCTCTATCCCATCCCGTTCATACGGGATCGAGATTGGACGGGATGGAAAAAACCCCATCTCGACCTCCTCCCATCCCAAACGGGTTCAAAACGGGACGGGATCAGCGTGCTGTTTGTGACTGCCACGAACATTATCATTATATAAGAACGTGAAAAATTACTTTCTTATAATTAGATATAGATGTAGCATGCAAATATAAGGGTAACCACTAAATCCTCTAACAATGAAGTCGAGTGGGCTTGACTTTTAGAAAATTACATGATAAATGGGACCCAGAGTATTGTGTCGCTGTGATGGCCTCCTATCTGATTTTACAATTTTATTACTGTGGAAAACAAAATTCATTATCCTTTGACAAAATAACATTTCATCTTTTGTTAAGGAGAAAATATAGACTTATTGGTGATGCTCTAACATATTCATAATGGTTTACCATCAATACATATATTGTAATTTAAAAATTTTATTTTTACAGCCCAAGGCATCTCAAATTATTGACTCCGCCCTTGAATGTTCCCTTCTGAATATGTATTACTCAGTTAATTGTCATTTTTCATCTTCACCTGGGTATTATCAATATTTGAAAGTTAAAATTGGAGCCACTTTTATTGAAAATCCAAGCAACAGTCTGTTATCTTTCTCTTGCTAAGAAATATTTATTTCTTGAAGTAACATTTCTGTTACCACTGCAAACACCATGAATTTTTGTCAGTCATCTATAAGTTTATATGAATAAAAATATTAATAATAAATATTAAAAAAATAACTCGGGATGAGACATGATTGGCGAGATTGAAAATCTTCATCCAATCTCATCCCATTCTAGATCGGAACGGGACAGGACCGGGATGAAATTATTCAATTCCATTAAGACCCGAAAAAATCGGGACAGGACGGGATCGGGATCGCGAGATGGAATGCCCACCCCTAACTAGTAGCATATCTCATCAAATGGATTTGCATATTTCAGTTTTAATGTGTCATGAAAGGTTTCGAACATGGATCAAAGTTACGAAATGTTGAAAAACAAAACAATGAGGTTCAAGTGTGTTTCATACTGCAAGTTTGGACAAGATTTTCCAACTAAAAAATACCAAATCTTTTCTAAAGTTTTTTTTTTAAAGGTTAGCTGGGTTTTTAAGAATCCCATAACCTATCAACTGAGCGACCTATAGGTCAACACCCATTAAAAAGTAACCATGCCATATGTAGGATTCAAAGCTAAGACGTGGGGGACAAACCCACATAGCCCTAACCACTAGGTCATAACACCATTGGCAAATTTTTTCTTAAGTTAATATCCTCATGCATGAACATTGGCCTTCACTTGTTTCTACTGCCCAAGATTTAGTAAAACTGGTCGTAGAAATACAGATACGGTAGCTCTACTGCCAGCACCCAATAGCTCTATCCAAATCTTTCTTATAATAGCACCGTGTGAGAAAAAATGAAAAGAAACACAGATAAACAAGTGCAATGAAATTTTCAAGACAAATCATTAAGCAAAATGCACTGCAAGATCAGCTACGCATCATGTACTAGTCTACAAGAGATGCACCAATAACTAGTTCATAAGCTTGCAAGCAACATTCATTTACTAGCGGATGGTACCACTAAATTATGGATTCAAACCCAGCTTGTGGCATTTTTATAGGTTCTGAGATCCTACGAAAACCCTGCTTGCCTTTCAAAAACAAAAAACTACTAGCTAGTACTGATAACAACTAAAGGTTTGTCAGCCTTTCACCATAATCCAGACAACAACACAATGGTAAACAGAAGCAAATTGTTTGTTTCTTTGTAACACATGTATATTTGCCAAATAACTCATACAAATTTTAAAAGGTTGATCCATTCCATCCAAAGTTAGAACCCTGCAAGCAAAGAAGTTGTGTAACGTCAACATACTGATGAATAATAATGATGACTACGATGTAGTCCAAATTTTAAACTTAATTGTGTGTTTGGAATAACTCCCACAACTTCCAAGAATTACGGTACCATGAGTCACAACACGCATCTTGAATTTGTGCGTGGAATCTATCGGTTGTCTCAATGGCATCCAAGCACAAGAGAACATCTATCATTGCAAGGTACATCATTTTCAAAGTTGCGTTGTAACTCTTACGAAATGTGGAAATTTGTAACATTTTTTATTTGGCTACCCAATAGTGTCTTTCTTTTTAAGTATTTCAATTTCACACATGCACACACACAAAAAACAGCTCTTGGGAGTTAGAGTTGCTTCCAAACACAGATTAAAGGACGCTGAGAAGAAGATTAGAGAATGACTTATGTAGAGTTATTTACATTATTAGCACTGGTGTAAAGCATGCAAACACTCTGCATATTGTTGACTCTGATGGGCCTAAATAAACAGGAAAATGCAATGAGATGAATTGCAGCAAACAAGCTAAGTCAAATTGAGAAATCAAGATAGCTTGCCTTTGTATCATAGAACTTGAGGAAGAATCGATTCTTTGGCACAGACAACTTGGATTCGAGAATGGTAGCGATGGCAGCACTCAATTTTTTGTTGGTCTCAGGATTTAGGCCCCCTATGGACACAAGCTCACCATATGCTGCAGGTTGTTGGGTGCCACCAAATGCCATGGGAATGGACCCTTTCAGTACAATCATAACATACTGCACGTTTAACAGAAGATAAACTAGTTGAGAACTGTTAATAAAATGCCAAGTCGTAATTAAACATATTTATCTTGCCACACTGAATAAAATGATACTTGAATACACAAGGATGGAAATACAGAACTACCGAGGTGTCGTACTCTCCTGGAATTAATAAACAATCTTAATCAAAACTAGATTTAGAAGTTAGACTCTGCACATCGCAGGCATATCAATCCAAGTTCCAGAGGTATTCCAATTCTTGCAAGCATGGGGCACAAATGCCCACAAAATCATCATAGTCACATCCCAGTATATGCCCTACGCCTACGGCCTTGTTTTCAAGCCCATTAAACCCTATTATATCACTATAAACATTGACAAACAAAACATTTTCAAACTATTTGGTTCAATTTTCAAACTATTTGGTTCAATTTTAAGGGAGATCAACATAAGGTCTGGCTCTCAAAATGATCCCTGAACCAATATAAACATTTTGTTTTCGACCTAAACATCTTGCCTCCATTTGTTGGCTCCAGGCCTTGGATGCAATGCATAGAATGTCTAACCAGTCTCTTTTTCTTCTTTGGATAAGTGATGATGACATATTAACAGAGATTTACATCACATACAAGAGCTTTGGTGTCCTTGTACACTATATTGCATCATCCCAAATGACCGATAGTGCTCAAAGCTAACTTCTACTAGTGTTGTTTCCTAACTGCAACATAAAAGTAAATGCTAATCATGATATCCTCTGGTGATTAAAAAGAGATATCCCCATTGTCCCCAAATGCAACACATACGAAAATAGCTTCTTCGATGAACTACTAAAGGAGGTACAGCTGCTCCAATTTGTAAAGGCTTTCACTGAATGAAGTTTTACCAAATCAAAGCAGTTATATATGAGGAATGTTTTGGCGTTCTCAACTCTTCCATGAACTCATCACTAATTCTCAATTGATCAACTTTACAAAATTCATGCCTAATAAAACAAAATGAATCAAAATCTACTATTAAAAAGGGGTATGTTCTCCAAACCCTATCTATATTTTACGCTTTCAGTCGTTAGACCAAACCATTTATCAAACACCTGGTGAACATTCGGATATCACCCACTAAAACCCATATTTAAACGACCCACTTTACTGCTATTCTTGAACACAAAACCCTTTTCTCCAAAGATCTTAAAAAAAATAAAATCATCCACTAATTAGTATATGTAAAAGTAGATATCATTCATCAAACGATTGTTAGGCAATAGACATTAAAGAGAGAGATGGGGTTCTTACAGCCTCCGGTTTGCCAATGAGCTTGGCAACAGTGGATGTGGCTTCGGAGAGGATGGAGGAGGTGTCGATGCCCTCCAAGTTCACGTTCGTCGACAGGTTCAAACACGGCATTTTTGCTTCTCTTTTTCTGAGTTAAGAGCGACTTCTCTGTCTCTGGAGATGATGCTCTCTCTAGAGTCTTTTACCTTACCTACCACAAGATAAATGTAATTTACATCATAAATATTTTTTTGGAATTGCTATTTGCACTACTATTTAGCTCAGTTGCACCAATTCTGTGTTGCATCGACATTTTTGAATATTTCTACGTTATTGTACCAACCTAAAATATGTAGCGCCTACTCATATTTTTTAACAATAAAAAACATTTGGTGGTTAAAATTTCTTGTTTGAGTATTAATTTGTTCTTAATGAAAAAACATAAGTAAATGTTATCGATAAAATTAAACTTTAGTCACAAATTCTACACTTTCAAATTTGCGTACAGACATCAAAGACACATTAACCATCGTCACAAGTTCTACAATTAATATCAAATACCATGGTAGGTTGTGTAAAAAAAAATCTAAAGTGCAGAAGTATACAATGTGTTTATTAAACACAAAGGGATTGACAAAAAATAAGTATTAAAAATAAATAAATATGTAAGTCAGTGCATCAATTTAAAAAGGTGGTTGCTATGTATACTTGACTGTTTGGCTCAATCCGCTAACTTTACTTTCTAGATTTAGCTTTTAAAAATTGTTTAGTATACTCAATCATTTTTTGTTAATCCTTAAATAAAACTATTTCTTCATTTAGGCCTTTGCACGGGTGCTTCTTATTGCAAACTTTTTGACGTAAAGTTATTCGGGTTTTGGGGTTAGATGCATTTTTTAATAGTTGCAATCACTTACACTTCTTATAATTTGTTTATTATTGCCAAATGGTTTTCATTTATTAAAAAAAAGTAAGTTGGTGTTACATTTTTTAAATTGGTGTAACAAAGTCAAAACATCTCAATGTCGGTGTAACAAAGACTTTTTGCAACCAAACCAAATAGTCAGGTATATGAAGCAACTCCTTTTTTTAAGTTTATTTGGTTGCACGAAAATAGACATGGAATTGAATTGTTTCCATGAATTCGATTATAAGACGTCTTCCACGAACTTAAATTACCATGAGTAGTGGGAAAGTCTTATGAATAATCGATTTTCCGTTAGTAAATAGACAACCAAACAACAAAAATCTGCATAACAATTTCATTTCCCAAAAAAATGACTTACGTACATGAAAATATCAAAATCTATAGAATGACGAAATATTTTGGCCAAAAAGATATAATTTACTACATAACTTTTTAGGTTTTACATGAAAAATGTTGAAATTTATGAAAACAATATGAAATATCTCTAAATGACTCATTGAAATAATGTACTTTTCGATTCCGTTAAAAAACGTTTTCTTATTTGTTTGTGGAGTCACCGTTAGTCTACGTGCATCATCTAGAGTGACTGAATGGGTAAGATACGGCCCAAAGTCCATAACAATGTGCCCAAAAGTTTGGCTCAAATCCATCAATGCTATTTGGGCACTATGGGTAGGCAACTTTTAACAAATTTCTATTTCGGTTTGAGCATTTTATGATTAGAACACACATGATTGAATCTCAAATGGTCTCGGCTGCCATTGTCTTGATACGAATGTTACACAAGTCTAGCCTGAGGTAGATTTTAGAAATAACTATGTGATGCATCTAAATTTGTTTCCCTCGATATTTGACCTATAAAACAAAGTTAAATTGCCAAAGATCATTTGTTTAGCGACCGATGATTTTATGCACGTATCTCGAAGGGATGGACGGTCCCCCCTCTGATTTCCTTGCTGCTAGAATCACTCAAAAATGCAATGTCTTTCTAATCCTCAAACATCCTACTTAAAAACAGACTGTAAGATAAAATCAAAGAATGTAAAAACTAGACAGATTGAGAGAGACAAAAACAACACTAAAAAAAGAAAAATAAACCAGATGTAACAAGGTGAATTGTACAACAAAATAACCGGATTAAACTAGTTCTTTCTTCTTTCTTTTTTTTTGAAGCGTTCATTCAATATTTATATTGTCGAGGGTTTTTTTTTTTTTTTGTTAAAATTGTCACCTCAACATGGAGCATTCATAGGGACTACTCCAAATGAGAATATGTCGCTAAACAAATCATAGTCACAAAAAATTGGAAAGTTAAAATTAGCGATCATTTCAAAAACATATTGATCCAAATTTAGTCCTCGCAATCAAAACTTGGATTAGAGCAATGGTAGGGATTACTCCAAATGAGCATATGTCGCTATACAAATCATAGTCACAAAAAATTGAAAACTCAAAATTAGCGATCATTTCAAAAACATGTTGATCCAATCAAAGATGACAGGGTCCAAATTTAAATGCCGCAATCAATACTTGGATTAGAGCTGGATGATGAACACCTTGTGGTTCTTAGATTGGATACTCCAAACCGTTCTCTGGATGGCTCATTTATGTCCAATAATTTTTTAATTTTTATTTTTTATCCCTTAAGCCCTATCACTCTCAATGCTATCGAAAGGGTTTGAATCCTGAATTTGTGATTTCATCCGTCACAAATCTATCACAGAGTTGATACCATTGGCATCTCCAAAGAATTAAGATCACTCGATACTAAGAAAAATGTAGCCCAAGGCCTCTGGCCCAATAATGGCCCAACACCAGTCCTGAAAATTGTAAACCATAAGCTCAACCAATGTGGATAACAGTGATAGCTTGTGGCCATTTCCTTTTCTTGCTCTCTTTTTCTCTCCTTCCTGTACTAAGGCGTACTAGCTACCCAAGACAAGCTGGTAATTTGTTTTTGTTTTTCTTCCCAAAATTTTCAATGAGATTCAAATAGGGAAATAGTTTGGTGAGCTACAAATTTAGTAAACTAGGTGCGTATCAATGTGCAAACTTTTGGTTTTATTAAATAAGCAATATTAAACATTTTCTAAATTAACTAATATATACAAAAAAAATGTTTGGTTTCAAAAGACAAATAGTCTATTTCTTACCGGGAGCTTATTACATCGTCTCCAATTTAATCAAACATAAAAATATTGATAAAACAAACACTATACGAACAATAACAGAGTCAGAATTTTTGTTGAAAGGGGCAGAGGGATATGAATCACAGTTATTAATGA
The DNA here is from genome assembly GCA_003290165.1 of Berberis thunbergii. Classification (NCBI taxonomy): domain Eukaryota; kingdom Viridiplantae; phylum Streptophyta; class Magnoliopsida; order Ranunculales; family Berberidaceae; genus Berberis; species Berberis thunbergii. Next base: position 41,955 of record QNQO01001700.1, read on the forward strand.
TAATGTAATAAATAATTATTTTAATATAATTATATATATATTCAATCAATACATAAATAACTATACAAAATATTAATTGCTAAACAAAACTTTATCTAATTTAGGAGAAAGAAATTGATCAATTTAATTGAGTTATTCATGAATTGCCCCCTATAAAAAATAGTTAATTAAATTTTATTCCATCATTAATCACCATTGCAGTCTCCCTCAGGTCTAGTAGTCGATAAGAGTTGGCTATTAAAAGGCTTATGTTGATTACCAAACTTCTCTTCAAACAATAACCTACAGATGAACCCCGTGATAAAAACATGTATTTTGAGGAAAAATTAATGGATCAAAATTTTTTATGTATCACCCAAAAAAATCTTATGAACAAAATAAAAAATTAAACCTCGAGAAACGAATTCATCTTGAGAAAATACTTTAAAAAACTTATTTCTCAAAGTAGACAAGAGATGTTGAGGTGGCTGGTGGTGATGATAAGAAATTGAAATAAATCAAGCAGGAGGAGGAAGAGAGGAGGAGACGAAACGATTATTGACCTTGCAGTAAACAAAGATAGGGAGTAAAAAAAGAGGAAAAGGATGGGGTCGTCAGCGTCGCACAAAACATAAGAAAAAAAGAAGAGATTGGGTGGGGCAGCGACATCGGTGTCAGACGGCAGGCAAATCGAAAAGAAAAAAAAAACTCAAATTTCAGCAGGAGCAAATGCCCCCACGTAGATACGTGGTTGTATACGACTTAACTAACAATGTATAATAAGCTCATCAAAAGTTACGTTAAAACAATATAGTTCTCCAATAACGAATCAATAATTGCCAACTAATAATTAATGCAAAAAATTTAAAGTTTTTTTTCTTCAATAAATTGCATTAAAGTCATTGATAATTAAACGAATCAACCACATTAACTCCAATACATGGAATGCGATTTCTCGAAATATTTTACATTTTGAAGTTATTGAAATACATTTTGAAATTTGAAATATATTTTATTTTTTCTAGGAAAATATTTCAATCTCCATATATTTTAACTTGCTATAATGTTATTTTATTATAAAAAAATTTTATTATGTGAATAATTATAATGTAATATGTAGTCTATACTAGTGGAATACTCGTGCCGTTGGCACTATCGCAGAGTACATCATACTTAAACGGCTATGTTGAATACTCAAATTTGTGGTATTATTTAAATTTATAAAAACACTTGCATCATTGTCTATTACAACAGTTATGATGAATTAATTTTGTAAAAATTTAATACTATTGAACAGTAAAACAATGTTAATAAATCTGATAAATGCAATCTATGTGCTAAGAAATTTAATCTCCACCAAATATCAGCTTAACTAAAAATACGAAGGAAATATCTCATGTGTGTCCAAGTGAGAAATTGATGAAATTGATGCCCAATTTAGTAAAGCATCATTTTGAAGAAACATAATATAATTAATTTGGACAAACAGAATGGAATACTCGTGCCATTGGCATTATCGCAGATTACATCATACTTAAACGACTATGTTGAATACTCATGTAATTTGGCATAAAAAAAAACTTGTTGCCTGAGCGCAATATATGTTCACCGTTTTCAGTATACTAAAAGTGTTTTTTTGGCGGTCGAAGAGACACGCACACAAAATTATATCCAAATTAATTTGGACAAACAGAATGGAATACTCGTGCCATTGGCATTATCGCAGATTACATCATACTTAAACGGCTATGTTGAATACTCATGTAATTTGGCATAAAAAAAAACTTGTTGCCTGAGCGCAATATATGTTCACCGTTTTCAGTATACTAAAATTGTTTTTTTGGCGGTCGAAGAGACACGCACACAAAATTATATCCAAATTAATTTGGACAAACAGAATGGAATACTCGTGCCATTGGCATTATCGCAGATTACATCATACTTAAACGGCTATGTTGAATACTCATGTAATTTGGCATAAAAAAAAACTAGTTGCCTGAGCGCAATATATGTTCACCGTTTTCAGTATACTAAAAGTGTTTTTTTGGCGGTCGAAGAGACACGCACACAAAATTATATCCAAAATGTGAATTTTATGAATAAAGAAATTTATCCGAACAAATTTATAATGACAATCAATGCCATGAACACCAAATAATATATCCACACGCCAAAATAATAAAAAAACGTGTAAGTACATCAAAGCCATACATTGTTTTTTATATACATTGTTTATATGCACCACCATATCTCTTTTCAAAAAATGAGAACAAAAGGAACCCACAATATACAAAAATGGGTTAAACTGCATATGTACATCAAAACTACGTATCAACAACTGCTCTAAACATCTTGTGCATCACATTATCAAATGAATCGGCATCTATATGCACCAACTTTGAGCAAGGAGGGAATATGACTGAAATCTACAAATTTATCACACACAATATTAGAAAAAAAAATGTTAATAAAATAAGCTATTTTCAATCATCGTTAGAGATAAACTACCTTATTTGCCAATTTCCAATGACGCCCACCATTATACTTTTGTTTTTTAGTGGATTTTTTGAACTCCTCGACAATGATATCCCAATTCTACAAAAATGTATAATCAATATTAGATTCATATCGTATGAAAGCAAAATATCAATAGAAAATTTATTAAAACATACCTTTAAAAATTCTTACAACAAAACTTCTGGATAAACAATATTGGTCGTAGAATCCAACCCATCTTGAGGTAAAAGGACACTTATTCTGTTAGAAGCTGTGCATCTAGATAATGCAACATAAAGTTGGCCATGGGTGAATACCAGTGTTCGTAAATCAACTCCAACGTATTTCACAGATTGACCCTGCGACTTGTTTGTCGTCATTGCATATGCCAACCGCACTGGAAATTGACGCCTTTTCATTTTGAAGGGAAACTCGGAAGATGATGGCGTTAAAGAGATTCTAGGAATGAAAACTAAATTGCCAGCCTTATCCCCATTTAAGATTTTTGCTTCAATTATACGCTTTGCACAACGCATAACTATAAGACGTGTTCCATTACAAAGTCCATCTTTAGGTGCGATGTTTCTCAGCAACATAATTGGACAACCTACTTTTAATTCTAACTTAAATGGCGGCAATCCAGAAGGATTAAGCGAGTTCAAATACTCAGTTGGATAACGGTTGGCAATGGAATGATCATTTTCAAAATGTTCCGCCATTTTATTTGCGGCAAAATAAACAATGATTTCTCCTGGAAAATCAGATAATGCAGCTTTGTTAATGTCGCAAACATCGTCATTTCGTGCTGAGAGAATTGTTCGCTCAGTCAAATAATTAGGAGACGCTGTGCCTATTACATTTGGTTGAGAATAAACCAAAGAAATTAGTTCACTTAAATCTTTGCACTTGTGCACCGTTGTTGGAATACGAATAACATCTTGTGCGGTGCTTCCAATCTAAATAAAATAAAAATAATCAGTAATTAAAAAATAGCAATGTAGTAAAATGTAGAATTGTTTACACAAAAATAATACCTCAGTCAAAAACTTCATAAACCCGTCATTGCCTACCCCATTGTCCAACCGCATATTCAAACTCAAAGTCAGAACTTGTATGTTTAACCAAAGCTTAGAACGCCTCAAAGATGCAGCCACAATTTGCTCGCGGACGCCTTTGGGTATCACTGGCAATATCTGTCGAAAATCACCCCCAAGAACAACAGTAATACCACCAAATGACTTATTGGTGCTGTAAATGTCTTGTAGTGCACGATCAACTACTTCAACACAATATCTATGTTGCATCAGAACTTCATCCCAGATAAATAGTTTGGCCTCCCTGAATAACTCAGCATGCAATGACTGTTTACTAAACCCACACACTGAATTTTCCATGACATCCAGCGGAATACGAAACATTGAATGAGTTGTTCTACCTCCCACTAATAGTAACGCCGCAATACCGGATGATGCAACGGTAATGACAATGTGTCCAAGGCTGCGACATTTTGATGCAATGGCGTTGTATAAAAAAGTTTTTCCTGTTCCTGCACCTCCATTCAAAAAAAAATGAATTCCCTTATTTTCAAGCACTGAAGTTACTATTGCAGTATAAGCAGAACGTTGTGCCTCATTAAGACGATCGACGGATGATTGTGCATCGGATTCTTGACCATCATACTGAAGCTGTCATTGTTCCCATATGAGTCTGTTACCAACTATCATGTCCCAATTTTCAATTGGCAGGGGCATAGGTGGGAACTTCGTTAAATTCTTCCCTCCTTCTTGAAGAAATTGATTTATGAGATACAAACCATAATCCAGAGTCTGAGCATCTGTTGGAGTTGAAATACCGAACCTTGTTCGAAGTTGGTGCGAAAGATCATCACATATATTCACTGAGAACCTTGTCCATAGCAAATCTGGGTGAAGTGGATGACATTCCATTAGAATCACACTAAACAATCTTCTCAGCTGATTCCCAGTTTTCATGATCGCAGCCTCTTCAAGGCACTGAATCCATTCATCATCATCTTCTAGGAGTCCTCGTGAGGTGCAAGCTAATTTGAAGGTGTCGTGTAAAACATTGTCATATGTGCGCAAATGTTCAAATGATTGTGGCCCTTTTACAACCGTTAGAAGCAGTCGCAAATAAAACCTTTCACCTTCATGAGGACTGGCAAAATACATCCTTCCAATTGCATAGCCCTTTTTTCTTTTTGTCCACATTTTTTGTGATTTCTGCCAAACAAATTGTTGGGGGAATTGTTGGTAGGTAAATGTACGTGCAAACGGATCTACAGCACAACATGCAAAAATGCAGTTAAAGTCGACATTTGGTGTCTAGCTCTAAGTAAAATTGATTGTGCTTGATCTTTAGGATTGAACACAACATGATGCATTCAAGGTAAATGAAGCGCCAATCGAACCACTGTAGGATTTTCTTCGTGTAAAAGATGACCAAATATCCGCCAGGCAGCTTCCGGCGGACCAATATATCGAGCATCAAGATATTGCTGAATTTCATCTACTCCCCCTAGTACCATTGTTGTTCTATCATGACCTTTATAAATGTACTTGTGTATGTATTTAACACATCTAATTCCCTCACACACTTCCACATTAATATGACAATCAAACATCCTTGAAAGATATGGATTATATGGCACTACATCTCTATTATCAACTGGTTGACCCTTCACATTATATACTCGGCCAGTATTGCGGCGTCGATAAATAGGATATCCATCTTGGCCCATTGTTGTTGTTTCTGAATATTCGCGAGGATATCTTTTTGTGCACCTCCCATTTTCCATACACGGGCTCCAAAATTTCGAACACCACACGGTCCATGCACCATACAATGTAAGACTGTTTGAAATAGCATCGAATCTTTATCCGGGTCAGGAAATTCTGCACACACGATCTTATCAATTTGAGCAGTAGTGCGAATTTTTTGTAAATGGTGAAGGAATATAAGTGCGTGCATATGAGGTAGCCCACGCTTTTGGAATTCAATGGTAAAGACATGAGCTACAACATCACCGAATGTGCCTCTTTTGATAATCTTATCCATTAGACATTTTCTTTTTAACTCAAAAACTCAAGATACTGAATCTGGGCGATCCGTAGGCTTTTGGTGAGGTAACAAAGCATCCATAATTTCAGGCCATTTTGGATTTGCAGTCATGGTTAAGAAAACATCTGGATGATTGTTGTAACGCGTGATAGCCATTGAATCTTGAAATATCTCAAACATGTGTCTTGGACTACCAATATGGGATGACGGCAAAATAAGTCGCTTCCCAACTTGATCTGGTCTTAACCCATCGAGCCCAATGTCCGTCAGACTTTCATATAGCTCAGCCCTGAGCTTTGTTTGATTGTTCCTCACATACATTAATCGATTTTGCTCTGTTGAAGCCCAAACATCTACTAAAAACTCCTGAAGCAATTTGCCACCTCTCAAAATTGTTGAGTACTCAGTTGGTCGTTCGAACAAACGATAACTGTAAAACTCCATCTGAGTAAGTCGTTTATTTGAACACCTATTAGTTGTAACATCCCACTGAGTTAATTCAGGTTCCCAACCTAAGTCGCCATACGGAAATAATAGCACATAATGAAGCGGTAAGTAAGCTGGGTGACATTCATTAATTTTCATCAACTCTTGATTTCCTCGCAAATATACGACAATATCTCTGGTTGTGTTTACTTCAGGGACATCTCCAGGCAAAATAATTGCTATTTCATTTGATGAAGGAAGATTGTAACGCCGCCGATCTTTATGACAACTATAGTGTAAATACACAGGTATGTTTTGGTCAACAGAATTTGTCTGATTCAGAATCTCGTATGCTTGACGGTATTTCTCCACAAACACATTATACTGCAACAAAGCATCTTGAATGATTTTGAGCACATCTAATCTCAAGCGTGGATTTCGACGACTGCGGGTATGTAATGCTGAATCGGGATCATAAATGTAAAGCTGTGAATATACTGCATCTTGGCCTTGTTGCGGAATTAACGCTCCCGTTTGATGTCGTAATTCTCCATGAATAATAAAGCTTGTGGGACCCCTCCCATTGAGTACCCTTGGATCAAATTTAGCACCAAGACTCGTAAATGCATTCGCAGCATTATACTCGCGAATATGCGTACGAAAATTATTTGATTGAACATCATCTCCCTCATACAACACTTGAAGCAATGGTGGAGGGGTAGATAACAGTGGCATCTTCACCTTTCCTTGCAAACAACACGTCCCGAAAAAAAGATTCCTTGATGAAGATGCCTTCAATTTTTCATCATTCCAATGTAGTGCTGAGCAATGAGGACACAAAAAATTCATTTTGCCTAAGAAATGACGTGTTTCTTCTTGATGAGCTTGTGAGTCAATTTCATGCCGGAAATCCAAACCACTATGACGGGAAGTATCGTCAATAGGAAGTCGGTCATTTTTAATTGGCCAAAACAAATTGTAAGATAGATAATGAGTTAAAATTTAGAAAACTTGATAAAGTTAAAAAATATGAGAAAATAGAAAAAAAGAAGTATACATGTTTGTTGGTGCATTTGGGGATGCGTTAGGCGTAGAAAATGAACACCTCCTTGGTTGTTGTGGTGGCAACACATTTTGATCTAACACAGCAAAAAAGTCATAATCCATGCATCGGGGAGGGATGATATTGAGCACAGCCGTTCGTGATTGTTGCCGCAGCTTATGTGGAAAAGCGCGATCATTGGGTGTGAAAGAAGGAAAAGGTATTTGAACAGGAGGCGTCATACATAAAATTCTCTCTTTGTCTAGACGCAAACGTTGTGCGGATGAACGTTTTGAATTATTATTCAGAACAATGTTGTTATCCTAAAATACATTTAAAATGGTAAATGATTACACACTAAAAGAATTAAGGCATGCATATAATATAAACAATGAAAACATGCATAGACAATGGGAAAATAAGAATGGGCCTATATACCTGAATAAATACATCTTTTCGTTTACCATTTTGAATAGAACCGGCATTTTCCTTTCCCTTGCATAAAAAACTTAAGTAAATAAGCATAAGTCGGTAAAAACAATTATTATAGATAATTGCAGTACACAGATCAGCACACGCATTGAAAGTTAAGAATGTTGTACACACCCCAACAAATTTGCTTTTTCCCTTTTCGGCAATTGTGGCTTTTGTTTTTCCTTTTCCCTAGAAAGAAACACACACAAATATAAATTTAATTTTCGAAGGTGTAAGGTTAAAGATCATATGTACATACTAATATAAAATTTGTTAGGAAAAAACATATGTACATACCCCAAAGCATTGGAGTTTGGATATTCTATGTTTTGTAGTATTCACATTAGCAGTCAAGGTAGTGTCTAACTTAGGTTGATTTTTTTCTCTTTCTCGACGCAAACGTTGGCCTAGCGCACGCTTGGAAACGTTACTGTCTATAGGGACATTTTCTTTTCCCTTTCCCATATCCATATTTGGCTTTAACAAAAAAAAAAACAGATAACTTGGTATAAATAAATATGTATATATCTATTGTTAGAAATAGTGAAAAAGAAAAAACAAATAAATAAATAGAAATAATACCTGTTGATTGGGAACATTGAGTGAAATTTGATAACTTTGGCTTATTTATTAAAAACTAAGTGAAAAGAAAAATTAACAAAATTTCTTACTGTCCTCGGCAAGTTTGAATCAACTTGCTCATCACGAACTGTAACCCTGACGCCTTGTTTTTCTAGAAATTTGATCTATGGCAAACATATAAGTAAGTGAGTAATTTTAAAGTGAAAATTGGCAGATAAATGGCGGAAAAACTATGCATTTTTCTTACAGTTCCTTCTACGACTGAATCCACCTGCAAACAAAGAAGGTGTCATATATATGAGACAACCAATTCGAAGTAAGATGTAGTAGTATCAACGTACTATAGTACCTGTCCGAAAATCATCATTTCGGAGTAGGGTGGATTTTGAACTAAGTGGTCCATAATTACGGTCAAGTACAATGAAAGGTTAGGGATCCCTGAAAAGAAAAAGGATATGTTTTTATATTGCAACAAAATCTTTACAATTGAGCTATATTTTTGGAACAACCATCAATTCAATATCAATTCAATAAGCATCAAAAAAACATCAACAACATATTTCTTGAATGGGAAGTTGATTTAAAAAATAAATCGATTTACAATCAAAACAGGGGTACATGACGACTTTACCCGTATATAAAATGAACGAAGTTAAGGACTTAGCCGAAACAAAAAAGACCGCAACACTGTCCTCGAAACTGGACTTGAGAAATATAAGCCACTACTCAGTTATATATAAAAAAATATATATAAAAAAAAGCCACTACTCAGTAATTTAAAAAAATAAATAAGAAAAAAAATTGCATAAGAAAAAATAGAAAAACATCAAGCAAAACTGAGACAGGGTAAGCAACACCGCACCCCCCCTGTCCAGACTGCAACCTCGCGCCTGCAGCACGTCCAGCACCAAGCATCCCACCGCTCCCTGCCTTAGCCAGACTGCAAGGGCGAACCTGGCTGCTCTTGCCTCGCAGCCGATCCGCCAGCCAAAACCGGCCATTCGCAGGGCCTGTCTCAGCCTAGCATCCACTGTTTTACAGAAAAACAGGGAGCAAAAATATTGTTCCTGCAGATAGCACCCAGTCCCATACAGCACCCGGACCCAGACTGCACTCGTCTTGCGCGCAAGACAGTCCAATCTCCAGTTCACTGACCCAATTGATAGACTGACCCAACTGATATACTGACCCAAATGATAGACCGCAACACATGTAGAATAGGAAAATGATTTTTTAATCCTTTGTTGACATACACCACAGAAAAGTTTTCATTCGAATTGCTGGTTTCCTTAATCAAGAAAGGAGAATTCCAGATGTCTTGAATAAGCTCCGATGCAATGTAATGTTTCCGATGAAATAGAAAGAAAGAAGAAAGAAACAATTTAGAGTTGAACCTTTTCAGATGCCTTTGTTGTGGATGGTAATCTTTTTGAATTCCATCATAAAAATCAAACTTTAGGGAAAAAGAAAAAAAAATGAAAAAAAAAATCCAGAACCATGAAATTGTGAATACCCTATTTAAATCTTTATAAACTTTTGCAATACTCAACCATCAAAATTCAACAGTCTCAAAATTTGCAACATTCAACCAAATTCAACATACCCAATCACAACATTCAATTAAATTCAACAATTAACATTTGCAATATAAAGTCTCAAAATTTTCAATATTCAACCAAATTCAACTTACCCATCAAAACAATAGACCAAATTCCACATACCCGTGACAACATTCAACAGTAGAAAATGAAATCCCAAAAAAATAAAATGTGTAGAATGATAGTATACATGCTTAGTTATATGGTTGTTGAAAGAAGAAGAAAAATCACCATGAGTAGTCAACATCTGAAGGAAATGAGTTAATTAACCATTTGAAGGAAATGAGTTAATTAAACATTTGAAGAAAAGCAAGTCAATAGAAGGATTCACAACAAACCACAAACATCACATGTTGGGGCGATCCGTTGCGTCTGGGCAGTCCGGCTGCGGACTTATGGCGATCAGCTGGTGCTGCGATCTGTTGTGGCGATTGGCTTCCAGCTTTGTGAAACAGGACAGTGATGGGTGCGCTGTGCGGGGTCACTTGCGAGGGCTGGACTGCATTGATTAATTGGAGAATACTTGCAGGTACATTGAGCTACTGTAATTTCAGCTTGGGCGCAGGAACGGCCAGGAGCTGCTGGTGCGGTGCTGACAGTCGGCAGAGGCGCGTCTTGCCGTTCCAACTCAGGTGCTGTCCAAGTGTGTTCGGCAGGCCAGTGTGTCCTGTTAGGCGCTGCAGAACAGAGTGGGAGGCAGAGCACTTTGCTGCAGAGACTCGTAGAACGGAAGCTGCTGCTGTTGCTGCGCTGCGTTTACTGCTGCGCTGCTTTTGATGCTGCTGCTCCGCGGATTTGCTGTTGCTGCTGCTGCTGCTGTGCTGCGTTGCCGCTGATGCTGCTGTTCTGTTTTTGTTTTGATTAGGTTGCGGCCTGCTGAGATGCTGCGACACGCGTCGGGATTTGTCGTAGGAATGCGCGTAGTGTACCACCGTGGCTGATTTGTCGCAGGCCTGCGTGTGCTGATTTGGCTGCGAAACTGATATTGCGGGTGCTGTCCAGGTTGTGTTTTTAGTTTTTTACTTTGGCTTTCATGCAGGTAACGTCGTAATGTACCCCCGTAGCATTTGTAAATCATTTTTTGTGATAAGTAATTAAGGTCTGGCATTCAAAAAAAAAAAAAAAAAACCACAAACATCACATTTTAATTGAGAATTTTTTAAGGTTGGTTACTAAGAAAAGCAAGTTAGTAGACGGGTCACATTCCTTCAAAGAGAGGGACTCTCTACTGGAATATAAATGTCCCAGTAATTTCTATCTAACATTTAGGAAATTGCTTTGAATGAAATTTAAAAAAAATGAAACATACCTATAACAACATTCAACCAAATTAAACATACCCATCACAACATGCAACCATATTTCTTTAGGATGAAAACACAAAAGTGAAAAATCAAAGAGATTTGAGAGATATTGCAAATATTAAACCAAATTAATCATACTCATCTAGCTTAATATCTAAAGTTGAACTGTCCTGTGAATCTCTCCAGAGAACCTCCTTCCCTCGCTGTTGTTTCCCAAACCCTAGAGGCGGCGGCCTGGGGGTAAGGAGCCGACCTTCCCAGTTCTCTTTGATTTCCCAAAACACTCTAATGTTTTCGTCCTAGCACAAAGTCGGTTTATTGTTCTTGCGAAGAATTAGTATCCCACTTAATAAGTAAATTTTCGAACCATTCTTTTGATGCAACTAATTGATTTCACCATATGTTATCATCCATATTAATTACCATATTGATTTCACCATATTTCTTTTGCAGGTGAAATCAATATGGTAATTAATATGGATGATAACATATTTGACTCAATGGACAGTTCAACTTTAGATATTAAGCTAGACCACCACACATGTTTTGTACCAAAACAATGTGCTTTCGTAATCAATTTGGTTATCAATTACTATTGCAACTCTGGCATACTCAATGACATGCAAAATTCCATATGCATGAACATCAATGTTTATGTAGATCACTAATAAAGGATAACATATAGGAGCACTAAGCAAGCGAGCATGCTGCCTGCAAGCAAGTTGCCTGGATGCCTGCAGGCAAGCAAGCTGCCTGGATGCCTGCAGGAAAGCAAGCAAGCAAGCATGCTGCCTGCCTGGCAGCAAGCAAACTCATTGAGGTTGAGTTTAGTCCATGATCCAACAATTATTACAAATGGTAGTTTGGTTTTAAAAAATATCAAACAGCAATGTGAAAAAGAGGTTAAAAAGTATCATGCACATGTAGAATAGGAAGTGTTCTCATGGCTGAGATATATGGTTGAATTACGTGGCCGATATTGGTTAAATCAATATTTGAAAAACTTTCTTGTTCCAATATTTTGCAGTTGAAATCAATATGGTAATTAACATATTTATTTGACTAAATGGATAGACCATTTCTTTGAAGGATATACCATTTCTTTGAAGGATTACAAACCCAATAATACCCTTATAGCCCGACCATTACTTAATCAAAGAAAATGGACATTTCAAATAAAGAAGAATTTAGGAGAGTTTGTTCAAATAAAGAAGAAACATACTTTGTTCAAATAGAATATCATCAAACCCATTTTGTGCATATTTTGTGCATCAATTCTTAGGTAACTAATACGAATTAAATAAGAAACATATTTTGTGCATCAATTCTTCACTACTTAAATGGGTATGAAGTTCACAAACCCCAATTTCAACCAAACAAACCTTAAATGGGTGTGAACCTCTAAATCACAAACCAAAAACCCCAAAACCAAAAACCATAACACCTCAACAATCAAAACCTTGTTGTTCCTGCAAGCAAGTTGCCTGCAAGCAAGCAAGCTGTCTGGATGCCTGCAGGCAAGCAAGCTGCCTGGATGCATATTTTGTGCATCAATTCTCAAATAACTAATACGAAATAAATAAGATGGATTGAACATTTGCGCAAATATGAAGAGAGTGTGCATTTGAGCTAATCATTGAACTAAAGTGAAAAGTTTACTTGTTATGAGTTACGCGGGAAGAAGAAACCAAACTCCTCCTAACGTTGTTTCAATTAGGGCACGTGAAACTACCATTTGTTTGATGAATATTTGAAGAATCAGTTTCGCGCAGATGAGCCATGCCCGCGTTGCCCCGAAAACTCAGCCAGCTCATGTATGCCTCTACAGTTTTCCGTGGCGGATGTACGCCGTATGACATTGGTCCAGCACCAATAAACCTGCCACTCTCCTTGTTCTAAGTTACGGGGGAAGAAGAAACCAAAACTCCTCCAAACGAACTTAAAATTCTTTTACCATCCATTGAACTGTTCTGATGCTTGCAGGCAGGCAGGCATCTTGCTTGGTTGCAGGCAGCATGCTTGCAGGCAGGCAGGAAGATTGCTCGCATGCAGGCAGCATGCTTGAACAGCCAGGTAGGCTTAGTGGTCAATTTTTTAACGTACTTATATAGTACTTATATTGAGGGAGGAAGGCAGATTGCTTGCTTGCAGACAGGCAGGCATGAAGATTGCTCGCTTGCAGGCAGCATGCTTGAACCGGCAGGTAGGCTTAGGAGTAATTTTTTAAACGAACTTATATAGTACTAAAAAAATTTGGCCACTTGAATGATAGGGACGGTGAATTTAAAATTTTGTTACCTTCCATTGAAGTGTTCTGATGCTTGCAGGGAGGGAGGCAGGCAATTTGCTTGCTTGCAGGCAGCATGCTTGAATAGGCAGGCAGGCTTAGTGGTCATTTTTTTAACAAACTTATATAGTACTAAAAAGATTTAACAACTTCATGGAAGGGACAGTGAACTTAAAAGTCTGTTACCTTCCATTGAAGTGTTCTGATGCAGGCAGGCAGCTTGCATGCTTGCAGGCAGGCAGGCAGTTTGCTTGGTTGCAGGCAGCATGCTTGAACAGGCAGATAGGCTTAGTGGTAATTTTTTTAACGAACTTATATAGTACTAAAAATATTTAGCAACTTCATGGAAGGGACAATGATCTTAAAAGTCTTTTACCTTCCATTGAAGTGTTATGATGCTTGTAGGCTTAGTCGAAGAGACATGCAAAAACTAAATCATTATATCACCAAATTAATTGGCATAAGGAAGATTAAATTGGTGTTCCCTGTTGCTACAGTATCTGGACAATTTCTCGCCAGCCTAAAAACTAAAAATAAGTTGGGGAACTTTTCATTATAGTATTTAGAAGCTGTTTGTTTCATTTGGATGTACTAAGTTACAAACCATAATGAATAACCTAATATTATGATCAAAGGAATGGGCCTAATTCTTTTGTTATGATCACAGGAATGGTTAAAGTTTAAGAAAGCTTACATTTATACATATACCGTAGAGTTGCTCTAAGGCTCATTGCATATTATAATTATTCTCATCTACTACATACACATACACATACACATACACATACACATACACATGAAAAAAACAGGAAAAGTCCAACATGCTAATTGCTAACAACCTTTATGAAAGGGAAACAGTGTAACAAAATATAGTAAAAATAACCAACTTTCTGAGAAACAGTACCTGATTTCGCTCAACAGGACCTGATTTAGTGAAATATTTGTATTTATCCCTTCCCTTATCGATCACACGTGCGAGTAAAGTTGCGGGAGAATCATTTTGGAAGAGAACTTGCAATATGCATGATCAGTTTCAAAGTAATAAAGCAATATGAAATGGACATAATGAAAATTAATCATGGCAAAGAAACATGGCACATCTATGGAAAGTTTCTGCAATGGAGCTCTGCAGTATATTCACTTGCTTTGCAGTATCTATGGCTCAGTCAAGTTAGAAATAAGTCTTTTAAGCCTAATAAGCTGGATTTTTGGCTATATTTTGCCCGCACTTGCCACCAAACTAATAGGTTTTAGGTCAACGACCTCTTCAGGGATAAGGATAATGACAGTACTATTACGATTATATCCTTAAAAGTTGGATCTTTAAAATTCTTCCACCATACACATAAAAGAACACTGAATAAAACTTATTGGGGAATCCATCCGGCTCAGGGCACTATTTCAGTTTATATGACCTCCTTTTTATAAAAGGGCCATTCACACCAACCCCGGTCCTCGGATGAAATAGGATCAAAATCCAAATGCACAAATGGTTCCCATATGAAATCAATAACATGAAAATGGTTCAAAATGGTTCACATACGAAATAGGATCATAATGGTCCTCGGAGGAAAATGCACAATGCACAAATGGTTCCCATAGGAAATAGGATCAAAATCCAAAAGCACAATTGGAACACAATGTAATAGCATAACTTGATTATATCAATTTCAAAACAGCAAATCTTGGAGCACACAATTAACATAAGTAGTACCCTTTTGCAAAACTTGATGTTGGGTTTTCAAAACATTGGAACTCCAGTATAAAACTTTATAACATCAATTTCAAAGTGCTACCCATGAAAGCAACTACCAAATGGAAGTTTGCATTGCACAATGCACAATCAAAGTCATGGAAGTATGTAGAAGGCACAATCGAATTCTGATTAACAACCAACCCCACGCAACTTCATTAATATTTATTTTTCATCAGACAACTTGGATGAAAATACAGAAACTTTCAGTATATAGACAGTCGTGAATGCTGCACTATACTCGTCCCTTTGACAGATTATTTTTGATGATTAAATATTGAAATTACAGGTCGATATGAAACTTGCTCCAGATAGGAAGAAGTTCATGGATGTGTTAGGAGGAAAAGGTGATCTCAATCCAACTTGGATGAAAATACTGAAACTTTCAGTATATAGACAGTCGCGAATGCTGCACTATATTCGTCCCTTTGACAAATTGGAAGGATGAGTAGGATAAGCATCTGGAAATGCCTCTGTTCTTCCTTTAGTTTTAGTTTTGATTGAATTTCATGATTTACTGAAAACATGTTGAAAATACTTCATAGAAGTTGTCAACTACAACATAGTAAACGTTCGTAAGTACTATTTATCTGATAAAAGTTAGAAGAATATTTGAAGAATCAACACCAACAAAGTCTTTTACCTTCCATTGACTAATTATTCCATTTCGGGTTTCTGTGACTAATGTTATCGTACACAATGTGCATAGATATGGGTGATTGTGTACCATCAAAGGGACCTAAGCAATCAGACGGTGATGGAATAACTATCAGACACTCAAGTAAGATATGGGTGTACCATTGGTTGTTGGCCGAGTGCACAAATGGTTTGATAGATGTAACGGACGGGTCTACATCGGTAACGATATCAAATAGGTTATTTACGCGCCATGATAAGGTCATGTAATGTTATCATAACACAAAGGTTTACAGAAACTAACAATGTAACTTAAGCTTTAAGATTTTAGAGTAGATTAACACAGTTTATCATATCACAAACAAACATTAATGTAGTTCACTAACATGCAGGTGCCGGTAACTTTTAATAACTTTGGGGAGGGATTGAAAGAGAGAATGCCAAGGTGTAGGTTTGGTTAATCACTTTTAACCAATGGGGAGAGTACGCAGTGGGTGGCAGTTATCACCCGACGATCAACAGCCAGGGAAATCGATATCTTGGAGTTAGGCAATATTTCACTATCATGAATCACAATTATAACATGATGAAAATCCAACATTCATGTAAGGTCTCATATTGAGATAACCAATGGACCACATAGTATGTAGTACCAACATTTGATGGGTATAGATTTTGGCTAACATACGTATGGATTCACACTTACAGCCATTTCTATTGAATGCATTGTATGCATCGCTACAACATAATGCTACAGCCTCCATTGTCTACATGCAGTGGCAGCTCTCAACCACATCTACATGTATGGTTTTACACATTTATTCAAAGCAGGAAAGGGGTAGGAGTATAGGTTTGCCATTTACACTGTTATTTGGATAGGTCTTTGAAGTATACATAATGCCAAACCATACATTCCCCATTGCCATCCCCATCATTCCAAGGCCATTATCTGTATAGGGTTTAGGATAAATATATTGGGTTTAGGCCATTATCAGTAAATATATGTTAAAAAGAAGCATACACATCCAAGAGAAAGGAAAATAAAAATTGAAGTAGCTCCTAAATATAAAAACATAAACTTAATAGCTGATTCAAGTAGCCAAAAATCACAATCACGTAACAACAATATGCAAAAATCAAAAGCACAAATTTAAGCAAATTAATAAATGAAGCCTAATATGGATGAAACTCCATCAAACCCAATAATTTGATGAATAAACAAACAAACCCCATCATGTAAAAGGGTTTAGATCAAATGACTTACAAGAACTGAAAGCGAGCGGAGGAGTTTGGTTCGAAATGGGAAAACCCTAGGCCCCAATCTCTGATTTACTGCAAAAACGACCTTCTTGATTTCAAATTAACGAATCTTGTGTCTTCTACTTCTTTTCCTCTTCCCTTGATATATACAAAAATACCCAATAGACAAAAACACACCAAGATCAAAACTTGAAAAGTAACAGCTGTAAGGAGGAACAAATTGTTCATAAAATTGTTTGTGGCACTAATTCAATAGGTGGTGACAACAATTTCAAGAGAGGTTGAATCCTTCAAAAAAATGTTTGTGACAATAATTCAGTAGGTAGTGACCCACTACCATCCAATAACCATTCACTATCCATTTAAGTAAATCTCTCTACAATGGATAAAGCCATTTATCATGAATCACAATTATGACATGATGAAAATCCAACATTCATGTAAGGTCTCATATTGAGATAACCAATGGACCACATAGTATGTAGTACCAACATTTGATGGGTATAGATTTTGGCTAACATACGTATGGATTCACACTTACAGCCATTTCTATTGAATGCATTGTATGCATCGCTACAACATAATGCTACAGCCTCCATTGTCTACATGCAGTGGCAGCTCTCAACCACATCTACATGTATGGATTTAAGGGACTCAATTTTCAATTTTTCCTGCTCTTCTTGGATGATGTTATATGCTAAAGGTATTTTCAAAATTAAACTACATGGAATTTGATTGTAGAAGCTGAGGCATACATAACAGCATATACGAACCATGAACTTTGGTAATTTTTTTAGAGTTAGCTCTATCACGCCAACATTTAAACCATATTGCAAAATAAAATATTTGATTGATCCAAAACAGGATCTTTTCGATTATATATATGGAGGATGTGTACAATATGGTTTCTTAAAAATCATTGAGTCTCAAACAGAGTTTCATACCTTTAGGATCAATTCAGTGCAATGTGCTGGAGTAAATGGAATTGGAGGACTAACGGGGATATAATTCATAAACACGCAGATATAATTCACAGACAACCCCACTCAACTTCATAGAGGAATTTCATCAAACACATATTGTGTTTTATATAAATTGGTCACAGAAAGCTTTTAAATCACGCAGAGAGCAAGATGGAGTTGATTACCCCATCAAAAACGCAGAGAGCAAGATGGAGTCCTTCACGCAGCAATCAAGCAGAGAGGTGGACTCCTTCAAGCAGCAAATCACACAGAGAGGTACTACTTGACGCAGCAAATCACGCGGAGGAGAAGATGGTGAAGCAGAGAGGTTGACTCCTTGAAGCAGAGAGGATGTCTCCTTCACGCAGAGAGGGGGACTCCTTCATGCAGCAGAGGAGAAGAAGGACTCCTTCACGCAGCAGAGGAGAAAATGGAGAAGCAGAGAGGTGGAGAAGGGTTGAGAAAATGGAGAAGCAGAGAAGTCCAGAGGTGGAGAGTGGGAGGGAAAGAGAGTTTGAAATGGAGAGTTTTTGGTTGTTTGAGTTTGTACGCGGGGTGAGAGTTTGAAATGTTTTAAGTTTGGCATAAACACAAAGGTTGCCACGTAGGACAAACACACCCATTTCACTGTTCATGAACAGTGAAAAAACCAATGTGAAATGTTAGATAGATACTTTTAATAAAATAAAACCTATATTAGATAAACATAAAATTGATTGTAATTTCAAGGGAGACTTTAAGCATATTTTACATAATATAAAAAACTCACAACTAAACAACGTAGTAGATCTATTAATTAATCGAGGAAGTCAATTAAAATAAGAATTTTCTCATACAGTTAAAATATTTAAACTTTTTTAGAAAGCCTTAGAGAAAATAGAAATATCTTAAAAACTCTAGAAAATAAATTAGACTATATTAAACAGATAGATACAGATAATTTTAACAAAATAAATAAATTTGATAAAGAATTAGATATCACTAGACTTCATACAAAAATAGAAATCAATGAATTAATTAAAGCTATAGATAGTAGTCAACCTAAACATATAGAACTATAAACTAAGAAGATATAGATAATGCAAATAAACAGGTAGCCAATTGATGCAGTTATTTTTCGCTCTTTGCTTTGACGTAGTCCCACTGATCTGTTTGACCTGCACAAGTAGCACACATGAGCCACAGACCACTGTGGGGTGGCCGATGGCACTCCGATGCTAAAGTCAAATAAGGATATGAGGAAGTGTAATGTTGTAACAGGAAATGTGTAGTGTACCTTAGCTTACCAACCTTATGTCTTATTTATAGTGCAATGAGTCATGGTTCTACCAGGCCATGGTAGATGTAGTTTAGGAAGGAGATCTTTGTGGAGATCCCTCCATAATTAGGAGTCGTGCTATAGGAGGGAAGTTCCATGTTAGCTATGTGCTCCTAGATACGCGGGGGATAGTTCTCAATCCAAGAGCAATCCTTAGAAGGGAGTTTCCCTGTGTGGAAGATACTCTGGTGTTTGCTTCCTAGTTGGAAACAGAGAGCAGCTGTAGTTGCCCGTCCAAAGCTGATCCTCGAGATACTTGCCTGAAGAGGGCTTATGGGTATTGTAGATAATTGTGAGACGTGTGGCCTAGTATGCTGTGAAAGTACGGGTCCGCTTGGAGGACCGCAGTTTGACGAGCTTAGAACTGCTTGGGCCGAATCAGTGTTGGGTTGTTGTTTGAACCCATAGTTTCTCGAGATCATCATGACATGTGTACGACTCAAGGGTATGACCGTTTTTATGTATCATTAGCTACTTTCCCCAAATTAGTGGGTCGTCACATCGGTTCGCTAAGTCATATATGAAAGGGATGTGACGCTCATGATGATTGAAGTTGAATCGTTGCTTGAGCCGCGCGCTGCATTAATTGAATGTACGTTGGTTTGGCGAAAAAGAGGCGGGAACCCATCGCCTATATAGATCATCCGCGGTGCAGCGTCTGTCTCTTTTACTTTTCTTGTTTTCGAAGATATTGTTATGATTAGAAGAGTTTGTTCGTCTTCCCCATGGTCCGAGAAGATTTTCTTGATGATGTTGTCTTGGCCGAGGGACTAGAGTTTTTTGAAAAAAGGTTGTTGTCTGAACCTAGTCTTGCTGAAATCTGTACTAGGTTTGGAGTCCCGAAGGAATTGTCGTTGTACCTTCTAACGGACGACCAGACGCCAATGTCGTCTCCGGATGGTCTTATTTGTTTACACCGTGGGATGTTTCAAATTGGATTGTGTTTCCTGGTTCTGGACGTGATCTGGGAGTTCTTGAATCTGCTAGGGATTCCCCCAGCTCAGTTAGGACATAATGGATTCAGGGTTATCCTCATGATTCTACTCCGTGCTAAGAAGGCTGGCGTTGGCATGACACCGCGGGTGATCCAGTTGCTCACCAGTCTTCTGCTGCAGAGCAATGATGTTTGTAAGTTGAGGACGCCAAAGTGCTTTGGTAGACTGCCTGATGACTTCAAGTACTGGCAGAATTTTTGTTTCTTGACCCCTACATATTCGAAGTATTTCAGATGCAAGGGTTGTTCGCTCGAACGACAACTCAGACCGCTTCGTAAATTTGACTTTTTTCTTGCAACATTGATGTGCTTAACGATAAATTGACTAACCATTGCTCATGATCTTCTGCAGGGAAGTTCCCCACTACTCTTACTTTGAAGGAGTGAACCACCATGCAGAAATTTTGTGACTTGCCACAAATGGAGGTGAATGATATAAGCATAGTTTCCAACTTCATTTGCAGTGGGCTATGGGACAATTGGCACATAGCCCCCACGTTGTACCGAGAGGCGTGCATCAAGTCGAAAGATGGGTCCCCTTCTAGAAAGATAAAGGCTGCTAGGGCCAATGCTCATGTCTTGTCTGATATGGAAGAACGGTATGAGACGTTTGCTTCCTTTATGAAGAAGTCTCGTGTTAGAACTGGTTCATCTTCGGCACGACCCGCTCCACCGAGAAAGGACAGCGAGTCTGCTAGGCTTGTCGAGGTAGAGTCTAATGTTTTCGGCTTGGAGGAAGATTATCTGCGGTTGGTGGGAGCCACAGATAGGTCGAAACTTAGTAACGTGCAGGTCGAGGCTCTGAATGACCGTCTGGTGTGAGTTGCAATGGCGGCTTCTACTGGCATTGATTTGTGTGTGGTCGTTCCGATAAAAAACCCTTTTGAAGATTCGCCCGAGGTAGTGGAATCTGATCGCCCTACTGATGATTTTCCTAAGAGTGATTGTGGTACCGATCGTATTTCCTGTAGTCTGTGTGGTTCACCGTCTCGTCGAGGGCCACGATTAGAAGTGTTGGAGGGCCCTTTGGATACTTCGCTTCCTCCTCTTCCTCTGGATCCTATTGAGTCATCTCATAATAAAGGGTCAACTGCTCTTGATAAAGGAAAAGCCACAGATGAGAGTCTGAGGATGGTGGTGACCGTGAAGGGTGGTGATGGCGTAGTTCTAGATCAGGGGGTGCTTCATCCTGATGCGCGGATAAGCATGTTTGCACCGAACTTGGTAATGATGAGCTCGCAGGTTTGGCACCGAGAGGTGGATATAGAGTATGATTCGAGAAAGCATATAAGCAAGCGTCACAGCTGGCTGATGGACCACGCTCCAAAACCTAAGGAGTATTCGCTTGAAGGGTGTATGAATAAGGGTTTGAAGTACCTTATGCTGGGTATGTCTCATATGAGCCACACGCCCGTTGCTGGAGCGGAAGTCAAGGCAGCTCATGAAAGAGTGTACATCTTGGAGCGTGTCTTCTCGCATGTGCAGACGTTGTACTCTGATGCGCACCATGAAATTGAGTGGCTTAAGAAGCAGAGCCGAAAAGATGTGGTTAGATCAATCAACTATGGACGTTGAGGCTTAGATGGCTAGCCTGGAGGACCTTGTGCACAAACTGGCAGAGGCAGTGTCCGAGGGGGACAGACTCAGGCAGGAGTTGAGTCGGATACGTCGAGAAGTCGATGTTGCACAGGAGGCTGCAGATAAAATGCATTCTGAACTGCAATCCTTTGCTGAAGAAAGTGCTTCAAGGGTAGCTGGCTAGGCCACTGAGAAGCAACAGTTGGAATCCGATGCGAGTTTCTATGCTCGAGAAGCTAGGAAGGCCGAAGATCTCAGGTTGATGTGTTGACTGGTAAGTTGGAGCTGCTGGAACGCAGACTTATTGTTGCAAAGATGCGAGAGGAAGAGTTTCTCCAGGAACATTGCAAATGTGAGTTCCGCTGAGTCGTACATGACCGGCTGGAGCTGTTGTCGCTGATGAAGGAGGAGCATTCAAAGTGGGAACTTGATCATTATAAGAAGAAGTCATATGTAGACTTGTCTGCCTCTTCTGCGTAGTTGAACGAGGAGGATGATTTGGTCTCCGACATTTAGGTTGAAGCGCATATGGATGTAATTTCCGCCCTTGTTTCTACTAGGCTTAACTCTTTTGTTCTCGTGCCTTCTCCTGATTAGGAGCGATTTTGTGTGCTTGTACTCTTTTTGCCTTGACCATTAATGAAAACAGTGTTATCCGTTTTATGCATTTTGTCTCTATTGCATGCTTTTTCGTTTTGCTTTATCGTCTGGCTTTGGCATAGGCTAGTTGAATCAATAGGACGTTGACTGGTCTGTCTGTAGTAGAGGGCTTGACTGCTTTGTATTGTGAATGACCTGGGTCATCGCTTGTTTGTCTGACTAGTCGACTGCAACTGTTGCCTAGAGAAAGCTATGGTGGTCGAGTGTTCGTGTTGAGTTAGGCGACGTAAGATCGGGTCGGCATCCAAATCAAATTTTATGCAGGCACCGGCTATACTATCTTTGTATTGGCACAAGTGGTCTTTTCCAATGTTAGGATGTCAATCCATTTGAGCGTGAATGTGTTGACTTGGATAGATTCATATGTGTGTCCGCTAGTTGAGAGGGACAGTGGAGACCATGTGGCGAGCTACTTGAGACTCCCACCATCCGAATCATTTATGACCGATCAAGGCGGACGATAGATTTAGGGAGTAAGGGTTTGACGGCCAGGCTAAAGAGCAGTGGTCTCATAGCAACCCATCGGAATCAGTTCGGGACTGACTAGGCTTCCACCATTCGAATCATTTATGACCGATCAAAGCAGACGATAAATTCGGGAAGTAAGGGTTCGATGACCAGGCTGAAGAGCGGTGGTCCCGTGGCAAGCCATCGGAATCAGTTTGGAACTGACTAGGCTCCCATCTTTCGAACTGTAGACTTCCTCCCCGAGCGATGGGGGCTACGAATTTGAGAAGGTTTGGCAATCACGCAAAAAAACAGTGGTCCTGTGGCAAGCTGTCGAAATCAGTTCAGGACTGACTAGGCTCCCACCATCCAAATTATCTACACCTGAGTGCACCAGGCTACAAATTTGGGAGTGTTTTAGCGACCGCGCTGAAAAGCAGCGATCCCGTGGCAAACTGTCGAGATCAGTTCGGGACTGACTGAGTTCCCACCTTCGAGGCTATCTACACCCTTGCGCTGAGGCTACAAATCTGTGGTTGGTAATTCGGCGGCCACGCTGAAGAGCGGTGGTCCCGTGGCGAGCCATAGAAATTAGTTCAGGACTGACTGGGCTCCTACCTTCTGGATTATCTACACCCTCGCATTAGGGGCTACAAGTCCAGGGTTTGATCAGAAGCTTTCATTGCTAATCGTCATCACCTAGGCTTACCTGATTAGGTTCGACGATTAATGTCCGCGAAGATAGCAACAATCCCTGGCAAGTCGTCATCACCAGGCGCAATAACACTAATTAGACTCTCACTTTCTAAATCGTTGATGCCGCACTAGGAGGACTAGGTGTCGGGATGAACCAGAAGTTATTGTCATGGCTGACTAAGCTTACCTAGTTTGAAAGGAGGCTTTGTTTGCTAAGGGGCGTGTGAACCTGATCCATCCGCATAGCACATGGTGTGGAAGAAGTTACCTTAAACCGACTAATGATCTGTAGGTATGATCTGTATGCTAGGGCTGATTAGGACCTTTGGTGCTCGTGTCATGCATGCAACAGGGTGCTATTCGATAATCAGGCTGGGCCCGTGGGCTCGTAGATGAAGGGCTAGGGTTTCCTGCATGGTGCGTTGTGTGTACAAGTAGATAGTGCAGAGACACGAGTACAACGCAGGTTGTGTGACGGTTGAGTATCAGTTATTCCCCCTCAATTGATAGGGTTGCGTGCAACACCATTAATTGATTAACGTGCCCTGCGTAATTTCATTGGGAACTGTCGTCTTTCTGTTTTTCAGACGATATTCAATGTTTGAGTGCCCATTTGGTGAACCATTACGTCTATATAATGGTGTTTCCCAATTGTTGTAGGATGTATCTTTTGTAGAGTATATCTCCTGTAATGTTTTTGTTTGAAGAAGACGTTTTGGATTTTCCAAAGGCTTAAAAAGATGTTTTAGGTTTTCCAAAGGCTGAAGTTGTATCTCTGTGTCTGGAGTCTCTGAGTGTTCTGATGTTTATGTTGTTCAGGCATGGCGAAAGTTGTTATGGTAGTCACCTAATATGGGTGAGCACGTAGTTGATCCGCTGAGGTTTCATAGTTCTTTTTCATATCACGGAGTAGTACAGATTCCCTTCCAAGGGAAGAGTTCATCTTTTATGAGCAGATGCCTTATCGTTGTTCTTGAATGTTTGATTTCAGATATAGCATCTGCGTCCAACTCCGTGGTGGTCGCCTCCACCGCTTCTCGATTAGCCCTGTCTCCCTGCCTCGTGCTGGGGTTTGGGATCTTTAGACGAAGAGGAATTGGACATGGTCCATGGAATGGGCCATTGAATCCTGAACGCCTTCTCAACCTGCGAGCGGAAGGGGCACTTTACCTATTGTGACTTGATATTTGTGCCAGGTTTGATGTTCCGTTGGATTGAGGGTGTGAACTGACAATGTTTGGTAATGGCTCACTGCGGGACTCGCGGTTGCCGATTTTGTACCCCCACATACCATATTTGATGGTGTTCGTATCTTCACGTCATTTGTGAGGTTGGTCAATATGAGCAAGTCATCACTCCATGTTGATCCCATGCCTGGATTGCATAGCTTTCGGTATCTGCCTCAGGGCGCTTGCAAATATGTAGTGTTTTGTGTCCTCCTCAGGGCATTCGCAATATGTAGTTTTTTGTATCCGTCTCAAGGTACTTGTTGTTACATATTTATAATAATCAATAGAGTTTATTTATGAAATTCTTGTTTTACTTCTTAAATGATCACTACACCAAAAACCCCATTTAGCCACGCCAACCTTGCCACGGCTCTAAACCGTTGGTATATTTGCCACGGCTACAAACCATAGCTATATTTACCAACGGCTTAAAACCGTGGGTAAAAAAGACCTGGCCACGGCTTAAAACCGTTGGTATATTTGGAACGGCTAAAAACCGTGGCTAATATTAGCAACGGCTCCAAACCGTTGGAATTATTAGCAATGGTTTTAAACCGTTGCAACATAATACTTTAGCAACGGTTCTCAACCGTGGCTACGTATAGAAACGGCTCCAAACCGTTGCAAAAATAAAATGTAGCAACGGTTCTGAACCGTGGCTATGGATAGCAACGGCTCAAAACCGTTGCAAAATAAAATTTAGCAACGGTTCTAAACCGTGGCTAGCTATAGCAACGGCTCAGAACCGTGGCTACATGAAAAGCTGAAAAAAATTTTGGGCGGGGTATATTGGCGCTCGACATTCCCTCCACTCGCCATCGACAATTTCCCTCCTCCCCTCCACTCGACCTTTGTATTTATCTAGCATATAGTTTGGTGGTTCTTATTCGTGTCGGAGGCATGACACAAACTATAGTAAGGACTGATTTTGTAGGTGCCACGGCTGTGATTTTGCTGCAGCAGCAAAAAAAAAAAATATAAATTTTTTTTTCGATTATATTAACTTGCAACGGTTTTACACCGTTGCAACAAAACAGATTTCTTTTTTTTTTGAATTTTGTTTTAATTGCCAACGGTTTCACACCGTAGTTCCATATTGCTACACCTAAAAACCGTTGCTAGTACTTTTGCCACGGTTTAATTTACACTATTTAGCCACGGTTTATAGCCGTTGCCACAGTTAGCCACGGCTAATAACCGTTGCTACTTTTAGACACGGTTAAAAACCGTTGCAACTACATGTGCGTAGCCACGGTTCAAAACCGTTGCAAATGTTAGCCACGGCTAGAAACCGTTGCTACCTTTAGACACGGTTTAAAACCGTTGCAATTATATAAACTTAGCCACGGCTAAAAACCGTTGCCATAGTTAGCCACGGCTATAAACCGTAGCTATCTTGTTAGCCACGGTTTATAACCGTTGCTAATATTTACACTTAGTAACGGCTTAGAACCGTTGCTAATTTATCCACGGTTTAAAACCGTTGCGAGTTTTATTGCAACGGTTTATAACCGTTGCTAATTTCTGCAAATAACGCCATCCCCTTCAACCATAAAACCGTTGCTACAATGTTTAGCAACGGTTTTTAGCCGTGACAAAAAATTTTGCGACGCCCCTGTAGTCCACGGCTCTTAGCCGTGGCAATGTCTTATGCCCACGGTATAAAACCGTGGCTAATGGGGGTTTTTGGTGTAGTGGATTGTGAATCACATAAGTTTCTTAAGAACTCTAAACTCAATATTGACTATGGAAAGGGAAACAAACAACTTAGAGGAAACTAACTGTTAACGGAGATAAACTGATCTTGGCCTTGAAGCGAATTTGGATAGCTTTCGCAGAACATTTAGCGGACTATCGAGACGTTACATAGGTCACTTAAGAGCAAACCTTGCAAAGGGACAGATCACCGCACCGACAGAATGTCGAGGGGGGATGCGTTTCTGCTTGCCATTGCCGTTATGACTCGCTGGGTAGGAGAGTTGATTGCTCATGTACCACTAAAAACCGGTGCCATTTTTCGCCTTTAGGCCTTGCACTGGGCTAGGCTGCTCTGCATGATGTAACTAGATCTGGGAGCACTTTGTCTGTTTCAGTGCGGCGTAATGGCAGCCTCATGCCATAGATCGGTCTCCACGTATTATCCCTTCTGAGTTGTTAGCAGTATACTTAACACACTGGTGAAGGGTGGAGATCACTGCTTCCATTTGGTGTAGCCACGGTCTTCCCAGGATGAGGTTGTACGACAATGGTGCGTCTATCACCATGAAGTCTAGAAATAGGACCTTCATTAGTTGTGGTTCTCTGACTACTGCAGCTAGCCTCATCCTTCCGATAGGGAAATACTTCTCCCCTCTGAACCCGATCAGTGGGTGCTCTGATGGCGTTAGACTTTCCTCCTTGAAGTCCATTATGCAAAAAGCATTGTGAAACAGAATGTTGATCGAGCTTCATGTGTCAACGAGGGCTCTCTTCACTTCCCACTTTGCAATGGACACAGAGATGACCAAGGTGGTGTTATGTGGCACTCGGACTCCGTCTAAGTCCCTGTCCGTGAAGATCAAAGTGGGAACGGGGTTCTGAATTCTTGAATAGCAAACGTGTTTGTCCTCGTCCGCGGATTGTGTCCGCATATCCAACAGAGTCCGCTTGCAAGGCCCGTGCGATTGGTCTTTATTCAGTCCGACTCCATGAATGACGTATATTATCCCAGGAATCTCCTTCTCTACCTGTTTGACTGACTCCCTACCTTGGTTTGTTCTGGCTGCTTCTCAGACTTCAGGAAGTCTTTCAATTTTCCTTTGCGGATCCATTGCTCGGCTTCATACCTCAGACTTTTGTAGTCATGGGTGTTGTGGCCGCATTTTTTGTGGTACGCGTCTTCGCGTGTCTTCGAGGGCCATTTCAATTCCTCCCAATTTTTCATGGAGTTGAGTACATCCGACAGACTAGCATTCAGGGGTGTCACTACTCTGGATCCAACGTAGTTGGATGACTTCTCTGGTCTGAGACGATCACAATCCAATCTGTTGTAAGTGTGCTTCCTCTTGCTTCGCTCCTTTTCCACATGTCTTTTTCCTTCCTTCTTAACCCTCGAAACAAAGGGCTTTCTGCCGCCTTCGATTCTCTTTTAGCTATCCTTGATTCTTCCATGGTGATGTGAGGTCCTTGAAGAACTTTCCTTTTTTGAGGCCAGCAGTGAAGGGTGTCACAATTGTATCGTCGTTGCACCCGTCGATGAGGGTAAGCTAGTTGTTGAAGCGCGTGACATACTCTCGAAGTGTCTCGCCAGACCTTTGCCTTAGAAAGAGTATGTAGCGCGGGCCTTTTCTGAAACGCTGGCTTTCAACGAAGCGGGTCAGGAATTTGTTCGCCAATGTTTTGAAAGAATCAATTGACTTCGGTGGAAGGCTATGGAATCACATCAATGCAGGGCATTTAAGACTGGTATGAAAGATTATGCACATAACGAATTTGGATCCTTCCTTGAGAACCATCACGTGCTGGTAGTGGCGTAGATGATCGAAGGGATCGGTGGTCCCATTGTAGGAATCTAGCTTCGGGGGAGTGAACTTCCCTGGGAGGGGTCTCGTTCATTATCCGATCTACAAATGGCGGGACGGAGAGGCGATACAGGACAACAGGACCATGCGCTCATCTGCGAAAGGGATTCCCGGGGCCAAGCCTCTCTGTCCTGGTGGCTGAATCAGCATTAGCCGCACAGCCTCCCTTAGTCCAATAGGAACTGGCAGGGGCCTGGCTCTCTTGCACTTGTTCCCTATCATCCACTGGAGGTGGAGGTTCGTGTTGTTCTTGGTATCCATTAGCAGCCGGTGGATTTTGTTTTGTGAGTGTCTTCATCGCCTTGATAACCTGTTGTTTTTGGGATGTCTGGAGTCTGTCGTTGCTGTCACTGATACAAGGGTGTGAGTGGGCTACCCGTGCATGGCAAGAACTGGTATAGGGACAGTCGAAACATTGGATGTGTCCCCTGGTTCGTTGTTGCATGACCTAGTGGTCCATCTCTCTGGGATTTGGTAGGAGACAATGCTTAGTGTAAAGTTAAGAACTATGTCATCCCCACGGACGACGCCAAACTGATGCAGTCATTTTTTGCTCCCTGCTCTGACCTAGTCTCGCTGACCTGTTTGACAGACACAGACCACCGTGGGTAGGAATGGCAATGGGGCATATTTGATCAAATCCATCCCCGCCTTGTCAGAAAGAGCGGATCCCCAAATCCGCTCCGCCAATCCGTTTATAAATTTATTTAAAAACATAACTGCCCAGTACGGATTGGCAGATATCCGCCCTGCCAATCCATTTACAGGTTTGCGTTTCTGCTGGTTCCCGCCATGTTGTTTTGGGTCTGAAGTTTTTTGTAGTTGAAAATTTGGGCATGTAGCATGTTGTTTATTTAAGCCTAGTCATTTATTTAGGCCTGAACCTGTGCATTATAATCAGCCTTAACCTGATAATCACCATTAAACAACTAAACCTCATAATATAATCAACACAAAACTTGAAGACTTGTTTCATGAGACCGTTCGCTATGCACTTTGCGACCAGAGAAAGAGATTTGTCAAGGACCTGCTCGGTCTCGTCGAGGATTCGACGCGTCGGCCACTCGAAGAGATCCGAGCCTGCTCGCATCGCTTGGCGGAGCAACACTACGAGTTTCTCCATCTTGGATTTGAGTTCTAAACACTCTTACTTGAAGGAGTGGACTTCCTCGACGGCTTTCGAGACTTAGTCTGCTAGTTGGATCGGCTTAGTTATCAGTTGCTTCCCTAAGTCCGCCATCTGTAAGTGGCAGAGCTAAGTTGTGGTGATGGTGGTGGTGGTGGTGGGATCGATCGATTAAGTCAAGAAAGATAGAGACGTGTTGTTGATGGTGGTGGTGATGTTGTAGAGACTAGGAGCAGGGTTGAGAGAGTAAGATGAGAGCTTTGAAAGGTGAGAGCCCGAAATCACACTGCCGTAGAGGTTGAGAAAGTGAGATCACTGAGATAAGAGGGTTGAGAGTTGAGAGCTGCAGCCGCAGATGGAGGAGGGTTGAACTTGAGAGTGAGATGAGGGATGAGAGATCTGATATTCTGATTTAGGGTATTTTTTCCTTTATATAGTCTAGGGGCATTTAAGTAATTTTTTCGATAAAATGGATATCCGTGGGGTGGATATGGCCAAATCCGTATCCGCCCCGAATAAAAAACGGATACATTTTGCATATCCATATCCGCCCCAACCTCCATATAGCCTTAATCAAATCCGCCCCAAACGAGGCGAGTGGGGCAGATATTCGTGAAAATTCGCTCCACTGCCATCCCTAACAATAGGGTGGTAAGAAGTTTTGGCTCTACCAGGCCATCGTAAGCATAGTTTAGATAGGAGATCTTCATGGAGACCCTCCATAATTAGGAGTCGTGTTGTAGAAGGGAAGTTTCCTGTTAGTGCTAGGCTCCTAGATACGTGGGGGATTAGTTTCCAATCCAAGAGCAATCCGTAGAAGGGAGTTTCCCTGTGTGAAAGATACTCTGGTGTTTGCTTCTTATTTAGAAGCAGATAGCAGCTGTAGTTGCCCGTCCGAAGCTGATCTTTGAGATATTTGCCTGAAGAGGGCTTACGGGTATTGAGGATAGTTGTGAAACGTGTGGCCTAGCATGATGTGAGAGTTTGGGTCCGCTTGGCAAACCGCAGTTGGACTAGATCAATGTTGGATTGTTGCTTGAACCCGTAGTTCCTCAAGATCATCATGACACGTGTACGGCTCAGGGGTGTGACCTTTTTATGTATCATATCAGGGGTGTGACCTATTGATTGATGATATACAAATAAGCTTATAAGAAAATTAGAAAAAATTAAGTACATAGTTGATGGATGAATGATCAGAACTATATAGAAGCATTAGTGGAAACTAAAAAATATCCCGAAGATTCGAAAGGACTAAGCAATTATAAATGAGTAGCTAAGGGAGATCAACTAAGTGTTAGACAAAATAATACAGATAAATTAATAGATCAGTTTCAAAATTTAAAAGTTAAACAAATCAAGGATCATTCCAACCAAAACAAAGTAAAAATTATAGATATTATTAAAATGAGTAAACAGTTAGTAACAACTAATAGAATCTAAGGAAAACTTTTAGGAAGATTATTAAGTAAAAAAGAAACAAATAAAGAAATCAGAATAGAAAATATAATAGATGTAGAAAATCTTCCTTTAGGATCGTATTACAAATCTTCCTTTAGCTAGTCAGACTGGAACAATATTAGAACTAGTTTCATGGAATCCATAATTATGGTCATAAGTAATAGATAGATGGGAACAAGATGCTGCTAGAGCATGGCAAAATAGGAATCCATCAGAAAATTTGTGGGAATACTTCGAAACTCTATTAGGAAAAACAATAGGAAACTGGTATAACACATACAAACGAGATAAACCAGAAAAGATGAATCAACTAAAAAGTTTAGGAAATAATCCTTATAAATCTATAAGTTTTATTCGATAAATGAGCATAGGATTAGATCCAGCTAGAGGAAATCTCTCTATACAAACTATAGCATTAGCAGAACTAGATCAATTACAATTTACAGATTGAAAATACTTAGAACAATTTTGTAATGACTATATTTTTATAGCCAGTAAAACAGGAAGATCTTTCGACCCAGAAATATGAGATAAATTCTTTAGAAAATTACCAGGAAAATTAAGAAGAAAAATTGAAAATTGTTGGAACAAACATAATGGTAATGTTTCAGGACACGTAGGAATTGGACCATGAATCGTGTATACTTATTCAATAGTAAAATAAAAGTGTACACAAGGCGTTATACAAAAAACACTTAAAAACAATCTTATAGATTTTGCAAAGATATAACATATGCACCACAACATATCAAAATTATAAAACCAAATTAGACAGAAAGGAAAAAGATAAAAGATTTCCAAAAAAGGAAGTTCTTGAGAAAAAGTAATCATATGAGGTAAAAATATCCTAGATATGTTTTTAAAAAAACAACTTCCAAAAAATGCTAATGTTTTATATGTAAAAATCCAAATCATCTAGCTAATAAATGTAACCAGTGAAAAAATAAAAAATAAAATGAAAACAGAGCAGTGATAATAGAAAATTTATAAGAAGATGTGGTAAATCATAGATAACAATGATAATAGTGAAATATTAAGTATAGCAAGTGAATGAATTTATTACTTTGATAATATAAGTAGTGAAGAAGAAAGTAGTGAAGACGAATATACTTATATGAATATAGACTATATTTGTAATTATTTTCCAAGTATAGAAAATAGACAAAAATGTAAATTTTGTAAAAAAGAAATTTGTAAAATTTGCTTTAAGTCAGTATTTAACATAGACATTAAAAATGAACAACAAGCACTAACACAACATCAAACAAAAATAGAAATAATAAAACTCGAGCATGAGAAAAAATATTTTGAATTACAAAAGCAAAAATTCCATCATATAAAACAGATAGAATACCTAAAAGAAAATACAAATTTACAAACATAAATAGAAAATTTTTAAAATTTTCTACGCAATTTAGAGATTAAACTCAATGAATATCAGACTTTAGAAATACTAAACCTCTAGTCGATGAATCTCAAGAAATAAAAGAAATAATACCTATTCAAAGAAGTGAAAAAACTTATTTACTACCGTCAACTAACTTATTAAGGGTTTGTTTGGTTAGGAAATGGAATTTGTTTTCCTTGTTATGCAGATTTTCACTTGTATGGTCATTTATTAACTAACAGGAAATCGATTCTTCATAAGACTGTTGTCCCACTGCTCATGGGAATCCAAGTCCGAGGGGGAGCCTTCGGAATCGAATTCATGGAAACTGTTTCAATTTCCATGTCTATTTTTTTAGCAAGCAAACTGACCTTAAGTGTCCTTACAAGAATAAAATTTCTTAATGGAGAAACAAAAGATATAATAGCAATAATAGATATAGGATATACTAAGTCCCATTTAGAAGTAGAATACATCCCTAGCCAATTTATTCGTACTCTTGATAAACCAGTTTACACTGAACAAATGGATGGAACTATACAACCAATTACTCACTATCTCTGAGATTGCCAGATATCATTTTTTTTATCCATATAATAGTTACACAAAATATTTTCCTTTACCCCAGGTTTGGTTAGATAAAATTAATCATAAACTAAATTTATCATTGGCCTTAATTTTATTAGAAACTTATACAGTAGTATGTTAATAGGAAATGACTATATTCAATTTTTTAAGCGAACGGTCGTCACCCCTACTGACTATTTAATCAGCCGACTACCAAAATCAACATTTCCTCTGGGTAGTGGCAAATATCATGAATCATTCAAGGACATATGATGTCGGGGCCAGGATCTAGGTCTACTAACACCTTGTGCATGGCATTAACAATTTCAAGAGCTATTTAGAAAAAGAAACTGAAATCTGTGATCTACATAACCATTTAGAAGAAATTGAAATGGAGAAAGAGAGGTTTACCTGTGATTTACAGAAAGAATAAGCATAAGTGAACCATAAAAATTTGACAAACTAAATACAAGTCATTCAAGATTTTATCACTACACCAAATTGGCACTTTTGTAACAACTCTAAAAAAAATATCACTTTTGAGATGTTACAATTCACCAAACAATTTCAAGTCAAACCTAAATTTAGTAAAAAAAAATGAAGAACAGTAACACAAAAAAATGATACAATAAGTTGGATCACCATGAATAGTATCACTTTTATAACCATACTCTTCATGGTGATACAATTATTGTATCATTTTGTTTGTGAAAGTGTGAAATTGTTA
The DNA here is from genome assembly GCA_003290165.1 of Berberis thunbergii. Taxonomy (NCBI): domain Eukaryota; kingdom Viridiplantae; phylum Streptophyta; class Magnoliopsida; order Ranunculales; family Berberidaceae; genus Berberis; species Berberis thunbergii. Next base: position 75,582 of record QNQO01001700.1, read on the forward strand.
GGTGGATTGTTACACTTCAAAAGTGATATTGATTTTGGGGTTGTTACAAAAATGTCAATTTGGTGTAATGTATCAACCAGGTGCACATTGTATCCTACTTGAGATATACATTTCTCCTGAAATATGGAACATTAATTTATGAAAAAGCTGTATACGCAAACTCGAAATTCATCTACAAAAATCAAAGTTGTGTATAAACAATTAAACAGCAGAAATACACATTTTGATATTGAATACAGGGGATTATCTGCACAAAAGAAGCTATGATCCCCACTAAAGGGCGCTATGGAACAGTTTACATCATCATTTGAAAAATATATAGGTGTAACTTACCTGCATTAATTCTTTGAGACCGGAGAATGTTCTGACGACGCTTCCACCAGCATACAGAGAAGATAATAATCAGCAGAAGTGCCATGAAGACTCCAAAAGCAATGCCTATCTTAGCACCAGTTGAAAGGTGCGGGCCACATGTTGGTAATCCAGGTATACCACAAAGACCTGCATTAGTAGTGAAACTGTGCATGTTCTGTAGTGAGTATTTCCATTTCCAGATATATATATAAGAGTAATGGTTTAAGCCAGTATAGTTGTGATAACGTACTTGAAGCTTGTCCTGCGAAGAAGTCTTCCTCCAAGTACAGCCGGAACTCTTCCAGATAGCGAGTTGCTATTGAGATTCCTGCAAATAGGCAAATTAAGTTGGTACTAGTCAGCATTGTTCACTCCACCCAAACTGAAAACAGTTAAACAGAGTACTTACAATCTCCGTAATGATGCTAACCTTTCAAGATTTTCTGGGATAGATCCATTAAAAAAGTTGAAAGAAAGGTCTCTGCAAAGAAACAAACATATTTACAACAGATTCACAACCTTTCAAAACAAAATTAAGCACACACAATTATGGGAATAATATGAAATTCAAGGTGGTAGCTTACTAAGCTAGTAAAGTGAATCTGGGAATGTCCCAAGATTTTTGTCATTAATTAATTTTCATTGATCATCTCCTTTCTAGAATATGGCTAGTGTTTCTTGCAGGATCATTTGTGAATTATCTTCTCTAGCTAGAATATGGCTAGTGTTTCTTACTGAGAAACAAGCACCTCCTAACTTCTTGGCTATCTGGCATATAATGTACCACAGACGATTTGTTGTACTTTCACACCTCTTAGCAAAATGATATTGCTGAAGGGATAGTTCGACGCACATTTACAAAATGCTAGTTTTGACTCCAGCAAATTCGTGTAATTAATGAATAAATCTCACAATCAGATGAATGCATGAATTCAGGTGCTATACAATTAGCTTCCTGTCATAACTTTTGAGCTTCTGGTTGGCATTGTTATTCTATAAATTAGTTGTACGTCATTACATCATTCATTGCTTTCAAGCATCTCTGCGTTATTTACTTGCAACTAAGGGTGTGTTTGGTTGCATGGAATCCTATGCCATGGGAATTCATTTGAGGACTCCTATATTTTAAGCTAATTTGAGGTATCACTCCACATCCACCATTTGATTTTGTGATCAATGGTGGGAATGAAAATCCCATGAACATGAGAATCACATGCCTTGGGGACCAAGGAGTGGAATTTTCATGTTCATGGGACTTTCATTCCCACCATTGATCACAAAATTAAATGGTGGATGTGGAGCGATACATCAATTTAACCTAAAATGTAGAGGGCCCCTCATGGATTCCCATAGCATAATATTCAATGCAACCAAACACACCCAAAGCTGTGTCGGCTGGCCAAAAAAGATGCAAAATCCTATGTAATACCTATCTAGCCTGACATTTCCATAACATAGGTACACCATAAATTCAAAAGTAGCTCCATGCACGTCTGAAGAACAATTTGAATGCTTATTAGTAGTTAACAGTACAGCCAAATCCAGAAATATTGGTAACTCCAAACTAGACAGGTAAATTTTGCTAACTATATGGATAAATGAGAAGTCAATATCTACTTTTCTATTGCCATTGGAGTCCAATTGAAGGAAGAACTTGATGTAAGCAGTATAATGAGTTAGTTTAGCAATATTAATATTATGAATAATTGGGCTTATTAATTAAGACTCCTGAATAGTAGTTAGGGCATTATCAGCTAATTAGGATTAGGTTAATTAGCTTGGCAGAGAAGTTAGGAATATTATAAATAAGGCAAGGGATTGTTCATTGTTCTGAAGTTGATGATGGAAAGAATTGTTATTTTCTTTGTTGTTTTTCATTAACTTTTATCATAGTTTTTATTTCATTTATTTCGATTATTATTCCTTAGTTCTATCAATTGGTATTAAAGTGAAGCGGTTCTTGTTAGTTAATTTGTTTGGAAAGAGATTGAGAAGAGTTTCGAAGGAAGAGATTTGTTCAATTTGAAGAAGATTCTAGAAAGAAAAAAAAAATCAAAGTTGACACTGTTCATTGTCACTTTTTTAGAATTTCCAAGTATCTAGTAATTTTAGAAAACTCCCCATACATACCTTCAGTAAGGCACTCTATCAGTGAGAATAAAAAATGAATGACCCATACTATAACCAATGTCCATACCCCTATTACTACTACCCATACCCATACTATTCCTTGTCCCCGTACCAATTTCAATATAGCTCAAGCCCAAGTATATCCCATTACCTGGCGGTGTCCAATTGCCATTACCATTTTTCTTCTCCTACACCACAATACACCTATGTCCTTCATTACCCCCAACTTTAATCCGTTTCTCTTATACCACCACCCCCAAGTGACCAATGTCATAAAATTCACTACCACCTTCACTGTGATACAGGATGAGACGGACATGGGGCAATTTAGCAAAGATTTAAGAGAAAGGAGAAAACAAGCAAAAGCATGGTATCAGACAATTAACGATGGGATTAGATTGATTCGAAATAACAAAATATAGGAGGAAAATAAACTTGAACAAAGGTGCATAGAAACGAATGAGCCATACTGTTTGTCAGAATTCCTCCAGCTTTTGAGGAAGTTAAGGGCACCACCACTAGTACTCGATTTCCGACATGTGAGCCATTTGACATGTGTGATTTTTTCTCTATTTTTGGTTAAAAAGATGTTGACGTTCCCATGGAGGCATAGGCAGTAAGCGATGCAGTTTACAGTGGCCCGTATTGGGAGTCTTTCGAGGAAATAGCTAATAAGAAGATGTGTGTCCAAAAGCTCTAATGCAAATTGTTGATATGTGGACCATGTTCCTTATTTAGGTCCATTCCATTTTCCATAGTGAGTTGTTACCAAGGCAGAGTTCGTGGACGGTATTTGGCCTATTTTGATAAATGTTGGATTACGGATATGGTTGTTTTAGCTCGAACACGTGTATTGTGGCAAAGTTCGCCTTCGACTACTTCACATGCACTTTGCATTGCGTTTGGTGACCGGTTGCTTGTGTTCATCAGACTTCTTCGACTTCAAGTTCAAGGACGAGCTTCTTCAACCCAGTAAGGTTGATGTAAGCAACATCATGGGTTAGGTAAGCTATATTAATTTTAAGAATGATTGGGCCTATTAAGTGATCAAAATAGTAATTAGGGCATTATTAGCAATTAAGTTTACGTTAATTAGCTTACCACAGACGTTAGGAATATTATAAATAAGACAAGGATTTGTTCATTATTCTGAGGTTGATGATTGAAAGAATAGTTATTTTCTTCGTTTTCCATTAACTTTTATAGTTATTTTCTTCATTGTTTTCCATTAACTTTTATCATAGTTTTTGTTTTGATTATTGTTTCATTCATTGCTTTGTTTATTTCAATTATTCTTCTTTAGCTCTATGACTTCTATCATAACTATATGTGGTGCTACTCACAATATACGACTTTAATGTCTCCCTATCCTACAATGGTATCTTTGTTGGGTAAGACCATGTGTAGGAGAAACCACATGTATTTGTATGTATACTCGGTCATATTGGATAGCGGGAAAGAAAATGGCCATGCATTTGGAACCACTTCGTCCAGTACATTTAGAGCATAGAAACAAAGGTGGGGAACATGATCAAGTATGGCTATGGGCCAGAAAAAGAACTCAACTGAAATTTTACAATCTGACAACTATATGCTGTCCAATTCCTTCGTGGAACAAACCACTTAAAATCATATAATGGGGAGTTAAGAAAGACAACAATAAACCAAGATATAAGCATCTGGTGTAAATTGCACTCACAGGGTCTCCAGTGCAGCTATTGATCCAAGCGAGGAGGGAATGGTACCCCGAATGCTGTTCCCACTCAAGTTTCTACATACACACAAACATGTAATAAGATATGATAATGATGGCAATAGTACAGAAAAGGACAAAAATACATTCTTCAATAATTTTTAATAGAAGTAGAGGGTGTTAAATATGCCATAAGTTAAGAGGGAAACCTTGTCCACACATCATGATTGAAATAGAAGGCCTGGAACTAGGTTTTCCCTAGCTTTTGTTGGATTTTAATATGATAATATTTTGATTTGTATACCTTACAAATTAAAACTGTGTCATGATCAAAAATTGCAATTAGGCATGTTTGTATTGTGAGAACCCATCACTTGACCCTGATAAAGTTTTGAAGGAACATGGATCTCTATTTGAGTGTCAACTGGTAGAATCAGCATTAAGAACTCACATGCTCTGTAGATGCCGTAGCTTGGCTATATCATTTGGCAAGAAGCCCCTCAGCCCTTGATTCTCAAGACCACTGAAAACACAGAGCAAATGTATAATTTCTCAGTGACACACATTTGAAACATGGAACAAAAACAGTTTCTGACTGCAATAAACACTTTTTCAGAAGGAAAACTGAAGGCAACAAACTGACAAAACGCTTCATAGCAATTGGGAACTGTCAACTAACGAGTACATAAAGAACAAATACATAGAACATGGATCATCTATGTACAACAACACCAAAGAAAAAGGTACATTTTCAAATAAATGAGGATGATTGAATGGTGGATTATAGGAACTACTTCTTATTGTGTTTCTTTTCGAAACACAATTGATGCGCAGCTTTATCATAACTTTGATTATATTTTAAGGAAGAAAAATACCCCCTCAGGTATGATTCACTTCCTAAGGACAATTGAACAATGATTCGTACATATGAGCAAACCAAACTAAGGAAAGTTCATTTAAGAACTAACTATGTCAGCAAATCATTTAGCTAGCCTAGTCCTTAGCATGGATTTCCATGAGTTGTTAGTTCGTTAGCTGACGAAGTGAAGAGTTTGCTTTTCTGTTTTTATGATGTATCAAATAATGAAGAAGCGAATTAGAGGAATCGAGATATTGTACTTAAGATATTATCTTGTTTTTGTTATTAATATAAAGGTTAGAGGATCCTTTAAAACCTCGCTCTCTTTCCAAAAAAAAAAAAAAAGACAACATAAAAGAACAAATTTTGTTTGTCCATGCATAATTTTCAAACATGTGGGTGCTATAAGAATGTGTTACTAATGTTCACACTACCTTAGCTGGATTTTATGAAATGTATTAGCAACTTAGCTTTTCTGGTTTATTTAACCGGAGAAAAGACGCTAAATAAGAAAATTTCCTCGGTCTATTACGATACTTATACATGATTTGGTATCAAACAGGTGTGTCGATGACAAGCTTGAAAAAGGGGACATGCCACAGGAGTATGCAAACTATACTATATATCATACACAAACTATATTATATATCTGTATTAAAAACAAAATTTGTATTTAAAATAGAGAAAAGAAGGTAATACATAAGTTAGAAAGAAAAAATTTCATGGATTCAAAATACATGATTAGACCACCTTTTATGTTTTAGACATGTGTAAGGAGTGATAATGTGTTTGTTGCGAAATTTGTGTGTGCACGACCCCAACCACTGTGGCTCTTAATAATTTCCTTGTTTGGTAGTTTACAGATGCTCTTATGGTTGTTGAAAATAATTCTAATATGTAAACAAAAGAAAAGACCAAACAACGATAAACATCAAAGAGGTTACGCCAAATTTCATTCAACATTCACTGTAATTCATCCACAAACTTTTACCTTTAAGTGAAAGCATAAACCTTATTTTTAATCGCAACTCACTGTAACCCTAATCAACCTATTACATGAAGGTGCCCAAGACAAATTCACTCCCACCACCATCTAAAGCAACACAACCACCAACACCACTACCAGCATCACACACAACCACCACCGCCGTCATCACAACGACCACCACCAACAGGGTCAAGGCCATCTCCGAGTTCAAAGGGCCCTGTGTGAAAACTAAACATGGGGCCTATTATATAGAAGCCATTTATTAACAATCATTTCCTCGTTGCACCCCGTATTTCACTTAAAATTGCCCAACCTCATATAAGACACTCCGCTTACTATTGATGTATACCTCATTTTCAAATCTAATATCAAATTGCACCCCAAAAATTTTCAAATTACCCTTATAAAATGCACACCACCTTTACATTTAATTAAAACAACTCCTACCAAACTCATTTTCTTCTCCATTTCCTCCATTTATTGCAAAATTTCCTTCCAGCTCACTAATATATTTTCAAAATAAATTTTAATGAAACGTCTTAAAGTAAAATTCTTCTAGTTCATAAAAATAGGAAAAGAGTGAAGATTGGTATTGAGAGAAATATTCAAACCTTATATAAGAGTCATATGGACAATTTTGGTATTTGAGTTTAATATGTGGTAAATTTTCAGAATCACATGAAACACTCTTTTTGTGTTAGACCGATTATTTATGGGCAGTCTTTTGAGATTTTTTAGAGTTCAATGAGGTTTCACCGTAAAAGAAACTATTAAAATGAATGCATTGCATCTAGAATTGATGCAAACAATGTTAGCATTAGCAATATAGACAAAATCAGATCACTTTCAATAGCAACCAAACGTTTTCAATTTACTTGGCAACAATCTATAATTTGGGTCATGAATCATACTAGGATCACCATAAAAAATGAGGTTACAAATTTTTTTTAAAGTCCGAACTCATTATTTTTAGTAAAACTCATTGCACCCATTAAATAATTTGCCCATTAATAACCAGTCCAACACAAAATAAGTATTTTATGTGATTATCAAAATACGTCACACTTAATGAACACAGATACCAAAGTTACTCATTTACTCTTATAACAATCAAACTTATTTAGGGTTTAAATAATTTTCTCGACATACAAGTTTAAATTTCATTTCGCTCTCTTAATCATGGAAGCAACTATGGAAATAGATATATTTTTATTAACTTACAAAAAAAAAAACTTTATTTTGAAGATATTTTTTATTAAAAATATAAATGACAACATAATTTATGAGCTGGAAAGAATTTCAGCAATAAATGGAGGAAGTTGAGAAGAAAATGAGTTTAGTGTGAGTTGTTTTAATTAGATTAAATAGTGGTGTTTATATTAAAAGGGTAACCTTAAACTTTATGGGGTGTCATGTCTTGGGCTCTATACCCACTGGCGGCATACTTGCCTTTCAAAAAATTAAAAATAATATATGGGGTGCAATTTGATAAGTGCCTTTTGAGATTTAGTGGGGAGATTGGGCAATTTTAAGAAAAATAAGGGGTGCAACGAGGAAAAGCCTTCTTTTATGGATCCTTCCTTTTCGTTTATAGGTGCACAATGACTACAAGTATTTTAGGACTTGCCATTTTATTGTATGAGATGTTTATAAATACCGCAAAATGATATCTTACAAGGTTGGTTGCTTCAAAGCTTTTTGGAGGAGAGTGGTTTCTCTTTGGTTATTCCACCCAATGGTCTTGTACATCAACGGTGTTGTTGAAGTTAAGAACATTAAGAACACTCGAAGGCCTTACTTTCAAGCTAATATCATGAAGACTCAAATGGGGAAGACGTGATTGGGGTTCAATGTATCAACATAACCAATTGCCTATCTAGATCTAAACCTAGTTGAATTCATCAAGAATCCTCCATATCCTTCAACCTACATGGCTAAATCTAAAATTCCATTACTACATCTAGCAATTTCTCCATCAAAATCTTTTTCTTTTCTTTCCAAAAGATAAAATTTTATTAACTCAACTTAAAGAAGAGAATAATTAGGCCTTAGAAGAATTAAGGCACCAAAATCATCATATAACAATTAGCGTACAACAAATGAAAGAACGTCCCTTTAAAATCAAGATAATGTGCAAGTATGCAGCCCATGTCCAAATAGTAATCAGAACCTCCATAATCATTGAATCAAGTCAGCAATCTTGTTTTGGAAAATGTGGTTACTGCATTCTTTCCACACTATCTGCACAAGGCGAGAGGAAACATCTTCCATCACATATTCCATTTAGATGATAAGTGTCTTGGGAGTACTCCAACCCTCAACAAAACCTCCAAAGGAAGCCACCCAATATAATCCAAACAATCTAAAGAAGTACATCCACAGCCTATGCACACACTCGATGAAGATGAATAAAAGTCGAGCTTTCCAGTGCTCCATCACAAAATGAACATGTTTCATCTACATTCATTGCACTACAAGGTAATTCCAACTTGGAAGGTAACTTATTCCACGCTATCATCCGCATAAAAAAAGAAACCATTGGTGGGGCTCCCTTCTCCATATCATATTAACTGGAAAATTGTAAAAAGCACCAATTGGAACCTGTTAGGCTATGACATAGTCAATTTAGACAAATACGAGCTAACTAAGAACCCGTTCTCCTTGTCCTCTTTCCACACTTAGTTATCAATATCATCCTCGTTTGTTAATTGAACACTATCTAAATTCCAGATAAGATTGTAAATTCAGCAAATTCTCCCACTGAAGGGATACCCTACAAAGCTTCAAATTCCAAATAATAATCTCATTAACACTTTCGCCAAACTCTGCCACCATTCCTCACTTCCTACTACATAGATCAAACAGCCTTGGGAACTATCTTTAAACACTACATCACCCACCCATACATTATACCAAAAACCCAAACTTGATTCTATCAGAACCACCTCAATGCAACAAATAAAATCTTCTTGGTGATTGAAAATAGTCACCCAAGTACTAAGTGATATTCATGTAATTTATACTTGAATTACCTTAAAATTTACATTTGTTAGTGTTTCGAATATTTTATTTTTATTCTAATTATTTAATTTATGTGTTTTTATAGGATTGGAAGCTTAAACGATGAAATCGTATAAATGCGCACTTCAGGTTCGAATGGCGGTACAAAGTGACGAGTGAAATTGAAAGTCATCATGACAATCACATGCCAAAACCCGACCCGGCCAAACCAAACCCAAATCCACTTTTTTCTTAACCTAAGCCCAAGCCCAACCAAAATCCTTATTTATTGTCTTCTTCCACCACTTCTTCCTCCACATAACAGATCTCTCCCTCTTTGGTGGCAGCCACAACACACAGAAAACCTGACATAGCCACCCTTATCTCCCTCTCCGTCTCGTTTTCTCTGCTCATCGTCCCCCTCGCCGGAGATTCTTGCTTGCTAGAAAGCCCGGCAACCACCATCCACCTCGCCCTGGCAGATAGGTACCTTCGTGCAAGCCACTCCTTCTCGCCATCCACTACTAGCCACAAATCCCCACAACTTCTTCCTCCCATCATCCTCTTCATCTGATTTTTACAGACACAAACACCACCTAATCTCACCAAAATAAGGGGCGAGACAACACATCTTCATCACAGCTCTCTTCGCGCCATCTCTTCTCACCTTCATTTTCCCTTCACCACACAACTTCCATAGCACAGCCCCTCAACCTCCTCCCCTGCTCCATCGCACACAACCCACCATCATCCGACCTCACATTGTAGCCCTGTTGCAAACAGGTCAGAACCGTTCTTCCTCTCACTTCTTCGCACAGTCACAGGTTGCAGCCAATCTTTCACACCACCCCACCTTGTAGCCAATCTCGACCTCACCCTCTTCCATTGACGCCACCTCACGCAAGAGTCTACTCATCTCTCCCTTCGTTCTCTCTCTCGCAGTTCCTTCTCACAGCTACAGCAGTGATTGCAAAACAGGGAAGGAGCTCGGAGGGAAAAAGAAGGAAAAAAATAGATTTAAATATCTTTTCTATTTGCACCTAGTGATTTACTTTGTACCACCACACGACATTCACATCTCTTGGGGAAGTGCGTTCACTGAGGAGCTGATGGAGTTCACCCATGCTGCTACCGCAACCACCACCATGATCTTCAAAACTCTCTGCTAAGGCATAGATGATTCCTCAAGCTTAGTAGAATTTTTTTTGTCTTTTATTGTTCTCTAATGCATTGTACGGTTTAACATTAGATTGTTTTGTGAACAAACACATATTTGCTAAAATCAATTCACTACATTGCTAGAGGACAATAATTGACATTAGTATAATTTTATAAACTTGACGGATGATTCAAAAGTCAATGATTCTCAAACCCAATTTTCAATTGTTTTTCTTCTTTCCATTAGTTTAGAAATTTTCGATTGTTGTAACCCTTAATTTAAATTAATCTAGATAGGTTTTAGTTTTCAATTGTGACTTCAATCCTCATGGGATCAAATCGTATTTTCCGTTGTCTACTAGTTAGGCAACCGTACACTTGCGGCATAACAATCATGTTAAATTAGCCTATTAATTTAGGTTAGTAAAATTTGCATCAACTAGTACTATAAGAATTACTTAGATGCCTTGGAATCCAATTCAAGCCCATAAGATCGTATGTAGCCCTAATCACTTCCTTCGACAATGATTCATGTTGGGTAGCATTTCTCTATCAAAATCTCCCTCGAAATTTTCATTTATCAATGTTAAATTCATTAATAAACGTCAAAAGAAACAATGATATGTTTCCTAACCAACCTCTGTGGTTCCTTAAATATCTTACATCTAGAACTCTTTCTTAAAGATATACTCCGAAAGCTGATCGTGTTTCTGACGTCCTCTTTAAAACTTGGTCTGAATCTCCATCAATTTGAGCACAAAACAGTATATCTGCCACCTATCCAATTAAACGGCCCTTAGATACTCAATCCTTGAATCTAGGGTAAATCACTATTACCAAATACTGTCAAGGTCCTAACAATGGAAAATCGTGTCAAACCAAAACAATTCAGCATACAACATCTTTATGCAAGGATGCATTCTGCTAAGCTGACATGGTCTTCCTTTAGGAAATTCGTTCCCGCTCACTGTGAAAATTGTTTTGATAATCAACTTGATACAAAACGAAGATGTCAGACTCGTATCATACTAACTGCGAGTGAACAACACAATTTCCTATTCCTGTTCTTAATACATAGAGTAACCATGGAACTAAAAAACCAAAGAGGACACTCTACTGCCAAAGTTTCACGCATATAATACAAACAGATGATAAAAGAAATATAGTAGCAGTCAAATAGTAAGGCTATTAGTTCAAAGAAAAGGCAAGGGTAGAACTTTTTAAAAAATAGAAATAGAAATTTACAAGATAAATTTATAGCATATCTGAGCACGAAGAAGATTTACAGTCCATCAATGACCCATCTGTGGCTTTTCTGTCATACTGGCAATCCACTCCACTCCATGGATATTGTTGGGGTACACACGGATCGCCATTCCACCCAAAACGAAGAAGAAGCCCCAAGGCACTCTTCAAGTTTTGCAAAACCCTTACTATGAAAACAGAGAACCGAAATCAAAACAGAAACATATGTTTCAAGACAGTAATGCACTGTTAGAACAAATGTATTCAATACTTGATCAATTGATGTAGATACATTACATGTCTATATATATAGAACTGGTTATCAAGACAGTTTAACAACTCATCTTAACAGCCTATACTAACAGACTCTGGACCACACTATGATAACAAACTCTGGACCACACTATACTAACAGACTCTGGACCATATTGACAAAGCTAATACTACTTAGTCTTAACATCCCCCTTCAAACTAAGTGTAGATATATCAACTACACTTAGTTTGTCACGAAGCTTCAGAAATCTAGACTTTCCAAGAGCCTTGGTGAAAATGTCAGCAATTTGATCCAGAGCAGGAATGTGATGAACTTGGACAAGTCTCCTAGCAACCTTCTCTCGAACAAAGTAAAGGTCCAATTCAAGATGCTTGGTTCTAGAGTGAAGTATTGGATTTGCACTAAGCATTACAGCACTATTATTATCACACCAGATAGTAGGAGGGCCAGAGCAAAGATGAAGCTCAGACATGAGAGACTGGAGCCAAGTTAATTCAGCAGTAATGGCAGCAAGGCTTCTGTATTCAGCTTCAGTGCTACTTCTAGAGATAGTACTCTGCTTCTTTGAAGACCAAGAGATTAGATTTGCACCTAGAAACACACAGTATCCAGAAGTAGATCTCCTGTCAATAGGATCAGATGCCCAATCAGCATCCCAATATCCAGTCCAGTTGAAAGAAGGAGATGAAACCAGATGAAGACCAGCAGTAGGTGTAGCTTTGAGATACCTCAGAATTCTTTTGACTACTCTCCAGTGGGATTCAAGAGGATGGTGCATGAATTGACACACTTTATTAACTAAGTAAGACAATTCAGGCCTTGTGATGGTAACATATTGTAGAGCACCAACCAAACTCCTATATAGATGAACATCAGCAACTGGATCACTGCCACTGTCATAGAGTTTCTCCCCACCACTCATAGGAGTGGATAAACCATTAGCAAACTGCATTTTAGCTCTACACAATAGATCATTGATGTACTTAGTTTGAGACAAGAACAATCCATCCGAAGTTTGTTGAACCTGAATTCCAAGGAAGTAGTGAGCAAGACCAAGATCTCGTAAGGCAAACTGATTATTTAGTTGTTTAATAACCTGTGAAACCTCTTGTGGGTTGGATCCAGTAATCAAGATATCATCAACATACACCAGAAGATGGTGAAGGAGAGTGACGTATGAATAGAGAAGTATCTGACTTAGAAGGAACAAATCCAAAGAGGAGAAGAGTGTGTCTCAGCTTTTCAAACCATGCTCGAGGAGCCTGCTTTGGACCATACAATGCTTTGTGTAGTTTGCACACAGCATGAGGCCGTGAAGAATCAGTAAAGCCAGGTGGTTGCATCATATAAACATCCTCTTGCAAATCTCCATTAAGAAATGCATTGTTGACATCAAGTTGAAATATTGACCAACCAAAAGTAATGGTTATGGTGAAGACAACCCGAATAGTTGTTGGTTTTATCACTGGACTAAAAGTTTCAGCATAGTCGAATCCAGCAGCCTGTTCAAACCCCCTAGCCACCAATCTAGCCTTATATCGATGAACAGACCCATCAGCATTTTGCTTAACTTTAAACAACCATTTACAACCCACTATAGCTCTGTGTGGAGGAGGATCAACAAGTGTCCAAGTATTGTTGCGTAGAAGAGCACCATATTCATGTTGCATAGCTGATGCCCAGTGAGGGGTATCAAGAGCTTCACTCAAACTCACAGGTTCAGAGGATGCCATATAGACTTTAGGTTTGTAGATCCCTGCCTTAGACCACTACCAGAAATAGACAAGTTAGTGGCGGTTATTTAGCGACATTTTGAAAGAACCGTCGCCAAATACTTTATTCAAAGACGGTTGTTTAACCGTCGTAGAATAATATTGTTTAACGACGGTTATAGTTAATGGCGACGGATTTAACTGTCGTTATAAATAAAAATCGATTTTTTTACCCCAACTGTCCCTTAAAACCCTATCCCTTGTTTCTCGATCTCCACTCTCCACCAATATCACCACCTTCCACCAATGTTTGTTTCCAATCTTTTCTTCTTCCTTCCTTCCTCTCTCTCTCTCTCTCTCTCTTTCTTTACTCAAATAAATCAACAAAAAAGGGAAAAGCAACGCAAACGAAGAGATACTCGATTGATTTTTTTAGTGATTTTGAGCAACAAACCATCAAATTGATTGATTGTTTCTTCTCGTTTATGCTCAATTTGAAGGCAGGGATTCTTGTTTCTCCTCATTTTACAGAGATTTTGTGTTCTTCGAGTTTTAGGTTTTAGTGTTTCTTGGTCGAATTCATTCGATGTGAGAAATGCAATTAGGGTTTGTTAGATGTGATGAGTTTCTCCTCCATCTCTGTGAATGTCGACACCTTCTCTTTCATTTCGATTCTTGTTGTTGTTGGTAATGTTCATCAATTTGAGTTTGAATGTTGAGAAAATTTTGGGTACAAAGGAAGATTTTTTGGTTCTTGATGTGGATTTCGATTATTTGTACTGGGAAAATTATTCATCTCCACCACCTCCCTTATCATCATCACCGCCTCCCTGATCGATTGCAGCCCTTGCCACACCTTATTGAGCGATCGATTGGTCCTCAACACAATCGAGCGATTGAACAATCCTTGTTCTTCAGGTGAGTTCTTCATTTCTTCATCAACTGATTCTTCTTATAGATTCATTATAGCTTCAACTTCAAACTCTATGACAATGGAAACATATCAACAGGTTAGGTCTTTATTACATATTTACATTTTTGTGAAAATTGTCAAATTTCAAATTCTATTGAGTTGTTATGAAGTTTTCTTGTTTTTCTTGTATATCTTATCAATCTTATTAACTTCTTTGTTTTATGCACTGAAAATATTTCATCATTTTGGTTTTACCAAAGCTTGATGCAAAAAAGTTACATTAGTTTCTCACTTCCCATGGTTGTATCATGATGTTTATATGGATTATCTTAATCAAGTTCAACAGTCCAACATAGGGCTGAACAAAAAACCAAGTCCAACAGCTTGTTCAATGAGGTGTTCTTCAACACTCGACAGTGTGTTTACTGAGGTGTACTTGTTTGTGATCAGTGTACCCTGGAGGACGAGTCTTAATTGTTTATTTTTGATATATTTGTGTCCTTTATCAATTGAATGGTTTCTCTCTGCTACTTGAACTGCTTTGTTTAGTTGTGTTCTTGCTTTCACAATTTCTGTTGGTTATTTGGTGAATCGTATTTAATTATTGTTCTGCAATGCAGTTGAATCACAGCTGAAGTTCATCAGCCTATTAACCCATTATGAGATTAAAAAACAAGAGATCCTTGAGAAGTATATGTCTGAGGTGAGTTGTCTATTTACTTATTTACTTATTCATACGATATTATGAATTTTTGGTTTACTTTATTGATGCGACATTGGGAAATGCAAAATGGGCTTTGCAAAAGCAATATCATAAAGTTTAAACAATTTACTCATGATTCTTTGGTCATCCAGTGAATCATGCTAGAGGATGGGATTTTATTGTGGCTCAAAATACTAGAATACGACTATCAAGTATCGTATGGTTTGGATGAGTTACTCTTGCTTGTTCATCCAAACAGGCCTTTCACCTTTCATTTTTGGTTGACACTGACCTTGACTTCCTTACAAACAGGCCTTATTGCAGTTTGAAAAAACAGAGCTGATGAAGTTGAAAAAAAAATGTGCGAAAGCTCAAGAATATAGTAGAGAAAGGTGTAAGAAGCTACGAGAAGCTGCAGAAAAAGTTCATCAATTTCAGGAATCTTTGGGAAGGTATGGTATAACCTGATTTTATGCTGGCATACAATATACATTTTTTTTCAGTCCCTGCATGCATAACTAATTTTAATCATGCCTAAGTGACTGGGACGCTATGGTAAAAAGACGATGTCTTGGGAAATAAGCCGTATCTTTGTTTCATGAGAAGTTGAAATTATACCATTATGTAAATTTGCTATGGATTGATAAAGAGGCATGATGATTCCATGGTATTTATGTGGAATGCCTAACTACAGCGGCTTGTTGTCTACTGGAATGACTAAAGAATTAAATTTCTCTCAGAGAGATGATGAAAAAAATAGCAAAAACAATTGTGTTCAGAAGAATATTAAACGAACTTTTTTATTGATTGATGTGAAACAGTAAAAGACTGCCTCTAGGTATAATTCTTTGTAATTTCTATGATTTTTACCATGCACCTTTAGGTATAATTCTTTGTAATTTCTATGATTTTTATGTCTTTAGGGACAGAACTCTGTGGTGGAGATGGCAGCTTTACACATTTGATTGGAAGGGGGTTACTCATTTATTTTTCTGCAAATGGCTTACAATGTCACCTACAGGTATGTACAAGCCATTTGTTCCAAATACTCTTTGGAGGATCCGCGACATGTTGGAGACAAACTATTTCAACACAATAATAGGTCGATAAACCCTGAAGGCAAAATTAGGTTTTCCTTTATCTTTTAGCTGTGAGTGAAAGCAAATGGTGAAGTTTCTTCTCAAGAGAATTGTTCAAAGAATTCTACTACTCAGCTTCGTCCTCATTCAGCTTCAAATGTCGCTTCTATGCCTGAATTATAAAGTTGCGATTATCTTTTTGCTTTTTTTTTTTTTTTTCAAAAACCTTCACCGCTAAAAAGAGAAGAGGGCATTGAAATCCAGTAATATAGAAGAGAATGATCCTAACTCAGCTTCTCAAGAAGTTCTTGAGAAGACCAAGCACCTCAAATGACCTTACATCGAGGACCAAAGATCTTGTGTTGGAAATGCTGCATCATCGGAAAACCATGGATCTTCAAGTCTTTATCTCCCCCAACCTCCCCGAGTTTGCATACTTCATTTGCAGCTGAATCCTCATGCTGTGATGACATCTGTTACTTGTAGAGAACACTTCTAGATTTTTTTGCTTCAGGTGGTAGTTTAAGTTCTTTGTGAAATGCTTATTATTTCATTATGCAGGATTTAAGAAGTTACCTTTTTGTTATTCCTCAGGCTGTGGCACTTACTTTCTTTCATATCTTGAATTGTTACAGGCCTTGTTTCCAGATGCTTCTTATGGAGTTGATAGTGGAGGCGTTCTGCGAATTATTCCCAAACTTACATAGGAGGAATTCCAGGTTGGCTCCTCTTTTGATTGACCTTTTCATTTAATTTCTTTTTTTCTGAAGAGGACATTTTTCATTTTGTTGTCATTGTATTCATGATGTTCTGTTCTGGACTTATGATATTCTATCGTTATTATGGTCATTATCTTATGATCTATCAGTTAGATGGTCGTTATCCTATATGGTTTATGTAAGTGGTCAATCAAAGTTGAACTTGATCTTGTTGTCTGCCTATGATTGAAAACCCTTGATAACCATCTGAGTTTTCCTTGTTGAACGGATATTGTTAGAGTAGTCACCTCATCTGTTTGGGGATTTTGTTTCACTTAGCTATGGAATTTTTTATGAGATGAGTGGTTGGTCTCTTTTCTTTCCAGACATAAATTCATGAACACAAGAACATACATGGATACACCTCGTCACAATGAGTCTTTGATTGACCTCTTATACTATTATAACCACTTGTACCTAGGGATTATCAATCTAGGGCCTGCATTGTAAAGTGTTTATTATAAGTTTGCCAGTAAATAACTCCACATACATTTACTTTTTTTCCATCCCGCTAATAACATTAGGTTACCGTTACAGTACAAGCATTTTATTTAATTAATGTTGTTTTCTCTTACACTTTGATGGATTGGAAGAAGGGTTAAAATACCTGTGTTCACCAATCAAAAGTATTACAGTTAAAGTCCAATATATATTTCTGCTCTTGTCCTTTAGTACCTATTCTAGGTTTCCATCACAGCAGGCGTTGAAGCTAAGCTCTACTAAGGTGTAACCTCGTTTTCAAATGAGAATGCACTACAGAAGTAATATACAAGTAAATCCATGCACTGCAGTAATATGCAAACCAGGTGGACTGTTGTCCTACACAATGCATGACATTATTCTTCTTGATTTTTGTAAGCTTAAGCTGATCTTCCTTTTTCTTCTCCCTTTTAAATATGTTTCGGTCAGGAGTTCCATCGTAAATATTACCATCCTAGCAATGCCAGAATATGGTTTTATGGAGATGATGACTCAAATGAGCGCCTACGCATCCTAATTTGTAATTTATCAAATTACTTCAATGGAATCCAATCTTTCTACTATTTATGCATTACATGTTTCTCTGATGATGTTACTTTTCTAATGTTTATTGCTTTCTTTTATTAATTCAAAATGTTGATTATATGTGATGGTGTGTGGTTAAATTTTTAACTGGCCCCCAGTTGGTCTATCCCTTTACGTAATAAGCGACGAATGCATTTAAAGTAGAAAACCATCAAGTATTATGTTATAACAAATAATGGTAAACACCAACAACACTATGACAAATAAACAGACAGACTGTACTGGCTGTTCTAAGCAGCGTGATCAGATACTGACCTGCTCGTTTTAATGCCCTGCTTTGCATGATGTATTTTTATGTACCACATTTCCCTTTGTGTTCCTTTTGGCTGAAACAGTGTTCTCGGATGCAGGTTAATGCAAGTGGGCAGTTTTGCAGTGTTGGAGAAAGCTCTACATAAGGTAATAGCAAGTCAGGAGGATGCTAAGAAGATGAATGGAAGTGAACTTCAAAAGTCAAAAGAAATCATTGATGATCTCAAGAAGAAACTTACAAGCTGTATGAATACAATTGATGCTAAAAGTGTTGAACTTTTGAATATTCAAACTGCTCTTGGCCAGCATTATGCTGCAAGCGAAGCCAAAGTAAATCCTACAGTGAGGATGACGTGCATAAAAGCTTATATTACATCAA
This sequence comes from Berberis thunbergii, assembly GCA_003290165.1. Classification (NCBI taxonomy): domain Eukaryota; kingdom Viridiplantae; phylum Streptophyta; class Magnoliopsida; order Ranunculales; family Berberidaceae; genus Berberis; species Berberis thunbergii. The sequence continues at coordinate 94,144 of QNQO01001700.1, forward strand.
GGTATGTGACAATGTGATGTATTTTCTTTTTGGTTCAGATAATGACAGCAAAAGTTCATTCTGACATCAATGATAATCTTCCAGCCCTTCAAAAGTTAGACTCAATGCTTATTGTAAGTGTTCCCTAATGAATCTTGCTAGGACCCATCTATCAAACTATCCATATGGTCATCTCCCTGCAACAAGTCATCATATCTCCTCCTGCTCAAGGGAGAATTCTGCCTTCAGGTTAGTATAAGACATTATTAATATTGATCACTTAATTCCATTTTTGCGTTATTGACAAGATAATTTGTCGGAAATTACAGATACCAGTGGTCTAAGTCGAGGGCCGGGACAATTCTTTGTAGGGTGCAGTAGTGCCAGTGGGTCTGCGGAGTTTAATGGACACAGTCACAACCACAATTCCAGCAGAAACTTCATTGCTCCTGTGCAAACTTTTCATGGTCCTGCCCCTCATTTTGCTAGGGGAGGTCGCAGCAGCTACGCTCAAAGAGCAACACCCAGCTATAGGACCATATCAAGCTACCCACGCGTGGGACGTGACGTCTTCTGAGAATGGTCTGCAGTAGTTCCAGAAGCTTATACTTCCAGGCATTCTTCATTAGGATGGCATAGCAATGAAAGGAATGGTAGACCAAGGATATCATATGATAGATTGCGCCCTTTCTCTGATGATTTAGTTGCTCGTGATAGGATGGTATCTGAGGTATGCTATTTTTCTTTTTGATTCTGTGATGATCAGTATATTAGCAAATTATTCTGCACGCTGAAACCCTTGCCATATATCTGACCTATAGATCCACCAGGGCTGGGGCTAAATGGGTTACAGATGGTGACACTAGTTATTATTAGAAAGTAAACTAGGTGTGAGCTCATATTTTCGTGTCCTCGTGATATCTACCCTCAAACAGGGATTTGGGGTGTTATGAAGTACTTGTATCACAAAATTTCAGACATTGCATCGAAGAAATCTCAGAAGTATGGTTACCTGTTAGAGCAAGAGAAGTAAGCAGACTTTGTTTTCTCCTACTTGAAAATGCATGGATATTTCATATTGTCGACCAAATTTGACAAGTAACTGGACTCTCAATTGCATGGTTTTCTGCAGGGCTTTCAATTCATTGCCTGACCTCCCAGATTTCGAGTTGTCATTGAGACCTGAGGACTACAATTTTCCAGAAATGGATCCAGCATGGGATGGTGAATAATGGGAAATCAAAGTTCGTACACTTAAAGAGCACCTCAAAGACGGGGAAGGTGGAACAGAAACATAGTGAGATCGGGCTGGCTTTGTTGTGATTGTAATATTCTTTTTTTGAAAATTTGATTATGTCCATTGACAATTTGTAACAATTTTAATTTGTAATTTTCTTCTAGACAATGTATAATATTGATTTTGAAATGAAATTAAAGTTCCTCTTAATCTATGATGATGATATCATATGAGTTTAGTTTAGTGTCGTTGTTTATATTTGATTTTTTATTTGAGTCTAAAAGTTGTAGTGCATATGTTGGATAAATTATCTGCACCAAATGAAAAGAAAACACTACAGGTTGAAAAATGTGATTTTTATATGGTAAAAAATTTGAATTATCAAAGGGAATTTAGCGGCGGTTGCAAAGCGTCGCTAAAAGGCAAAAAGTTGGATTGTTCATTGAATTTTGTCGACGGTTATAAACATCGCTACATTAAACCGTCGCTATATACTATATAGCGACGGTTATGCCAGCGGTTGCTTAAAACCGTCGCTGAATGACCTAGTGACGCCTTTATTAGCGGCGGTTTTGTAACCGTCGCTGTTTTATTTAGCGACAGTCATAACCGTCGCTGTATACCTTTGGCGACCGTCGCTAAAATACAGTTTTCTTGTAGTGGACCTAGTAATCATAGTATGACTAGGAGCAATAGGAGGAGGAGGACTAGACACTGACCTGACTAGAGGACTGTTATTAGAAATAGGACTAGAAGCAGGAATAAAGGCAGAGTCAGTAGGACTAGGCACAGGGGAGTGATTGGGTGAAACAGTAGGAGACACATGAACCAAAGGATTAAGTAAAGTATGGGAGGAAGCAGGTAATGGAGTGTCAGTGAGTGAAGAGGAGAAACCAATGGAGGCAGGAACAGAAGTAAAGGAAGAACTAGATAAAAAAGTACCAGATGAAGAAGGACCAGTAACATCAGGATACCACTTTGAATAAGGAAAATGGGACTCATTAAACACTACATCCCGAGATATGAAGATGCGGCCAGTGCGTGACACACATTTGTATCCCTTATGTTGAGAACTATACCCCAAAAAAATGCATTCTTCAGATCTGAATTGCAACTTATGGGAGTTGTATGGCCTGGTATTGGGAAAACATGAACACCCAAAAACTCTTAAAATACTGTAGTCAGGAGGTGTATTGTAGAGTTTTTCATAAGGGGACATACCATTGAGAGTTTGAGTAGGAACACGATTGATAAGAAACACTGAAGTCCTAACTGCATCATCCCAGTCAGTGTTCTAAAAATCGCTAGGCGCTGGGCGGGCGGCGAGCTGGTGCCTAGCGCCCAGGGGCCTAGGCGGGTGCCTAGGCGGGCACCTAGGCGGTCTTAGGTTTTGTATTATTACTTTAATAATTTACAAAAGTTAAGCATAATACATTATCAATTACATCCAATTTAATGCCAGTATATATATGCAAAATTTAAAAACATGAAAAATTACCAATAGTGAACAAAATTTATTAAAACTCAAATGACTGAAGTTGGTCATGATGGGTACTTTATATAAATTTGAATGTGTACTCTTTTATTTTTCTTCAAATTGCATAAATAACCTCAGTTATATTTGATAAAATCTACATTAGTAAAATTGGTACCGACAGATCATTCGAGAATTCCATTAAGTAATCATCATTTGCTACATTTAGACATATACTGAATAAAAATAATTAAATAGTTTATTATTAAAAAGTAGGAAATAAAATAAAATAAGAACACAATTAGCCATATTAAAAAATTTTAAAAATTTTAAAAAAATTAAAAAAAATAAAAATCGCCCAGACCGCCTAGAGTCCGCCTAGGCCGCCCAGACCCGCCCAGACCCGCCTAGACCCGCCCAGCCCGCCCAGCCGCCCAGACAGCCCGCCCAGCCATTAATCTGGGCGGTTTTCCACCTTCTAGCGCCTAGGCGGCCGCCTAGACCGATTTTTAGAACATTGATCCCAGTATTTTAGAGGAAGTGAGGCATGAGCAAGGAGTGCCAATGCTGATTCAGTAATGTGACGATGCTTTCTTTCAGCAAGTCCATTCTGCTGCTGAGTAGTAGGACAAGCAAGTCGATGACCTATCCCATGAGTACTAAGAAAATGAGCAAATGATCTATACTCCCCACCCCAGTCTGATTGCAGACATTTGATAGGAAAGCCAAATTGCAATTCAACTAGAGCCTTGAATTTGAGGAAAGTAGGAAAGGCATCGGACTTATTTTTCAATAAGTAGACCCATGTGAACCTACTATAGGAATCAATAAAATGAACATAGTATTTGAAACCACCAGAAGACTGAGTAGAGACAGGACCCCAAAGGTCAGTATGAATCAGCTCAAAGGGTTTTGAATAAACTGTGGTAGAGGTGGAGAATGGAAGTTTATGGATCTTGCCCAAGCAGCAGGCAGTACAAATATCAACATCAGTATTAGAAGTCGTAATGTTGCATTTATTAAGGACTTGTTTTACAATAGAAAGAGAAGGATGTCCTAGTCTAGCATGCCACTGAGACAAAGAAGAGCATGCTTTTGACATAAAAGTGTTATTGCAAATGGAAGGATTATGAGTACAACAAGATGAATTACATGCTAAGCAAATTGCTGATGTGCAATGTGCTGAGTTACATGCTGAGCAAATTGCTGAGCAAGTTGCTGAGGAGCAGTAATTTGAGCAAGATGCTGAACAAGATGTTGCTGAGCAATATGCTGAATGACATGCTGAGCAAAGTGCTGAGCAAGTAGCTGAGGAACTACTGGAACCAGGTTGACTACTGAATGCTGAGGAACTACTGACTGTTGAAGCTGAGTGCTTAAGAACTGCTGAAGAACCACTGAAATCCAAATTACTGGAAGCAGAAGGACTGCATGATGCTGAAGAAGACTCATCACTACTGAATGAAGAAATTGGTCTAGTAGCAAGAGAGACATACTTTGAACACGAGGAAGGCATAGAAGGGAACACATACAAGCCATGCTTAAGTGTTCCTTTCAAGAGAATTTTGTGTGGCCTGATCTTTGACAAAGCAACAATTAGAATGGAATTCAAAAAAGACATTGTTATCTCTAGCAAACCTAGATACACTTAAGAGATTCTTTGTCAATTTTGGAACCTGAAGGACATTTTTGAGGTGAAATTTTCTTGAAGAATTCAGAGAAGAAATTGAAGACTGACCTATGTTTTCAATAGGCACAGCAGTTCCATCACCCACAAACAATTGCTCACTACCATGATATGGCATAGTATGCATTAAATGCTGAGTAGTAGGTGTGCAATGATCAGTTGCACCTGAATCTGGATACCACCTATCATCAACATGAGACTGCATCTGAGATGAATGAATATTGTTCATCTGTAACTGAGAAGAAGTAGGTCTCCAAGTAGACTGAGGAGGATTTGATGAGGCAAGATATGCCTGCCTAGGAGTGAAGGCTGATGATGAAGCCGGATTACCATAACCAGATGATGTTGACTGAGAACTCCATGGATTTGATACAGATTGATCAAATCGATTGAAACATTTGAAGGCAAGATGCCCAATTTTGCCACAAATCTGACATTGAGGTCTATTAGTCTGAGATCCAGAACCTGATCTTCCTCTGCCTGATCTAGCTCCTCTGGTATTAAATGAACCTCGAAAAGAAGATCTACCTCCTTGAGAACTAGACACAAATGATCTTGGTGATGGCTTGTAAGAAGACTGAGCTAAGTTGACATAACTATTGACATCAAGATCCTTGTTATGTCTCTCAATCCTAGATTCTTGAGCAAGTAACAGAGATTCTACCTCAGTAACATTGTATTCCTCAGATCTTGAACTAACTGAGATTACAAAGCTATCATACACCTGAGGTAAGCCATCAAATATGGCATTGACATGATCTCGGGAAGATATTACATGTCCTACTGAGGCCAACTGATCAATGATAGATTTGAGTTTCAGAAGGTAGGCATTAACTGTTAAGTCTCCTTTCTTGAGGTTTTGTAATTGAATTCTAAGTTGAGAAATCTTGGCTACAGTGTGAGAATTGAAAAAGGCCTCAAGAGTGTTCCAAATTTGAGCAGATGTTAAGCAACCTACTAACCTTGTAAGAAGAGATTCAGACATGGAGGAAAGGAGCCAAGAAATTAGTAACTGGTCTTGCTGTTCCCAGACAACAAACTCTGGATTGAGAACATTTTGAGTTTGATCTTCATTGGAGAGGAACTGTTCTGGAGAAGATCCTTTCTCAATGAATCGTTGAAGCTTATGTCCTCGGATTGTTGCTAGTACTTGTTGTTTCCATAGCAAATAATTTTGTTCAGTCAGCTTGACAGACAAAGTATGAGTAAACATGATTGGCCTAGACTCTGTCATAGCAGAGTTGATAGGCAGAGGAGTATTGGACGATGAGGAAGCAGCCATTAGAGTTGCTATGAGAAGCTAAGAAAGTATTCTGATGTTTGCTCTGATACCATGTTAGAACAAATGTATTCAATACTTGATCAATTGATGTAGATACATTACATGTCTATATATATAGAACTGGTTATCAAGATAGTTTAACAACTCGTCTTAACAGCCTATACTAACAGACTCTGGACCACACTATGATAACAAACTCTGGACCACACTATACTAACAGACTCTGGACCATATTGACAAAGCTAATACTACTTAGTCTTAACATGCACTAATATTATAGGAAGTCTTAAGCAAAACTTGAACAAGCAAAAAAAAAAATGCAAGCATATGCTTCATTCACCACATAACAAAATTGTCAGCATGATTTGTAGATATCCCAAACTGAATGAATACATATGTTTTATCCGATCATATACAGGAAGGGAAGAATAATCATGAAATAAATTTTTTTACAGTTAAATATATCAAAAAAATGGTGTATAACACAATACTGGGGAAGACTTGTGGACCAAATCAGTGATCAGTCCCCCATCTTTTTAGTTGGGGCCTTTCATCTTGCTTACAAATGAATTTAAACAGACTCGATGGTTTGTCTAGCACATTTGTTATTTGTCATACACCTAGGAAATTTTCTTAAACCCAAATTTACTAATGGTGCCGCTGAAGTTGGTTCATGAGATTTGAGTATTTGAGAATGATGGACATTCTCCAGGGTGGAGATTGTGAACGACAGGTAGACCAAATTAGTCTCGTGTTGTCTAATATGGGTGTGTGGGGTTTATCTTGATTCAACAAGCCAGATGTGGTGGGACCATGGTGGCTCCAAATCCGAAACCAATGAGTGAAGTTAGTGTTGAATGCCGGTAAGAGTTAGAGTTTCTTTTTGTTTTATATTCTTAAAGTTATAAATTGCATTACACATAGTGTAGTCAAGGTGCCACGTCTAAAAATATCTCTTACCAAGGCAACAAGGCATCCAAGGCATCATGTGGACGCTGGCAGTAGGCCCGTAAAGGCTCGATGGAGCAACAAGCTTTTCGAGATGCCTCCGGAAGGTTCTAGAGTGCTCTTGGACATTCTAGCTTAGCTTTCTCTAGATGCCTCCGGAAGGTTTTAGAGTGCTCTTGGATATTCTAGCTTAGCTTTCTCTAGAGTGTTCTAGCATGGATGAGTCTAGAACACCCTTGTACAGATTTGTGTAGTATTTTCTAGAAGTCTCCTTGTAATTTCTGGTTCCTTTGGAGGTAGGAACTTTCTAGATGCATAGAGAATACTCCTTTGAAGGAGGATTGTGGAAGGTTCTAGGCTAGAAGCCTTTAGGACTTTAAGGGCCTATAAATAGGCCTTGGCATTCATTTGTAGAGATCATGAAGGAAACACTTGTACAACTCTCTCAAGCAATACAAAGCAATCTTTCAAAAAACCTAAACACTTGTGCCTTAGCATTTTCCTTACTTAAGCTTTCGTAGCATCAGTTAGCATTAGCCAAGCATCGAAGTGCCTTGACTAGTTAGTCCGACGGGAGTGTGATGCTAGTGGGCAGCGTGTTAGCTAAGGGAAAAAGGTCAGCACGTGACACGTGGTATCAGAACAGTGACGATCGTAGGGGCAGTCTTGCTGAAGTTGCGTTGTGCTAGCTGCTGTGTGTACGAAGGTTAGGTGCGGAGCAATCTGATCATGTCGGGAAACAAAGAGAGTGTTGTTGGAGGGTCCGTGGTCGAGGAGACTGGAAGAAAGACTAGTCGGACCAGCATGCTTGAGGATCGTATGGCTAAGGTGGAGCTGACCGTGGGCGATCTCCAAGATAGTGTCGGGGAGATGGAACAGAAGGTTGAGTCCTTCAATGGGACGTTGGCTAGCGTCACTATGGATATCGAGCAACTTGATAGCCGAGTTCATGACCTTGAGCTTGTCACTGTGGAAGCCAAGGACGAGACTCAACTTCTCATCAACCAAGTTGTGGATGCCATGCGCAACGAGATGGGCCAACTCAAGGACACGCTAATGAGGCAGCTCCAAGCCATCCGGGAGCAGGTTGAGTCATTGCAATCGGACGTCAACCTATGTAAGGTGGTTGTGGCATGTAGTGCTATTGTACGAGAGGGACCAAGGATGAAGGTGCCCGAGCCGCCAAGGTACCATGGGAAGCGCGATGCTAGGGAGCTCGACAACTTCCTATGGAGTGTTGAAAAATATTTCGAAGCGATGCGCTTGGACGACGATGAGTCCAAGATCACCACCGTCACCATGTACTTGGGTGATGATGCCATCCTTTGGTGGAGGAAACGTGAGTCGGATATCAAGAAGGGTCTTTGCTCGCTTAAGACTTGGGATGAGTTCAAGGCGGATTTCAAGAGGCAATTCTATCCGGAGAATGCGGAGGAAGTTGCTATGAAGAGGCTGCGTGGACTGAAGCATACGGGGTCGATCAAAGAGTACGTCAAGCAGTTCACTTCTCTTATGCTTGAAGTATCGGACATGCCGGAGAAGAATCAGCTCGTCTACTTCATGGATGGACTACAGCGATGGGCTAAGCAAGAGTTAAAGAGACGTAACGTTCAATCACTTGCGGAGGCCATCGCAGTTTCCGAATCCTTGTTCGAATACAAGGCTGATTCGAAAAGCCACAAGGGCGGCAGCAAGAGTGGCGGCGGTAACAAGGGAAACGGTGGGGGAGCAAAACCCACTGAACGAAGCAGCAATAGCAGCGGCGGCAAGCAGTTCGAGAGGAAGGACAAAGCCAAGCAGTCCTTCTCGGATAGCAAGGTGAAAAATAGCGGCTGCTTCTTGTGCGGAGGGCCGCACTGGACTAGGGAGTGCCCACAGCGACAAAAGCTCAATGCGATGATCGGTGGCAAGGGGGAATCATCGGGGGATGAGGCGCAAATGGGGACTTTGGCTTGCTAAGCAGCGTCAAGGCTACGGTGAAGCAGAGCAACGTGGCTAAGGTAAGTACGATGCCCCGTTCGAAGAAATCCGCTCTTATGTTTGTGGAAGCCAAGGTAAATGGCAAGGCTTCAAAGGCACTCGTCGACACGGGTGCAACACACAACTTTGTTGCTTTGAAGGAGGCAACAAGGCTGGGCATGCAGTACACCAAGGAGCCAGGCACCTTGAAGACCGTCAACACAGCACCGGTGCCTATCCATGGTGTAGCACGAGGCGTCTCCCTTCATTTGGGCGAATGGAAGGGGACGGTGGGCCTGACTGTCGTCACGATGGACGACTTCTCATTGGTGTTGGGCATGGAGTTCATGGATACAGTGAAGCCATGGACATTAGAAAGGGAGGGGTCGATGACTATTGCAAAGGATCGAGAAGCATGCTCTGTCCCTGTCACTCGGGAGATCGTGGAGGCCAAGATGTTGTCAGCCATTCAAGTGAAGAAAGGCGTGCAAAAGGGGCAAGCAACATTTGTGGCCACGTTGATCGAAGATGGGCCTCAACCCAGCAAGGTTCCGAAGGAGGTAGCTGCGGTTTTGAAAGAGTACAAAGATGTCATGCCTCCAGAGCTACCCAAGAGACTTCCTCCAAGAAGGGAAGTCGATCATATGATCGAGCTGGAGCCAGGGGCTAGGCCTCCAGCCATGGTGCCTTATCGGATGGCACCACCAGAGTTGGAAGAGCTACGCAAGCAACTCAAGGAGCTGCTGGACGCGGGTTTCATTCGGCCATCCAAAGCCCCATTCGGTGCACCAGTATTGTTCCAACGCAAGCACGACGGGTCCTTGCATATGTGCATCGATTACCGAGCACTTAACAAAGTAACCATCAAGAATAAGTATCTAATTCCTTTGGTTGCCGATCTTTTCGATAAGCTCGGTAAAGCCAGGTACTTTTCTAAACTGGATCTCCGATCGGGGTATTGGCAAGTGCGCATAGCCAAAGGAGATGAGCCAAAGACGGCATGCGTCACTCGCTATGGGTCTTATGAGTTCTTGGTGATGCCTTTTGGTCTCACCAATGCCCCGGCTACTTTCTGCACTTTAATGAACAGAATCTTTCAGCCTTTCTTGGATAAATTTGTTGTCGTCTATCTCGACGATATCGTCGTGTATAGCGACAACTTGGAAGAACATGTGCATCACTTGCGACAGGTTTTCCAAGCATTGCGGGAGAGCGAGCTGTACGTGAAATTGGAGAAGTGCTCGTTCGCCCAACACGAGGTGTCTTTCTTGGGGCACCGCATCAAGGCTGGAAAGATCATGATGGAACGGGACAAAGTGCAGGCCATCAATGAATGGGAGCCACCCAAGAACGTTTCGGAGCTACGTTCTTTCCTTGGCGCCAATTATTATCGGAGATTCATTTTGAGCTACTCGACAAGAGCAGCCCCACTGACCGACTTGCTGAAGAAGAAGGTGCAGTGGCATTGGAGTGAGAAATGCCAAGAAGCGTTCAATGATTTGAAGAAGGCGGTCACCAAGGAACCTGTCTTGGCCTAGCCCGATTATGCTAAGTCATTCGAACTTCACACCGATGCATCAGACTTTGCCATCGGAGGGGTGCTTATGCAAGAGAGGCATCCCATAGCCTATGAGTCTCGCAAGCTCAATGATACCGAGAGACGGTATCCGGTGCATGACAAGGAGATGACAGCCATCATTCATTGCTTGCGGACTTGGAGGCACTATTTGCTTGGGAGTCGGTTTACCATCATGATCGACAATGTTGCTACGAGTTATTTTCAAAATCAGAAGAAGATCAGCCCCAAGCAAGCTCGGTGGCAAGATTTCTTAGCGGAGTTCGATTATGTCATGGAGTACAAGCCGGGTAAAGTTAATGTTGTTGCTGATGCTCTCAGCCGAAAGGCCATGCTCGCTAGCGCAAGCAGCGCCGCTAGCAACCTTCTTGATCGGATCAAGGAGGGGACTTCTCAAGACCCCTTGACCAAGGGACTCATGGAGATGACCAATGAGGGGAAGACTCGACGGTTTTGGGTAGAGAATGGGGTGCTCTACACCGTCGGTCATCGCATTTATGTGCCTAAGTGGGATAATCTTAGGCGAGACATCATGAAGGAGTGCCACGACTCAATGTGGGCTAGCCATCCGGGGATGCAGCGAACATTGGCACTCTTGGAGGTAGACTACTATTGGCCTCATATGCGGGATGATATCGAGGCCTATGTGAAGACTTGTCTTGTGTGCCAACAAGACAAGATAGAGCAACGTGTACCGATAGGACTATTACAGCCTTTGCCGATTCCGAAAAGGCCATGGGAGAGTGTCTCAATGGATTTCATATCAGCCTTGCCAAGTCTGATGGGTATGGCTCTATTATGGTGGTGGTCGATCGCTTTTCCAAGTATGGAACTTTCATACCTACCCCAAGTTGTTCTTTCAGCATGTGGTGAAGTATTGGGGCTTGCCTCGGATCATCATAAGTGATCGGGACCCAAGGTTCACAGCAAAATTCTGGACGGAGTTATTCAAGCTCTTGGGTTTGGGTATACACTTCTCAACAAGCTTTCACCCGCAAAGCGATGGGCAAACAGAGAGGGTGAATGCCTTGTTGGAGTTATACTTGAGGCACTTTGTGGGTGCCAACCAGAAGGATTGGGCCAAGTTGATGGATGTGGCTCAATTCTCATTCAACTTGCAGCGGTCCGCATCGACGCAACAAAGTCCGTTCGAGATCGTCATGGGCCAGCAGCCCTTGACTCCACAAGCCGTTGCGTCGGGCTACACAGGTAGCAGCCCCGCTGCGTACAAGCTTGCATGAGGGTGGCATGAGCAGCTTGATATAACGAAGGCGTACTTGGACAAGGCGTCTAAGAAGATGAAGAAGTGGGCAGACAAGCATAGACGCCCTCTCGAGTTCCAAGTGGCCGAGATGGTCATGGTCAAGTTGCTGCCACAACAGTTCAAGGTCTTCCGCTCGGTGCACAAGGGACTAGTGCGGAAGTACGAGGGGCCATTTCCCGTCCTACGGAAGGTCGGGAGAGTTTCTTACAAGCTTGAGTTGCCGCCCAAACTCAAGATTCATCCGGTGTTCCATGTGAGCATGCTCAACCCTACCATGGTGATAAAGAAGATCCAACGAGGGGCGAGTCACATCGGGCACCAACCGCGGTCGTGGCTTCCTTTGATCTAGAGATCGATAGCATCGAGGAAAAGAGGCTCATCCGACGGAGGGGTGTGCAAAGCTATAATGAGTATCTCATTCGATGGAAGGGACTACTGAATAGTGAGGCCTCATGGGAGAAAGAGGACGACCTATGGCAATTCCAGGGCAAGATTGCGGAGTTCGAGGCACGATCTTGACGGGGTCGTCAAGGACTTGGGTGGGGGAGAATGTCACGAGCCACGTCTAAAAATATCCCTCACCAAGGCAACAAGGCATCCAATGCATCATATGGACGCTGGCAGTAGGCCCGTAAAGGCCCGATGGAGTAGCAAGCTTTTCGAGATGCCTCCGGAAGGTTCTAGAGTGCTCTTGGACATTCTAGCTTAGCTTTCTCTAGATGCCTCCGGAAGGTTCTAGAGTGCTCTTGGATATTCTAGCTTAGCTTTCTCTACAGTGTTCTAGCATGGATGAGTCTAGAACACCCTTGTACAGATTTGTGTAGTATTTTCTAGAAGCCTCCTTGTAATTTCTGGTTCCTTTGGAGGTGGGAACTTTCTAGATGCATAGAGAATACTCCTTTGAAGGAGGATTGTGGAAGGTTCTAGGCTAGAAGCCTTTAGGACTTTAAGGACCTATAAATAGGCCTTAGCATTCATTTGTAGAGATCATGAAGGAAACACTTGTACAACTCTCTCAAGCAATACAAAGCATTCTTTCAAAAAGCCTAAACACTTGTGCCTTAGCATTTTCCTTACTTAAGCTTTCGTAGCATCACTTAGCATTAGCCAAGCATCGAAGTGCCTTGACTAGTTAGTCCGACGGGAGTGTGACGCTAGTGGGCAGCGTGTTAGCCAAGGGAAAAAGGTCAGCACGTGACAAACCGCCTAGGTGCGCCTTAAGGCATTTTTACATTATTCTGCCTCAAAGTGAGGCAATTCGGTTAAGTGAAATTAGGCGTCCGCCTTGGATCACCTCGCCCTGCCTCAGCCGCCTCAACTGCCTCAACCGCCTCAACCCAAAAATGGTTGTAGCCAGCCCAATTGCAACAAAACGATGTTGCAACCCACTCTATGATAGGGTTTTATGTTTCATGGTGTAATATTTGATAAATATGATAAAAACAAGATAAAACGTTTCTAAGTTTTGATAAATGTCACCTTTTTATTTTTTTTTGGAGAAAACATATCATGTTTTGATCAGTCATCAATCTTAATTTTTCATAGCATAGTTCAATGATTTTTATGCTTTTAAAATACCAATAGTGATCATACTTGTAGATTTTTACCAACCATTCTAACAATAATCTAACAAATGCTCAATATTCTCAAGTTTATATTCTTTCATGATTATTGATTTTAAAATTTTAGTGGTTGTTTGCAAGTTACTTGACACTTATGTAGTGCATCTTTTCACTATGCTATATAACTTTATTATATTTCCATTTCAATTCTAGGTAGCTGTGTCATTTTTGTACATATTTGCTTATGATACTTATTAAAATGATGATGTATACTACAATGTTGATATGTTTCAATTTATTATTAAAAAATCTTTTAAAATTGTTAAGACGGCCTCACTTTACAAGGCGTCTACCTCGCCTCAAGCACAGGCCCAAGCTCGTTTGCCTCGCCTCGACCTCAACGCCTTAACCACAATGGTTACACATACACGTTGTCACGACCCGATCTACAAAGTACTATATTGTCCGCTTGGGGCCCTTAGGCCCGCACAACTTTAAAACGAGTAGTACTTTGTAAATACAAACTCATACATATATAGTAAATCACCCTCCCTCACCCTGGCGATGTGGGACTATGATCTCCCATTTGTAGCTTGCCAACCCTCTTGGGATCCATGGGCACTTGGGCTTCTCCCTCACCCTCCCCTCAGGTCCGCCCACACAAGGGTATCATAGTTCACTCCCTTGAAAGCCCAACGTCCCCGTTGACACACTTTCGACTGGGTCAGATTTTGATACCATTATGTCACGACTTGATCCACAGAGTACTATATTGTATGTTTTGGGCCCAAGGCCCGTACGGCTTTAAAATGTGTAGTACTTTGTAGATCCAAACTCGTACATATATAGTACATCACCCTCCCTCACTCAGGCGATGTGGGACTATAATCTCTCCTTTGTAGCTTGTCAATCCTCTTGAGATCCATGAGCTCTTATGCTTCTCCCCCTAAAATCCGCCCACACAAGGGTATCACACACGTAGATATCTTAAATGTTAGTTTAGTTATTTTCATGTGAGATTTGTACACATATATAGATGAATAGATACGTATAACCATATATATAGTGTAGTGTTTATTGATTTGAAACCTTATTGAAGATCCAAAATTGGTTTAAGAAGTTATCACATCGGTTTCTTATTGGAATCTCAATCAGCGGCTTTAACTTGATTGGGTTTTGTGCCAGACCCTGTCCACTAACAGCCATACTAATAAATGTGGGTTGCTAAGATATGTTTACGAATACCTTTTGGGAAGGGCATTCACACTTTTTTTTAATCAACAAAACAAGTGTGTGTGTATATATAGATATATATGAGGGAAACAAAAAAAGGTGAGCTAGCAACGAAAGGCCTACTAAGCTCCATAAAAAATACATTAAGGTATGCACTAGTTGTCACTACACAACACTACACAATCCATACATGAAGAAAACAGAATATCCGTAAATATTTCCAGTTACAAGCTCATAGCCAAATAGTCGATTTAATGTCTATCTAGAGTTGATCCACTATTTCCTTTTATCTTTAAAGATTATGTTATTCCTTTCCCTCCATAACACCCAAACAAAAGCATGAATCATTCTCTCCCAATCTCCCAAACCCATTTTCCAAATGGAGATAAGTTTGAAGGCGGGGTGGAAAGAGAATGCCAATGCTCCACCCACTCCATGAATGATGGAGCAAAGGTTGCTCGCACATGGAACTCAACAAAGCTAAGACCCAACCCAAAGTTGATGCACCAGAAGACATGAAATGAGCAGGTGATCAATAGATTATGCATCTTGGCCACACAGTGCACAGTGATTGGATAAGGACATGCCTCTTTTATAGATGCTATCAATAGGGAGGATTCAGTCATGTAGTACTGTTCACATGAGAAGAGTTGCCCTAATAGGGATCTCTTTCATCCAAATGAAGCCTTGCTATTGGCTAACTCTTTGGTCAGTGGTAGAAAGAGGAGATTCAGGGGATAGAATTTTGTACCATTTCTATAGTAAATGCATTGTTTTTACCATTCCAGCTCCATTTATCATCCCCCTCATTTAAGATATTTGATCTGTCATGGTAGCATCTGAGGGATCTCCTAATCTTTTAATTTCATTATGCCCTTCCACAAAGAAACTCCATAAGAATTGGTCGGTTCAAGGGTAAACCAATTGAGTTAGGAGTCCCAATACTTTTCTGCTATTAACCCGTCTATAAAGATAATCATTCTCAACCCCAAATCTCCAGATCCACTTCAACAGCAGAGCCTTATTGAACTCCCTGATTCTTTTAATCCCAAGACCACTTTTGTATTTTGGCTGGCAAACTTCTTCCAATTCAAGAGGTGGTACTTCTCAGAAAAGGGAAAGGTACGCTGCAGGAAATTCCTCATGCATTTTTCAATTCCAGCTGCCACTGAGTAGGGATGACACAAAAGGACATTAAATGTACTGGAATAGATGCAATTTTGCTTTGAATTAAGGTAGCTCCCCCTCCTTAGATATGCATTTCTTCTTTCAGGTACAAAGCCTGGATTCAATTCTATCAATCTGCCAGGGTTAGTGACAATTTGTATCAACCAGGGAAGAAATCAAGAAAAAACAATGGTGGAATTACTAAGGAAGAGATTACAACAACTTCTAAAGGTTCCACTGAACCAGTAGACCTATGGCTATTTGCTTACAAGAGATGAAGTTTTGCTCTTTGCTCTCTGCTCTCCCCTCTTTATATAGCTACAGTAATAACAGACTTTCAAAACAGAACCGATGGATGCAAGCCACCTGTCTTGATCCTGTTTGTTCAACTAACTAACAGGTGGGTAAATGACTATTCTGCCCCTCTTTTGAATTTGATTCAATTTGTTGGGCGCCAAGTTTCCCGATCAGTTTCCTTCTTTATTTTATTTTGATTTTGATTTGGTCATGACAATACCTTTCCCTTCGGACAACCATTGTCCTCAAGGGTGAAACGATGGAAACATCGCTCGAATGTGATCCCAGTCCTCCCAAGTAGCTTCTATTGGAGTCGAATTGGACCACTGAATTAGCAGCTGGGTTACGACCCTGTTGTGTCGAGGAACTAACCTGCGAGCGAGGATTTTTGTGGGTTCAGCTCGAAAGTTGCCTTGCTGATCGACTAGTGGGAGGAGTGGAGCTGGAATGATGTTGGTGCCAAGTTTTTTTTTAGTTGGGACACGTGAATTTTTTTTTTAGTTGGGACACGTGAAATACAAGATGAATGCGGGACTTGGGTAGGAAAGCAAGCTGGAAGGCTACGGTACCAATTTTGTCTTACACCTGGAAGGGACCATAGAATTTGGCAGCCAACTGTAAGTTCTTGCGCAAATGGACCAAGGTCTGGCGACATGATTGCAGTTTCAAGTATACCCAGTCTCCAATTTCAAAAGTCATTTCGCTCCTTTTCTTATCTGCATAGAATTTCACTCGTTCCTGTGCCTTGTGAAGTTTTCTTTAATAATCTGTAACATATGCTCTCTCTCCCTTAAGTAGTGTTGGACGTCCTGTATAGCAAGATTAGAGCTTGGTGGTAGTGCTAAGAAGGGCAGGTATACCCATATAGTGCCTCAAATGGAGTCGATTGGAGACTGGTGTGATATGTAGTATTAAACCAGAAATCTGCAAGGTATAGCCAGTTAGCCTATTGGCTTGGGGCATCTCCTGTTAAGCACCATAAATAGGTATCTAAACAGGAGTTAGTCCTCTCGGTTTGACCATCCGTTTGTGGATGGTAGGCTGAGCTGAGTGAGAGCTTAGTACCCAGTGTTTTAAACAGATATTGCCAGAAGGCACTTATGAAAACCTTGTCTCTGTCAGAAATTATGGAGGATGGGAGTCCATGGAGCTTATAGATATGTTGTGGAGGAATAGGTTGGCAATGGTGGAAGCAGTGTAAGGGTGGGCTAATGAGATGAAATGGGCATATTTGGTGAGTCTGTCCACTATGACTAGGATGACTGTATGTTTGTTGGAGGGTGGTAGTCCCTCAATAAAATCCATGGCAATGTGTTGCCATGCATGTTCTGGGATAGGGAGAGGTTGTAACAATCCTCCATAGCTACTCTCGTCCCCTTTGTTCCTCTGACAGATATCACAATTGGAGATGAAGGTAATGAGTTGAGTCTTTAGTCCTGGCCAAAAAAAATACAGCTTGGCTCTTTGGTAGGTGGCTGAGATCACTGAGTGACCTCCAATGGCTTAACTGTGCAATTCCTTGATGATTTGTTCCCTGAGTCCTCCATTAGACCCAATGTAGATAAGATTGTTGTATTTCAGAAGGCCTTGGTGTAGAGTATAAGGTGGGCAAGAGTCAGCCTGTATGTGTAGCTTTTGCAGGATAGAATGAGCATGATTATCCCCTTCATAACTGGAAATTAGTTCCTGGATCCACTGTGGGGTGATGATGGTCATAGCATTGAGTTGTAGTTGTAGGTTGTTCAAACTCTGTAATACACCTGGAAAGTGAGTCTGCAGCCTGGTTTCCACTTCCCTTTTTGTAGAATATTTCATAATCAAAGCCTAGCAACTTGGAGAGCCACCTTTGTTGAGTCATTGTAGTGACTTTTGGGAGAGGAAGTACTTAATACTTTGATGATCTGTGTATATCTGAAATTTGGAACCAAGCAAGTAAGTTCTCCATTTTTGGACAACTAATACAATAGCTAATAGTTCTTTTTCATAGGTTGACAAGGTTTGGTTTTTTGGACCTAATGACTTACTAAAATAAGCAATAGGTTTACCTTGTTGTGAAAGAACTGCCCTACTCCTTTAGAAGATGCATCAATTTCAATGGTGAATGTAGAGTTGAAATTGGGTAAGCTTAGGACAGGTTCTTACACATTGCATCTTTGAGTTGGTGGAAGGCTTGGGAAGCAAGAGGTGACCAAGAAAAGAGTTTTCTTGAGGAGATTAGTTAGGGGTTGGTCAATCAAACCATAACCCTCAATAAATTTCCTATAGTATCCTGTGAGTCCTAGAAAACCCCTAAGTTGTTTGATATTGGTAGGGGTAGGCCATTTGGACATGGATTCAATTTTTGATGGGTCGGCTTCTACTCCATTAGGACTGATAATATGTCCAAGGTATTCTAGTTTAGGTTGAAAAATGAACACTTGGATAGTTTTACATATAGAGAATGGAGCTTAAGTGTAGATAAGACAGTGTGTAGGTGATGCTCTTTTGTAGGACTGTAAACTAGAATGTCATCAAAGAAGACTAAGACAAACTTTCTTAGGTAAGGGGCAAAAATATTGTTCATTAAGGCTTGAAATGTAGCTGGTGCATTGGTTAACCCAAAAGGCATTACTTTAAACTCAAAATGCTCATGGTGTGTTTTGAAGGCTGTTTTGTGGACATCTGAGGGGTGTACCAATATCTGGTGGTAACCTAACCTTAGGTCTAGTTTGGAAAATATAGTTGATCCATGTAATTCATCTAATAGTTCATCAATAAGGGGCATGGGAAACTTATCTTTGATTGTGATGTCATTCAGTCTTCTGCAGTCTACACAAAATCTCCAGGATGCATCCTTCTTTTTTACTAGTAGAATAGGGGCAGCAAATGGGTTATGTGAGTGTTGAATAATCCCTGCCTCCATCATTTCCTGAATAAGTTGTTCAATGACTCCCTTTTGTATATAGGCTACTTTGTAGGGGTTTTGAGCTGGTGGAAAAGACCCTGACTTTACTGGGATCCTATGATCTAGAGACCTTGTAGGAGGTAGTGAGCTGGATTTTGAAATATATCATAAATTCTTACAGTAATGAGTTTATTTCAGGACTGAAGTTGGTAACAGTAGTAGTAGGTGCTATTGCAAAAAGTTGTCCTATAAAAGAAGGAGAATGTTTTTTCAGGAACTTTGTAAACCCTTTGGAGTCTATCAAACACAATGAGGCAGAGTTAGTACACCCTTGTAAAGTCACTTTCCTTCCTTCAATTGTCACTGTCATCTGTAATTTCTGCAGGTTCAAAGTAATGTCCCCAAATTGTTGTAACCAATCACCTCCTAACACCATGCTATAACCCCCTAGTGGTAAGAGTCTGACACTTCCTTCAAAAGGTATCCCTTGCATTGTCCACTGTAGTCTTGGACACATGGCTGTGCTTATCAGCTTCTCTCCATTAGCCACTCTAACTAACATCTGTGGTGTAAGAATTGTAGACAAGGGTTTATAAATGAATGAGTGTTGCCTGTGTCTATTAAGATGGACATGGGTTTCTTCTTTAGCATCCCTTTTAGTAGCAAGGTATTGGTGAATACACTCCCATGAATAGCATGGAGTGATACTTCCATATTGGTGTGACCCTCTTGGACTAGGTCCTCACTCATTCTCAGTAACTTCACTGTCAGGAACTAGCATATATAAATGTTGATGTTTGCAAATATGTCCAGGCCTATAGAGTTCATCATAGTTGTAACATAATCCCTTATCTCTTCTTATTTTCATCTGTGCATATGTTAGGCGTTTGATGGGTGGAGTATTATTGGCAAACCTGATGTTGTTGGAGGTATTGTGCGAGTAGGAAGGTCTTGGTGTATTGGAAAGGCTTTGTTGCTTGTATATGAAATGGGATTTGAAGGAGTGTAAGGTGTTGGTTTGTTGTTGTGGTTAGGGGTTGTGTAGGTATGGTATTTAGTGTTATGGCAGTAGTTGCGAGGTCCTTTATTTGAATTGGGTTTGTGTAGGGATGCCTCATGCATACGAGCCAAGAAGGCATGGGTAACACTGGTAGGTTTAAAGAGTTGCACCATAGATTTAATCTCACTTTTAAGGCCACTAATGAAGCTCAGTATGAAGTATTGTTCATCCAAATGCTGGTTGTGAGACAGCATTAAGGATATGAGTTCTTCAAACCGGTCATAGTATTCATTGACAGAGTTTTCCTGACACAATTTGTTAAAGGAATCGACATAATTATCCAACACTGCCTCTTCAAATCTCTCACAAAGATCATGAATGAACATTTCCCATGGTATCACCTCTTTGCCCAGCTGGTAATTCAAGAACCAGTGGTCTGTTTTGCCTGTCAGATGTATGGAGGCAACACTGACCTTGTTCTCATCTAGGATCTGGTAGAAAGTGCAATATCTTTCACTTTTCTTAGCCCAAGACCTAGGGTTTACTCCATCAAATTGGGGAAAATCCAATTTAGGTAGTTTAGCATACGTACCTTGATTTTCCCAATGGCTTTGGGAAAATGATCTGTTGGCAAGATCAGTAGCTCCAGCAAACTGAGAGGTGGTAGCTCTATGTGGGGACGCCATGCTGGTAGAAGCCTGATTGCTTAGGATAATCAGTTGCTCAAAACGAGCATCCAGCTTCTTGTCTAAAGTCTCTTGGGATTGAGCAAGCTTCTTTAATTCTCCCTTTACCAACTCGATCTGGCCAGAGTTTTCAGCTAAGTTTTTTTTGGTTTCTCTCATGAATGCCTCCATCTCTTTAGCTCTTGTTTCCATTGTAATTGTGATGGATTGTTTATGCCACAGGTTAGGGTTCGAACGACTCTAATACCAAATGTCAGGGTTAGTGACAATTTGTATCAACCAGGGAAGAAATCAGGAAAAAACAATGGTGGAATTACCAAGGAAGATATTACAACAACTTCTAAAGGTTCCACTGAACCAGTAGACCTATGGCTATTTGCTTACAAGAGATGAAGTTCTGCTCTCCCCTCTTTATATAGCTACAGTAAAAACAGACTCTCAAAACAGAACCGATGGATGCAAGCCACCTGTCTTGATCCTGTTTGTTCAACTAACTAACAGGTGTGTAAATGACTATTCTGCCCCTCTTTTGAATTTAATTCAATTTGCTGGGCACCAAGTTTCCCGCTCAGTTTCCTTCTTTCTTTTATTTTGATTTCGATTTGGTCATGACACAATCACATCATCCCAAACCCACACACTCCTAAAATGGGAGCAAAGAGGGAGGCCAAATTAGGAGCAAAGGAAAGAACATGTTTTACAAGCCAATAAAGCAGGCAGCAGCCCATCAATATCAATATCAGGAACTTCACCAATAGAGAACATCTCTAATAGAATTTAAAACAACGATAATCGAAATTATTTGAACAAGAATTGAAGTAACGGAATAATTTGAAATAACAATAAAATAAACAGAAATAACTAGTAAACAAAATAACTTGTATTCAATCAAAAACCAAATTACAATGATTAACCTAAGCTTCTATTTTTAACTAACCCAACTTATAAAACAAATCTTAAACCTAATAGGAAACAATGTCCTAATAATACTAGAATTATTAACATGCCTAAAATACTACTATTGCTAATAAAACTACTATTCTATTTACATCAACCTCCCCAAGTTGAAGAAGCTCGCCCTCAAGCTTGAAACCAAGAATGTCATACAAGCTCAAGTAGCAACAAAATGTGAAATATTCAAGCATAAGTCGACCTCGAACTGTGCCTTTGTAATTGCTTGCAGCAAGAACAATCAAATCAAGAATACGCTTCAAAAAATAATGTCCAATATGAATTGACTAAGGCGCACGAAACCCACTTCATGAATTGAATACATGAAATTGAATAAGGAACAAGAGCGTCTTCCAAAAATTTCCAGAAAATTAACCCAAATTAGATCGTAACTCTGTCCCATGGTGGTACAGTACCCATCCAGTGGTGGTGAATAGCCTCAGCATTAGATTTGAAAAGGCAGCCAACTATGGTGGCATTGGGTGGTCGGTGGGGTGTAAATAGTCATATAGGACCGAGAGAATGGTGGCCAGGGTCTAGAATAAAAATTTTAGAAGGGACTTGGTTGATAATTAGGCTATCTTTTTCCTTAATTTGATAGAAACAGCTAGAGTTGTTGGGGAAAATCGATCGACTGAATCGGACGGAGCGTCGATGGAAGGATTTGGAGATGATGGAGGGCGAGAGTAGGTGGGGAGTTGATCAGCCAGGTCAATCGATGAGGGAGGTTGTGCAAGGTGGACGATCGATTGTGGGGAGTGGCAGCCGATGGGCGTGGCTGAAGTGTGCGATCGAGTGGGGAGGGGTTGATAAGAACAGGGTGACACCGATTTGATGGAAGGTGGGGATCAAGGGATGGGGGTTGTAGATTGGGTTGAACGAGGAGCGAGTGGTTTTGATTGCTACAGGTGGGGTGTTTGAATGTATCGAAGGTGGTAGAGCTGTGCTATTAATGCGGCCGAAAGTCGACCGAAATTCGGCCAAAAAGCGGTATACGGGCTGGACCGAATCGCACTGGGCTAACTCGACCAGCTTTAAACGGAACCGTTGAAATCGGTCAAAATCGGCCGATTCAGCGCTTAATCGGTCGATCCGACTCGCTGATTTTTCGTTCTTTATATATGAACAAAAAACCCTAATCGATTTTCACTTGTTTGCTGCAGCTGAAGAAAACCCAGAGCGACGCCGAAAATTCTTCATCCCTTCCTTCAATCGACTTCATACATCCCAAGATCTGAAATTCTGAAGAAAAAGAAGTAAAGATCTGAAGTTCTGAACCTCTCTTCCTCCCTTCCTTCAATCGGTTGCTGAAGAAGAGATCAATCAAGAATCAAACTGCTGAACTTCCTTCAATCGACTTCATCAACCTCTCTTCCTTCAATCTGAAGAAAAAGAACCTCTCTTCCTCCCTTCCTTCAATCGGTTGCTACTAAACTGAAGTGAAGACTGAAGAGATCAATCGAAGACGTCGAAATGTCGAAGAGAACTGTTGCTTACTTCCCAAATCAAGTAAGCTTTCCCTCTTCTGAGTCTCCTCCCAGTCCATCTTCCCTCTCATCCCATTCGCTTCTTCTGTTCTTCCCTCTACTGAAATGATTGTAATTACAGGCTAATTTCTAATTTGTAATGTAATGTTTCATTGTTTTGTAATTTTGTAAATTAGATACACATGATGTAAATACGAATTTCTGTAAATGAAGTTTTTTGCAATGTTTGTTAATTACAGAGTAACAGACGAATTTCACAGAAGAATTTTTAATTTCTTCTAGTGTTTGCTAATCAATACACATATAATTTTACAGACAAATTATACTTGTTTCAGTTTGAGAAAAAAATTACAGAGAAAAAAATTACTAGTGTGGAAAGTGATGAGAAAAAAATTGCAACGAATTATACTTGTTTCAGTTGTTTGAGAAAAAAATTACAGAGAAAAAAATTATTAGTGTGGAGGGATCAAGTGATGAGACAAAAATTGCAACCATATGAGGATGCTGTAGATTTTGCTATAGAAGTAGATTGATATAAATATTTTGTATTAACATTTTTCTAGTGTTTCACTGTGTTTGTTATTTACAGAGAATTCAATTCTTTAGCACACAGAGATGAAACACTCTCTGAAAGATTATTTTTCATCCCTGATTATTTTACTTATTTTCGTTTTGTATTTGTATTTTGTAGATTATGTCGTCGGGAGCTTCAAATCCATTCGCCACTTCAACATCAGCATCGTCACGTTCCTTAAAAATGCCATCCGAAGATATGGCATGGCAATGGGGAACATGTGCATTCCCAAACAATAAAACTGTTGTAAAGTGCAGCTTTTGCAAACAAAATATCAATGGAATCACAAGACTTAAAGAACATCTTGCGCACAAAAGAGGAAATGTAGCGCCATGTAATAAAGTGCCAGATGATGTGCGAAAGAAGTGTACAGACGCATTACTTCAAATTCAAAAGAAAAAATTTGAGAAGTCCAGGGTCAAACAAATTCTTGAAAGTGATATGTTGTTGACAGGCGAAGAGGATAATAATGTAGAAGAGGGGGAGGGGCAAGAAACATGTTTTGATGGTGAAGCCGTAAGCAGCCAAAACATGAAGGCTGCCAGTGATGTGAGAGGTCCACTTGATACCTTGTTAAAGACTGACCTATCCAAAATGAAGCAAACAACTTTGGATAGAAATAACCCTCATAAAGAAAAATTGAAAAAAGTGGCTTGGGTTGCTATAGCCGATTGGGCATATGAGGTTGGACTTCCATTCAATGTCGTTCGGACTCCAAAGTTTAAAACTATGGTCCATGCTATTGGAGACTATGGAAGAGGTAAATATTTTGACTTTCAAAGTTTTGATCAGTATAGTTCATTTACTATTGTTTATTATTTTACTTTATTATTAATTTATTGTTACTTATTTAGGTATGCCTGTTCCGAGCTATCATAATATGAGAGTTACACTATTGAGAGATATGTTGGAAGAGACAAAATTGTTTGTCAGGTCTATGAGGCAACATTGGGAAAATTTTGGATGCTCCATAATGTCTGACTTTTGGACTGATGGAAAGGGTCGTTCATTGATTAACTTCTTGGTGAATTGTCCACAAGGAACAGTGTTTCTGAAATCAATTGATGCTTCTGAATATGTCAAAGACGCTGCACTTATAGTGGGAATGATCAATGAAGTTATTGCGGACGTAGGAGAGGCCAACATTATTCAAGTAAGTTTATAATTATATATTCAAAGTAAAATTATTAATTGCTTTATAAATTTATTAATCGAGCACTATATATTATTGTTATAGTTTGTCACCGATAATGGCTCTAATTTTAAGGCTGCGGGAAAGGAATAGAGAATCAACATCCCAAGATCTTTTGGACCCCTTGTGCTGCTCATTGCATCAACTTAATCCTCCAAGATCTTGGTCATAAGTTACCGAAGATACACAAAGTTTTGCCACAAGCTAGATCTATTGTGGTATATATTTATAACCATGGGCGGGTTTTGAATATGATGAGGAAGTTGACGAGCAATAAAGAGTTGCATAGATCCTGTGTGACTAGATTTGCTACCTCCTATTATACATTACAAAGTATTTGGGATAATAGGTGTCATTTGCAAGTCTTGTTCGTTTCAACCCAATGGAGGCAAAGTAGTTTTTCAACCAAGCCCGAGGGAAAGAAGATTGAGAATCTAGTGGCAAGAAATGATTTTTGGGAAAATGTAGAGTTTGCTTGCAAAGTTCTTGGTCCATTGTTTGAAGTATTGCGGTTGGTGGATTCAGAGGCAAAACCCTGTATGGGTTACATACATGAGGCCATGGATAGAGCAAAAGAAGGAATACAAAAAAATCTTGGCATAGATGAGGAAAGCAGAGTCTTGAGATTGGTGTGGAAAATTATCGATGATAGGTGGAATGATCAATTACACCATCCTTTACATGCAGGTATTAAAGCCTAAACTTATATTTAATGTTTTATTTGTTTATTTATTTATTTATTAAATAACTGAGATCCTAATGTGTTGTGTCCAGCTGGCTTCTACTTGAACCCCTCAATATTTTATAAACAACCTTTTGCTCAACTTGTGGGGAATAAGGAGATTAAAGCAGGACTTAATTCATGTATTATGAAGTTGTTACCCGATGAGGGTGATATTGATCATGTTACCTTGGAATTGAGGAACTATAGAGATTCATTGGGGCAATTTGGAACTGCAGCAGCGAAACGCCATAGAGACACATTCTCACCTGGTTAGTAATTTACACTTATAAACTACAATATTACTTATTTGCTTTATTGATTTTATTGAATAGTCGAATGGTGGAGTAATCATGGGTATGAAGTTCCTCTTCTCCAAGGTTTTGCAATGAAAATCTTATCTTTGACTTGTAGCGCTTCACCTTGTGAGCGTAATTGGAGTGCATTTGACCATGTAAGTAACAATTATTAGTATAATCACTACAAGTTTTATTTCACAATGGTTTTTATTATTTGTAATTGTGAGTTGTTACTAATATATTTTTATTTAATTTCAGTTGCATTCCAAAAAAAGGAATTGTCTTCTTCAAGCAAAATTGAATGATCTTGTTTTCATTCAATACAACAAAAAGTTAGAGCGGAGAATGAAGGAAAAAAATGCAAACATAAATTCACAAGCTTGTGATCCCATTGTCTTGAAGGACATTGATGAGAATGATGATTGGCTCATTCCTACAGATAATGAGCTACAAGATTTTGTGAGGGAAGGTGATGATCTCACATGGTCACAAGTTAGAGATGCTTTGGGAGCTACCGATCCTAGGCCAAACACGAGGTCGAGGAGTATGGCGCAACAATCAATTGAAAAGACTATGTACTCACTTCGTGATGAAGAACTAGATCTAGAACTAGAAGACCAGGAGAATGTTGAAGAAGATGCTGATATAGAAGTAGACGAATAGTTGTGAAGACTGAAGATGAAAATTTGTTTTGATGAAAATATTTTGGACTAACATTTGCTTATACTACTTTTGCTATAGAAGTAGATTGATACTTCATTTATTGATGTGAATGTGAATGTGAACATGATTATACACTTGCTACAGTTCTATAATGTGCTACATTTATTGTTGTATACATTTGCTATTATTGTTGCTTTATTTTTTGTTGTTGTTACTTGCAAGTTGCAACTTTTGACTTCTTGTTTTTATTGCTTGCAGTTCTAGCTGTTGGAGTTATTTTTATGTCAGAATGCCTATGAGTTGCTGTTGTTGCTTTCTTTGTATTGGTTGTTCGTAAACAAGTCCAGGTAACTATAAGTGTTCCAACCTGCAAAATTAAATTCATTCGATTAATTAGTAAAATAATATATGACTATGAATGATTACATATTTACACTCTTTTGATTAATTATTTATTTTGTAATCTATGACTATGATTAAAATTTAAAAAATAAAAATATATACTTTGAAAAAATTGTCCGCATAATTCCGCTTAGTCCCGCATAATTATGAAAAATCGTAATGCGGTCCTGACCGCTTTTTGACCGCATTCCGCATTAACTGCATAGTGGTAGAGGGAATGAAAGAGGGTGACGGAAGAGGCAACAGAGGAGGGCTGACAGACTGAGGTGGGTGTGGGAGGACTAACGAGGTTCGACCAACAAATTGTGGACAGTTGCAATGTGGTGGGGGTGGTTCAATTGATCAGTTGGGGCGTTTGGAGGGGACGATCAATCTGATCAACAATGAAGGTGGTTGAGACAAAGGTTGGGGGCGTCGGTGGTTGGGAGTTTTGGAGGGTCGATAGTTGTGGCGACCTGAACTAGAACTGAAATTTTGTGGTCGACTGCAGAAGGGTTTTGTTATCTGCGATTGTTATGGATGCGGTCCTCAATGCGTCACCAATAAGTGTACGCTCCGTTCCATCCTGGATGTTGTATTCATCATCTCGAAAATGTTTTCCATAAACTCTTCATCTTTCATCTTCCAATATTCAATCTTCCCTTTCTTCAAACTTTTTTTTTAAATCGAACCAAATAGAATCGGTTGGCTCTGATACCAATTGATAGAAATGATTCAAAATAACAACGATAAAATAAACAGAAATAACTAATAACCAAAATAACTTTTATTCAATCAAAAACCAAATTACAATGATCAATCTAAACTTGTATTTATAGCTGACTAACTTCTAAAACAAACCCTAAACCTAATAGGAAACAGTGTCCTAATAATACCAATATTATAATATGCCTAATACTACCATTGCTAATAAAACTACTATCCTAATTACATCAATCTCAATCTCGCAGAAATTGAACTTGAGGCCAGGACACACTTCAAACCAAAGCAAGATGTTTCTAACCACCGTAACCTCCTCAATAGAAGCATCAATGACAATCAATGTCATCATCATATTGTAGAATAAATATAGGTTGTGAAAGGGGAAAAAGGATTCCCCTATCTTAGTCCTCTAGATGATTTAAAATATACATAAAGAAGTCGTTAGAAAAAGGCTCTGACAAGCAATTTTGGGCATCAAAATCAATTTTGGGCATCCCATAAAGTAAATGGATTGTACTTCAGGCAAATAATGAGATTTGACAAAAAGTTGACCAAGTTAGAAATGATCAATAACTTTAATTCTTGTAATTAAAATTTGACTCTTGATTTCAATCAAATTTATTTAAAAAATAATAATAATTGTATTTTTCACATAACATTATAAATTATAAATATGCTTTAATTGTGTATTTTTCTTAATTAATTTGGGTAAATTTAATTATATTTTATCACAATCAATCGCCAAATACAAACTCACCCATTGATGTTTCTCGGTTGATACTTAGAAAAATGTTGGATGCAAAACTCATTTAGAATTTCACTATTTGAAATCAAAAATTGGGGGGACTTTTCGAAGGTATACCCCACCCTTGGCGCCCATTTGAGATAATGGAAATTTTTGAATTTTAGTCCTTGGGGCATCCGCAGTGGGGCATCAAACCTTGTTTTAGCATTCATTTTCACATTATTCTTAGATATCAAAGTAAGCCCCAGGTTAAAATTTTATGGTATGTCAACTTTGGCATTCTTTAAGGAAGGCATCAAATATGGGGGGAAATGTGAGTTCATGTCTGAAAAGCATGTCCCCCCAAATTTTGAACCCATTTTTTGTAATATGCATCTTATCTCTAGGTAAATCAACGGTTGATATTCAATTTTGTGAATATTTTTCATATATTGCAATGACCATTTTCTCTCGAATTGAACACCAATTAATTTTCCTAGAGATGAAATGTAGAGACCACTGATTGCAAAACATGGGTTCAAGTTTTGGGGGGTATGCATTTCAGACATGGTCCCCACATGTCCTCTACATTCAATCTCTTTCAAAGGTACTATAACTTGATGCCCAATTTAAATTTTTAACCCATGGGGCTCACTTTGATGTCCTTGAGTAATGTGAAAATAGATGCTAAAATGTTCGCTACAGATGCCCATCAAAGCCATATTTATTTTCATTTTCAGATTCACTCTGGGGCATCAAAATGGGCCCCAAAGAATAAAATTCAAATTTTGGCATTTGGGCACCAAATGTAGGGTCCGTGTCTGAAAAGCATGCCCCCCATTTCAACCCGCCTTTTGCATCCAATGGTTCTATAAGTATCATCTCGAGAAAAATCAATAGGTGATTTTATTTGATGAATTATTTTACCAGAATTTTATTTTCAAGCATGTACTGCACTAGTATGTGAAGTGGAGTGAATTTTTTATTTTTTTAATATAATAAAATTTATCAAAAATTAAGTAAGAAAATACATAGTTATTAATTAAAAGGATAACTTGGTTTATAGTGATTTTCCTAATATATGCTTAACTAAAATTAAAGAAGTCAATTTAATTACAGAAATTTGATTAAGCTATTGACCATTTCTTAATCAAACCCCGTTATTTGATGCTTGGAGTACAACCCATTTACTTTATGGTCTCAAAATTTGGATGCCCTAACCCTTCCATTTTTTATGCTTGGAGTGTGGATTCCTTAGGGCCCATTATGAAGCCTTCAAATAAAGTTGGAAGTGGGTTAAAATTTAACTTTGATGCCTCTACTATAGATGCCCAAAAAACACATGAAAACCCCACATCTAGTCTTGCTTCTTTGAGCAATGCCATATGAGAGTGAATCATGCATCATTGAATATATGTTACCAATAAAGGAAACTGGATGTTAAAGTATTTCTTCAAAAGGAAAAATTTGCGTGAGTTTCCCGATGGGAAGTGAAAGGAGACAAAAAACATCTTGTACAAAAATGTTGCAGGGGGAACTGATGCAGCACTGAGGAATATGTGTGGTCATCATGATTCAGATACAGGCTCAGATAAAGGCACTGAACCTGCTGCTCCAGAAGCCTCTTCTATAACCAGTGTCACTGATGAGCAAGGTTCAACTGAACCACGGGCGGATGCTAAAGGATGTTCAGAGTTTGAACAAAAGACAATGTCTGTGATGCGGGGTGGTGAAATGTTACAGGTGATGATAAGTGAATATGAAATACTACGATTTATTTTTTTTTTTTTTGCAACTCTGACATCCACAATGATCTTGTCCATGTAGGTGAGTTACAAGGTTTGCATCCCCAAGAAACAACCGACTTTGGCAAGGAGGCAACTAAGAAGGTGAAGTTTGCTTTGTATGTGCTCTTGACCTGGAGTTGTGTATATTCTGTGTTCATGAATAACAGCTATCTTGTGTATGAGTGAGCTGAAGATAGATCTTGCTTCTTGATCTGGTTGATGCAAGCGAACCAGATGAATGGAGGGTTTCCAGATTGAAATTCTTTTTTTCAGTCACCGGGAAGCTTGAAGACTATTTTGTGAGAACGCGTGCCGTTTGAGTTTTTGTTCCCTTCTTATCATGCCCTCAACAAATGAAGTCGTACATGATAGCCTAGTTTCAGAGAATCACCATTCCCTAGTCATGTATTCCATTCAGACAAATTAGTGTGCTGATAAATGTTTTTTTATTCTCAAAACTGAAAGTTTATTTTTATTCATTAATGAAAGGAACTTGTACTTGTCTTGGGGGCACCTGTGAAATCTTGTGGTATTTAATAGGCATATAACTTCTTGGTGATTGCTTAGCCAAGCTTGTTAGGAAACTCTTCATTTGCGGCCAATATCCTAATTAGGAGATCTTAATTAGGAGTCTAGCTTATCTAGAATCTGTTTCAAGTCCGAAGGTAAATCAAGGTCTTGTAATCTCGAATGTTGGATTATTCAAATCATCTAAATAGAGTTAACTCTAATTTAATTTATGAATTTCAGTTTTTAAGAAAACTAATCTCCATAATAATTCTTATTTACTTTCTCTCTCCTCCATCTATATGTAAACTCTATAGAAAACTCATAATAACACCAAAGCAATGGGCATTCTTCATTAAAAAAAATCACTGATAAAAGAGAAAAATAAGTTAAAAAAAAAGGCCTTTCACTTTTACCTATTACATAATTATGCTCAAATAAAGGATGAAGAGATGGCGAAAATAATCATACTCGTAAATCAGTGAGAACCAATGTGCTATTGCGTTCATTTTTTATTTTGTAATTTGTATTCCCCTATTGTGCGATTCGGTTGTTCTATAGTGCTTTTCATTTTTTCCATGTTCTTCTACATTTTTCATTTTTTCTGTAGAGTTTATAGCTTGTAGAGAAAGAAAAAGTGTAGAGAATACTAAGAATTATTTTTAGATTAGTTTCAAGATTCATATATTAGGTTTATATTGATTAACTCTAGTTAGATAATCTTATTCCAAGATTGCAAGACCCTGTGACTATGAATTACTATAGGGTCGATAGATTCACACTCAACATCACACAATGTGTCTTAACTAAAATCTGGAAGTGCTAAAAAAGGAGATTCACAAATTTAGATGGAACTTTCATACGCCTATTCAAAAACTCGGATCTCACGATCTCTCAAAAACTCCAATTTTCAAAAAATGTCAATTCTAATTCAAGATACAATGTATACCTTCCAACTATACACGTCCAGACTTCACATTTTGAAGTTCTCTGAAAATCTTTATTGGTAAAATTTAAAAGTGAGGAAGTATTTATGTGATTATTCGCAAATATACGAAATAGTGTAAGTAATAAAAGTGTGAGAAGAGTGTCGTACCCACAATGATTGATAATTCAACTAAGTACTGCAATTGACCACCTTAATTTTATATGGAAAAAATCGATAAATAGATGGAGTTAATAAAATGAGTAAGACAAAATAAATTAAGACAGAAAACAAGCAATAAACTATGAAATAAAACACTAGAGCATCCGATTTCACCTAACTAATTCAAAATAGATTATTAACCCCAATTCTAATTGTCGAGGAAACCAGTGAGGAAAACAGCGAGGGAGGACCCTCCATCCCCTCGCGATACGTGCAAGGGATGGGACGCACGTATCGCGAAGGGGATGGAGGGTTCCCCTCCCTCCCTCACTGGTTTCCTCGCCAGTTAGACGGGTTCGATTATTAAACAATATACGACAAGATTAATTATCCATGTTGACAGTTGAAATGTCCTAAATTATTCAACAATCTCTCTCTCGAGCATATTTGAAGTTACTTTCATACATTAACCCATAATATCTCTATGTCAATTTAAACATACAAAAACACAATACATTCTTTGGATTCTCGCAAAAAATGACCACACAAATCATGCAACACATCTCTATCATGCATTCAATTTATGACATTAATCGCTTGAAACAAACATTAGATATCACCTCTCAGTCTCAATATAACCATCAAAGCATTCAAATATTAGCCAGATATTCAACAACATTAAAAACAATGATGAAATCTTAACATGTAATAATCAACTAAGAATTAGCATTGAATAATAAATCTAAGACTTCATAGTTAGGCTACTTCTTAGCCCTAGCAAAAGGAATTAGTTCATAAGTGAAACAAATAAAAACAAATCAGAATTTGTCATTGACAATAAGAAAGATAAAAAAAGAAGATGAAACAAGGGGGAAAATTGAAAACCGTTGTTTCTCACTTCTTCTGCTTGTAGCCTCCACCTTTAATGATCTCTTTCCTATTTGTTCCAAGCCTTCAAGCTCTTATTTATAGCCCAAATCATGTTCACCCTATCTTGGAGAAGAGGAAATTCAAAAAGAAAAAAGAAAGAAAGTTGTCTCCTCTTAGGATTCAAATTCTTCCAAATCATCAACTTGTGGCTTGATTTTCTCTATGAATTCGACTGAAATGTTTGTTTTTCTTCCCTTGTGCATCAACTAGTATGATTAAATGTTTGTACAGAAGCCCTAAATCCACTTAGGAAACTCAACACAATGTACTCCTATGTAAGCTGTTTGTTTTTAATCACCATCAAAGCTTTGAGTTCTTCAAATTTCTCATCGAATCCCTTATAGAGCTAGTTTGGGTATGAAACTTCCCACATAATTGTTTTGCCCTCTGTCCTCAAATCTCAGGCAAATATCCTCACTAGATACATCCCAATGAATGAACTCCTTGCCCTCTCGATAATCTAAGGGTGTGTTTGGTTGCATGGAATCCTAAGATGGGAATTGGATTTTCATTCCCTGACATCCTAAGTC
Source organism: Berberis thunbergii (assembly GCA_003290165.1). Lineage (NCBI taxonomy): Eukaryota > Viridiplantae > Streptophyta > Magnoliopsida > Ranunculales > Berberidaceae > Berberis > Berberis thunbergii. The sequence goes on from QNQO01001700.1 coordinate 126,935, forward strand.
ATGGCATCTCATGCCATGGACTTGGCCAACTTTGTCGTTTGGTTGTCCATGGGAATTGGATTCCAATTCCTATTGTGAGTGTTTGGTTGCCAAAAACTAATCATGGGAATCTGTTGTTTTTTTTAATTATGGAGATCCCACAATTCCTCCAACCAATTCTACTTTGTAGAATTCGAGAACCACATTGAAAACTCTCTTCTTAGCAATTTCATTACCGAATTCAAGAAAAACTCCCAACTCAACCGTTTAAGTATTTCATGCCCATTGTATCTCAAAATTTACGCATATGCTCCTTCACGTTTAGTTAATTTGCTTTGTAGTTTCAATGTCTTTTAAGTTGAATTAGTATTTTATGTGAATACATAATTAGGGTGAAAACACACAAAATGGTTTGTCACAAGTTCTGCAACCTGAATCGAAGCAATCTCTTGTTACCAGAACTTCTAAAGTCAATATTACTACAGTATGCCTTAAATTCATTGATTCATTAAACATACATCATTCAAATAGCAACTCTGTCACTACACTTGCTATCCTGTAGAAAAGCCCGAATATGATTTTTCATACACCTAAATTGACAATATTTACAAATGACGAAACAAAGGACGACACAAAATGCAACATTATGCATAGCACATTCATATTTCTAGATGGACAACACAAAACAACTACATAAAATGTTCAAAATGGAAGTCAATTAAATGACTAACAATCATCATGTCATGTTTTATTGTTTATATAATAAACGAATTTTAAAACATCCCATAAAAATTGCAAGAGATGCTGTATGTGTAGAGATGCCTTGGATAAGGACGAAATCAGTATCTCTCCTCAATCTACACTGTACACACTCCTCTTCTACTTTCTCATCCCATCTTATTCTATATAAACCATCTCCCCCTCTCTTACTTCTTTCAATCCCACATTAAAACCCACTCATCCACTTTTCTTCTCTTACAACCTTCTCTCTTATCTCACATTTCTTCTAACAAATTCTCTCTGCCTTCATCTTCTTCTGTCCAGTTCATCAAAGATGGACATTCTTCACTTCTTATTCGGGATATGTGGTAAGTACATGATGAGAGATCAGTGGAGAGATCAACCCCCTCTTCGACCTCTTCCAAGTTCTCATGGAGAGATCAGTGGTGGTTAACTTGTAGAGATCGAGAAATAGAGAGCGAAGAAGATGAGAGACGTACCTGGGGTTTTTTGCAATGGCGAGAGAGCTTCAAAAATTTGCTTCAGTTGATGTGAAGAGAGGTGGAGAGAGGCGAGGCAGCGAAGGAGGATTAAATCGAGAGGTTTTTAGTATCGCCAAAAGTTTTCCTTGGTGAACTGAGGCGTCCGATTTCCACCAAAGGTGGGAATATGTGGCACGTGCTGGCATCCCTCACCCACCAGTAAAATATCAAACAAACACCCAAAATGCTATTCAAAGTGGGAATAGGATTCCTATTCCCATGGAATGGGTGCAACCAAACACACCCTAAGAACCATTAATCAATCTTTCCTTCTAGATACAGAGAAGCTATGTTCACCTTTTGCTTAGCTTCCACATGGTGGAGTTGGAAAATTTGTTGCAATTTTTGGTCCATTTCCTAGGATTCGAAGCATCAAAATTGAAGAAAATCAAACTTGAGAAATTTAAAAAACTTACTAAAATTATCAACATGATAAGCTAGTGGTGTTGTCATTTCCGAACGATTTCTTACCCTGCTAGGTTCTCCTTCCTCAACTACTTCGTTTCTCTTGATGGGTGCATTCACCTGAAGAAACTGGAAGAGCAGCTCAAATCGCTCCTCAATCTCATTCTCTCATTGCTCTCTAGCTTGTCTTTACTTACTGAAACATTCTACCAAGTTGGAGACCTGATTCTACAAATCAGCCCACCTTTGTTCACTCTTCTTTGCTAACACTTCCACCTCCTTCAATCAAGTGTCGTCAACCATGGTGAAGATAAATGCAAAGGATTGACTGCTCTAATACCACTGTCCCGATTTATAGGTGAGTTGATCCACAACCACAATGAACCAGATTGGAAAAAAGTTTTGCTCACCTGAGCCCTACTTTCATTATCAACCTCTATGCCTTTTCTCCTTCATCTACATCCCTTATACGGGAGTTCATCTTCTCAACAAACTATCAGGACCACTGCCAACAAATGGACGCGTGGTATATTACAATCCAAATTTCAGTTATATTATTTGACAACAGAAATTAACTGAAAAACCCGTTTTAACCTCACTCCTACAGTTATTTCCCATGAAAACTATGGTCGAGCATTTTAGACTGAAAAATCAGATCGAATCGGGAACCAAACAAATCGAGTCGGTCTGGTTTGGGCTTTTTGATATTATTTTAATTTTTGGTCCTAAAAACCAGACCGGACCAAAATTCTCGATTTGATCCTTGGTTCTGATTCCTTGAATTTGCGATTAACCAACCCGACCCGAAAAATGAAACATTATCAACCTTCAAGAACTTTGAATCTTGTTAAGTTGCTAAGAGAGCAAAAACCCAGTCGTTCACTTCTTCTTTTTGCCTAGGACTGGGGCATTCAAAGACGAACAATCTAACCTCAGCAGATACCCATATCCTTCTCTAATCACACTTGTGTTCGTTAGGAAAAGAAGAATAGGATTAGATTATTAAAGAAGAAGAAAGTAAGATCTAAAAATGAAGATCATGAACAAGTTTTGTTCGACAGTTGATCCTTAAGGACGGCAAGATCTTACAATTTCTTTAAATTTAGTTATTTAGCAACACATCTTGTGACTAACATCTTTCAGGGTACTTACGTGGGAATGGTGATTGATGGTTCTTGACCATGGTGGACTGGTGGATCTGATAAATGGGTTAAGGTGGTGTGGAGGGGATAATAGAAATTTTATGGTGTTGTTTTCTTGAGAAGATGGTGAGGGGGCGGGGCAGTCAATGATGATTGTTCTTGGGAACCGATGGGGTAGCTACAGTGGCAGAGGGGGTGTGTAAGAGAGATGTCATATTTCCATTTGGGTTCATAGTAGGGGTGGGCACAAAACGGGATGAACTCATCCCAATCCTATCACGTTCCTTCGAGATCGGGACAGGATGAGCATGTATACAAAACTTTTGAAGCAAAGGTTGGATTCCCAAACTTTGTTGGGACTTTTGTATATAATATAGTTCCAAATCAGACGATGTCAAGAACAGAATTTGCATGAAGGAAATAATTAGGTTGGACTTGACACTTTTAGTTGGAGTTATGTACTATCTTTTAGCAATTTAAGATGTTATCAACGTACGTCAAATATGGACACTCTGGTTTATTGCAGCAAAAGAACTAGGAGGCGAAGATAATGGCAGTCCTCAACTTGTTTACAAAGTCTACTTTAACACTCCAAGGGATTGTTTTTTCCTTTCATGTGGACACTCGGCTACATGTTTTCCATGTGGTTGAAGGTTAACAACATTACGAACTTACCTTTCCCTTATTTATTTATTTTTCCCTTGCTCCATATGGGATTTATGTACCTTTAAGTAAGTGACGATCAATTGTGTCTAATTAAATCACTAATCTTGCAGGATTGTGGAGGATGAGGCTGGTACTCCCTCATCTGTCATAGAGAAATGAAGAAAGTGAGAAGGATACTCGCAATTTGATATGTGTGGAAGGACTTGGTTTGCAAATAGTTTGTTGCACAATCAGTTGGCGAAAGAATTAGCCAGATGTACTAGTAAATGCATATATTACACTTGCAAAAATTGTGCCTTGATAATCTTTTACCTAGTTGTACAAAGTGACCATTATTGTATTATGAATTAGTCTTCTTTCTTTTCTTCAAAGATTTGAGTTTGTGGAAAAGAAAAAAAAAGGTTATGCACCATGTATGCTTACTATATGCCGTAATGTGGCTTATTTATAGGAAAATTGGTTTTGCTTTATTCAAGCTGGATTAGGATCAAAAGTTTTTGTACATTGATGCTTACAAGATTAGTCGCCTTGGAGTTGTGATGTTAAACATCATAATGTATTATCAATTATCAGACTTTCCATTTTAATGTGTCTAAGGAGGAGATCAATTGATTTTAAGTTCTTGTAGAAAACATCTAAACCTTTATTGCTTCACTTAGAGATTCAAGTACATTCATATTTTTTATTTTTATTTTTTATAGTGGGAAGTCTCTTCAACACGTAGCTCACAAACAGAAGAAGTGATTTACAAGCACCACGCACTGGTGCAAGGTTGGATTCACAACAAGACAAACATGCGAACGTGCAATGTTGGATTCACAATAAGACAATAAACCATTATTCAACATCTTCGCCTCCTAGTTATTTGTTGAGTTGTTTTCATTGTAAACGTTTGATATTCCTATCCTGGTGGCAATCCCAATTGGTATTGTGTAAGCAAAAAATATTAAAATTAATAACAATAAATATTAAAAAATCAATTCGGGATGGGCGGGATTGAAAATATTCATCCCTATCTCATCTTACTCTAGATCAATACGGGATAGAATTGGGATGAGATTAATCAATCCCAAAAGATCGGGAAGAGATGGATGAGATCGGGATCGCAGGATGAGATGTCCACCCCTAGTCGAACCAGTTGGGGTGGTAGTGGGATTTTTTCAACTTTTGTTGTCATGAGTTGGATGGATATTTATGCATTCAGATTCGTCCTCGTTGATCCCAGTGATATCCAACCTATAAAAACGAGCAGCGGTTAAGTCCATGACAGCTGTCGTGGTGGCCAAAGACACTCCGATGCTTAAGTCAGATATCGGTTCGAAAAAAAGTGAAGACTGTATTTAAAATTGCATTGTGTATAATTGTGTACCTTTCTTCCTCATTCACCGACTCTTGTAGCGAGCCTTCCCTCTTCAACCGTCTCTGCGATCAAGGGCGTGATGGAGGGAGGAGATCTCACATATGACCGAGTTCTTAGACACTTGGCTCTACTTAGGACCCAATGCTTGATTGGGATAGAGCCGATTTCATGTGAGTGGATCTCGGACTTTGTGACAGTTATGAGATTCGTTGTTCAAGCCTTATTGTCCTGGGTCGAGTCTGTGCCTCTGGGGCTGGAGTGTCTTGGGCCTGAACGCCTGACTTATGGACTCAACAATAGTCTTGCGTACAGGTCCAGTTGGGACAACGCTGAAGCTTTTTACGGACTAGAGTTAGCCATACCACATGTACGACTGTGATTGAGTAATTGTTTGATGTCTCAACATATATGATTGACTAGTGAGAGATAGGCTTAGCTTTTTAAAAGATTCCAAGGAAAAGGGCTTGGTTTCAGTACTAAGACATTGATATGGGCTTGATGGTTTTGTAGCAAAGAGATTGTTGGAAATTTCTGTTACCCGACCCAACCCATAATGTCGGTTAATCGTGCTCATCCGGTCCATTGTTCGGTTTTGGCTATTCGGGGTAAACCATCAGGTATGTGAACCTTAATTATTTTCCTCAATTAAGTAAGGAGGATGGTTGTTGTTAGGCTTGTGACAACCAACTATAAAAAAAATTCGTCACATCAATTTTTCATGGAATTTGGTTAAAAAAGATTAATGCAGAAAAATAGGGTGTCCTCCGTTATAAGCGACGTGTTGCACCTACACTCGAATGTAGTGACAAATGAGCAAGGTGCGCTGCAGCGGCGCCCGACTGTAGTGTTAAATAGGCAATGGTTCTCGCATCATTCTAGACGGAGGGGGGGCGAGTAAATAGGCTAGTCGAGGCTAGAATTAGAGATATAATGATTAGATTAGCCTCTTGGAACGTAGAAACCTTAACGGATAAGTCAATAGAACTAGTGGATGCCATGTGTAGGAGGAAGGTAAACATAGCTTGTCTCCAAGAGACAAAGTGGAAAGAGAACATGGCTAGAGATTTAGGAGAATAATTCAAATTTTTCTATTCTGAAAAGTGGAACTAGGAATGGGGTGTGAATAGTGATAGATAAAGTTTTAAGGATGCAGTAATCGACGTTAGGAGGTTGGGGGAAAAAATCATAGGTATTAAATTAACTTTAGAATTAAAGATAGTGCATGTTATTAGCACGTATGCACCTCAAGTGGGTTTAAACGAGGAGACTAATAAGAGTTTTTGGGACTCTTTAGCGGAGTTAGTTCATGGAATCCCCTCTTTCGATAGGGTTGTTCTAGGTGGGGATTTGAATGGCCATGTCGGTAAGGATATAGTTGGGTATGAGAGGGTTCGTGAAGGTCAAGGCTTTGAGGATCGAAACACTATGGGAAATTCTATTCTAGATTTAGCTTTAGCTAAGCATTTTGGGATCATCAATATTTTTTATAAGAAGAGGGGAGATTACTTGGTGACCTTCGTGAGTGGGCGTAATAGAAGTCAAATTGATTATTTCTTGTTAGGAGACACAATTTAGGTAAGTTAAAAATTTTAAAGCTATATTAGGGGAGTATCTGACAAACCAACATAGGCTGTAGTTTTCAATTGTTTTCTTAAGAGTAGGGTCGTATTGTTAAAAAAAACATGTTAGATCGAGAGTTAAGTGGCAGACCTTACAGGAAGATGTGTGTCAACAATTTAGAAAGAAGATTTTGGGTGGCCAGTCAGTTTCAGAGAGTTGGGAGAATCTAGAACCAAAGGATAAGACTAGTAGCGCAAATCTTTTTGCTCATTTGGCGAATTGAATAAGAAGAAGTGCAAAGGAAGAGTTAGGAAAAGCAAAAAAAGGAGGTGTATATGATAAGGTGACGTTTTCATGCAGGATAAAGCTATGAGTATGGAAGAGTTTTCATGCAGGATAAAACTATTTTAGATGGATGGATTACTTTTGGAACCTACTCAATGTGACACATGTAGGAGAGTTAAACTTAGAGGGGTATGTTTCACTGGAAGGGAGACATCGTGTGTTCCATCGCAGAGTTAGTGTAAAAAAGTAATAGAAATTTTAAAAAGAATGAAGACAGATAAGGTAGTTGGACCTGATGATATACCAATTGAAGCATGAAAATGTCTGAGAGAAGTTGGGATTAAATGGATAACTAGGCTATTTAATAGGATTTTGGAAATTAGAAAAATTCTAGATTTGTGGAGGATAACATTGTGGTACCAAAGGCGATATTCATACCCGCTCGAACTATAAATGGATAAAGCTTATGAGTCATACGCTGAAACTAGATGGTCATAAAACGAAGATTTAGGAGTTTAACCACAGTTTCGGATAATCAATTTGAATTTATGCCTGGTAGGTCTACTACAGAGGTCGTCTTCTTGCTTAGGCAAATTATAGAAAAATATCAAGATGAACATAAGAATTTGCATATGGTTTTTATTGATCTAGAGAAAGTCTACGATAGGGTCATCAAGGAGTTAATTTAATAAGTGCTTGGAAGGAAGAAATGTCTTAATGCTATGTCGATATTATTAAGGATATGTATGAATGGGCTGTAATTAGTGTCACTTATTAAGCGGGATGTCCAGTGAATTCCCAGTATCAGTAGGACTACATCAAGGGTCGGCCTTAAGTTCATACCTCTTTGCTTTGGTCATGGATGAGTTGACAAAACATCTGCAAAAAAATGTACCTTGGTGCATGTTATTTGCAGATGAAATTGTCGTAATTGATGAGATTAGCGAAGGACTATGTCAAAAATTAGATAAGTGGTGGGAGGCTTTAGAAAGTAAGGGTTTTAGAATTAGTCATTTGAAGATAGAATATCTAGTGTGCAACTTTGGTTGTGAATCTCGAGGAAAGAGTAATGCAATTGAGATTGAAGACGTGAAGGTTCCAGAGTGTGAGGCTTTTCGATATCTAAGATCTATAATTCAAAATAATGGGGCTATTAGAGAAAATGTACACCATAGGATTAAAGCTGGTTGGACGAAATGGAGAATGACGTCAAGAATATAATGCAATAGAATAATACTTGCAAGGTTAAAAAAGAAATGCTATAAGACAATTGTTCGACCACCCATGCTATAAGGTTCAGAATGTTGGGTTACTACGAGACAACTTAGGCATAAGATGGTGGTAGCAGAAAGCGTATGTTAAGATGAATGTGTGGTAAAATTTGTAAGAATAAAATTAGAAATGAAAGAATTAGAAAATATTTAGGTGTAGTGCCCATAGAGGACAAAATTAGATAAAAGACGTTTAACATGGTTTGACCACGTGCGGAGGAGATCAAACACGACGCCAACTAGAAAATGACTAGAAATGCAAGTTAATGAAAGATGTGGACGGAGGGGATGACTGCTGAAAACTTAGATGAAAGTTGTGAAAAAAGACATCTTTAAACTTGGATTAGGCGAGGATAAGTGGGAAGACCGCATTGCTTGGAGAACCAAAATCCATATAGCCGATCCCAAATGTATCGAAAATAGGCTTTGAGATGATGATGATGATGAATTAAGTAAAAGAAATGTAAGATTATTTTTTTAAGGAGTTGCTACGTGTACCCGACTATTTAGCTTGGTTTCACCAACTCTTTGTTGCACTGACCTTTTGTGATGTTTTGCTTTGTTGCACCAACTTAAAATGCGTAACACCAACTTACATTTTTCTATGAAATTTTTTTTATTGAATGATGTTATTTATTTGAGCAAATAAAAAATAAAAGGAGATTAGAATTTGTTTACAATTTGTCTAACTGTTGAGGCAATCAGCGAGGAGCATCGTTTCAAAAAAAAAAGAAAAAAAAAGGGAATCGAAATTTTGGGGGAGAAAAGGAGGGAACCTCTCCCTCTCCCCATTTCCATCTCGATAGAGACAGAGAAGAGAGAAGCTCCCCCTTCGAATCAACCGAGGAAGCCCTCCCTCTCCCCAAACGAAGCTCGACAGTCCCTGAGAAGACGAATTGCCACCCTCTCCCAAAAGGTAAAGCTACTACCTTTGTTTTAGTTTATTTTCCCTCTCATTCTCTCCATCTTTGTGTGTGATTTCTTGTTGGGGATTTCTATATCGAGGGTTCTACTAGATCTAGGGTTTCTACTAGAGCTATGGCTAAAAATCTAAGGAACAGTGATGGGGTTTCTTTGTGCGTTGTGCGTTGTGGTGTTGTTGTGATGGGGCTAAAAATATGAGGAACAGAGTATAATAGTTTCTTTGCTTTGATATTGAATTGAAACCCTATATCGAGCAAAAAATCGGTCCTAAACAAAAAATCATATTCATATTCTTCATTTCTGTGTTGAGACAAGATTTTGATGGGTTTATGGATTTTGAACAAATGGGGTTTTAGATTTGTGGTGAGCGATGAGTTTGAAATGGTGGGGTTTTGTTCAATCTATGAAAAGTTGGGATTTTGGAAGGAAGTTTAATAGATTTGGTGGTTTCAGTGGCTTCCTATTTGTGATTAGAACAATGGGGTCTCAAATTTGTGTTTGTTTATTGGTTCTGGAGATGTTCATTTCATGTTTGTTTTTAGGGGTTTTCAATCTAGTGATTTCGGTGTTCATTTTATGATAATTCATGCAACTTCAATTAATTGAAACTCATTGTAAATGTGAAAAATGGCACCCAGTTTATCTAACTGATCTGAACTTTAATATACAAAATGGGTGCTAGTTTTAATTGTAGGCATGAATTGTATGCATTGTAAAACTGAGTGCCATTTTGTATATTGAAGCTGATCTGAACTTTAATACCGAATGTTAATCTGTATTTTAAGCACATATTGTTTTATTTTTGTTTCTCATTTGTAAATGTGAAAAATATACTGATTGATATGTATGGGATTGCTTCCAAGTTTCTAAAAATTGAAACTCATTCATGCTATTAGTTGCTTTGCTATAATAGTTTTGATATTGAATTCAGACATTTTGCTATAGTAGTTGCTTTGCTATAATCGGTCCTATAATAGTTTTTATATTAGTTGTAGTATGAATATGATTTTGATATGCTATATTAGTTTCTTTGCTATAATCAGTCGTATAATAGTGTTGCTATATTAGTGTGAAAAAACTTACGCCTTTTATCATGTAAGCTTCTATCTTTCTTTTCTTGTACATCTTAATAAATCATATCTTTCTATTATCTTTATATTTTATAAACTATCTAGTTTGATCTTACAGTTAATCCCCAAGTGTAAACCAAGAAATTGGCTTGAGGCTGTATCGATCTCTAGTATAGTTTAGAGAATTTTTGTATTGTACTGTATGTTTTGTATGTCGTTTCTATTGCTTTAGTTTACAAGTTATACAACCAAATATTTATAAAAATAAATAAAGAAAAAAATTGGACCGACTTGACCAAAGTAGGTAATTATGCATCTATGTTTTAACTGTTGTATATTATAACATATTTCAGGTATGGATAGTGTAGAAGATAATGAATGTATGTTGGTGGAAGAATATGTAGAAGATATGAGGGAACCCCATGATGGGATGGAATTCGTCAACCTTGATGAGTTCCAACATTATTATCATGATTATGGTAATAAAAAGGGATTTCCAGTGAAAATAATGGCTACTGAAAGAGATGGTGATGGAAAACCTATATTCATTCAGTTTTCATGTGGTCGGGCTGGGAAGCAATAAGGTCAAGGAAAAAATGTATTCGGATTGCATGGGTCGACCAAATGTGGTTGTAAGGCTAAGATTAGAGGTCATATACGGATTGATGAAATAGTTTTAGTGAAAAGAGTTACCCTTGATCACAATCATGAGTTAAGCAGTGGTAAATCAAAATTTTATCCAAAGAATAGATCTATGAGCTCGTATATCAAGAAAAAGCTGGATTTTAATGATAGGGCAGGTATTAGACCAACTAAGAGTTATTCGGCATGTGTGGTTGAAGGTGGTGGGCATGATAATTTTCCATTTCCCAAAAAGATTGTTATAATTATTTGAGCAAAATGAGGAAGTTGAGACTTGGTGAGGGGATGCGATGACACGTCATAACTACTTCCAAAAAAATGCAAGCTAATAATGTTGATTTCTTTTATATGATGGATTTGAATGATGAAGGTAGGTTGAGAAATGTTTTTTTGGCTGACGCATGGAGTAGGGCAACTTACAATGAGTTTGGGGATGTTGTTACTTTTGACACTACATACTTGACAAATAAGTATGAGATGCCATTTGCTCCTTTGTTGGGGGGAATCATTACGGTCAGTCAATTCTTTCGGGATGTGGATTGGTATATGGTGAGACGGTTGAAGAATTTGTGTGGCTTTTTCAAACTTGGCTCGTGTGTATGAATGACAATGTTCCATCTGCTATAATCACTGATCAAGATAAGGCAATGAAGAGGGCCATTGAAATTGTATTTCCTAGCACACGACACAGATGGTGCTTGTGGCATATCATGAAGAAGTTGCCTGAAAAGCTGTTCGGTTGCAATGAATATGAGGCGATCAAGTTTGGAATGCAAAGAGCAGCTTATGATTCCCTGTCTCATGATGAGTTCGAAGGAAATTGACATGGTTTTATAGATAAATATAATCTGCATGAAAATGACTGGTTAAGTGGATTATAATCTGAAAGGATGCGTTGGGTGCAAACATTTCAAAGAAATACTTTTTGGACGGGGATGTCTTCAACCCAAATGAGTGAAAGCATGAATGTTTTTTTTATGGTTATGTGAATTTGAATACCATATTGAAGCAATTCGTAGAACAGTATGAGAATGCACTACGAAGTAAAGTCCAAAAGGAAGTTGAACTGGACTTTAAATCTTTTAGATGAACGATTCCTTGCGTTACTCCTTATGCAATAGAGAAAAATTTAAAGATGCCTATAATTTAAATAAATTTAGAGAATTCCAAGAAGAGATAACAGGGAATCTATGTTGTAGAATTGTCGGTGAAGTTATGGATGGGGTTGGTTGTGAGTTGCACACTATTAAATAAGACTTGGTGATAAATGATAGGCAACGATCGGTCCATTTTATAGTCTCTTTAAATGTTGACGACTTAGAGATCAAGTGTAATTGTCAATTGTTTGAGTTCAGGTGGATCTTATGCAGACATGTATTGAAAGTCTTATTTGAAAGAGAGATTCATGTCATACCTGATAACTATGTTCTTCGGAGGTGGTAGAAAGATGTTAGGAGGGCTCATACGAAGGTTAAGATTGTTTATTCAGATTGGGAAATGAAGCATGAAATGTGTGATTTGAAAAGATGTGCAATGTTTTCTATGAAATGGCTAACTTCGCTGCTGAGGATGAAAAGAAGATATGCCAAGTTCAAGAATGGATCACTTTGAAGATGGACCAACTTAAAATTGTTGGTGGTGATGACCATGTTGATTCACAGAGGTATTTGGAAGTGGGCACCACTACTTCTAGTTCTGACATCCAGATTCGTAGTCCATTAGCGGTTCGTAGGAAAGGACCACAATCTAATTCAAGGATGAAATCCACCGTCGAAAAGATATGTAAAAGGATACAAAGGAAAAAAAATGACACAAAATAATCACGCCACTGACACAAATCTGGTATGTTTGCAATGTGTTTTATGAATGTATATTTTCTTAAGTCAAGAATAGTGATTTTATTTACAAATGTCATTTGTAGGGTTTAGAGTGTATGCCTTATGTTATGCCTTGTAAAAGCAATGCGATGCCTCACGATTTACAACCTGGAAGAATTAGTCAATTCTACTCGATCCTCTCACTGGTAAATATTTTGTAGTTTGTATGTTTATCTTTGTAGGGTTTGTTTGTTATTAATCTTGTTTATTATTTATTTTTGCAGCCGCCAGATTCAAGCAACGAGATGGAGTATACAAACTATACGTTATGATCAGGTTGGTTAATCTTGTTTATCTTTCCCATATTACTTATAAGGGTAATGAGAAATCAGGTTGGAATGTTTATTTCTTTCCTTTTTTTCTTGTTCATCAGACTGCTTTTGTAATATTGTTCAATGTGTTTCAGCCTCTCTAAATGTTATAGCTAAGTTGATCAGTTGAAATTCAATTTGGCTTTTTCAGTGTCATACAATTTTAATGCAATAGGGTCCAATGAAAAAAAAAACACTATAATTTATAATCCATTGTTCAGCCAGTATTTGACAACTTTGTGATATGTAATATACTCCCTCCTTATTTCCAGTATTTGCTCTTACAGTCCCACCTCCCATGACTTTAATGGAACTGTGAGAGACCATGATCAAAGGTTGTTAATTGCCATTTTCCCATATAAACTAGAAAAAGTAAACCTTATTGAATGACAAGAATCATTCAACTGCCCAAATTGCATTTATTTTGGATGACATGAAATTAACGGGGAAAAAGTGCATATATCTAACTGTTAGGACTAATTAACTGAAAATTGGGTAGCTTGAGTGGTTGAAGAATAAATTAAGTTTCCTGGGGCTTGGTTAACAATAAGTCAATGAGACAATAGTCGAATGATTCTATTTAGCTGTCATTTGTTCATGCGCATTTCAACACTATATTTATGCTGAACAAAGTTTTCAATGTTTTTTTGGTGCAGTTTTGAACATGCAGCTAGATTTATTCATGGCAGCTGTGACGACAGTTCATTCATTGTACATGATATGGCAGCGAGGTGTATAAATGAAGACTTTTCAATTATGTTTTGAAAATATGTGAATGTAATGTTTGTTACACTGGCAATGTAATGTTTGAGTAGAACAGGTTATTCGATAACAACTTGATTGGCAATGTAATGTTTGTTGCCAATTATTTATGTCATGAAATTGTTGAAAACAACATTCAGATTATTCTGATGTACTTGGGAGGCTGATGATAATTTTGAGCATTTGACCCATTTCTGTTAAAGATGCTCTGTTAGAGTTGTTGTTAGTTGCTTTGTTAGAGTTGTTGCTAGTGTTGTTAGTTGCTTGATAGAGTTGTTGTTAGTGTTGTTAGAATTGCTGTTAGAGATATGGAGTGTGTAAAAGAAATTTATATAGGAAATCAGTAGTGAAGAATTTACAATTATTCTGGCCAGATACCACTCTCACATAAGCCCCGACTGCCTCTCTCTCTATTTGAACTGACTGTATAGTGATAGCATGGTGTACCTGCAATGCTTGCTGCACACTCTGCATCCTCTGTTCAACTATTCGAACCTGGTTTTCAGCCTTGTTGAACCTCGCTTTCCTCCATACAATGAATTTAGGCTTCACCTGTTTGAGTTTCTTCATTAGACAATCAAAAATTCTAAATAGCTAGGAAAGCAGTGAGAGGAAACCAGCCTTGTTGAAAACACATACAAACCCATCCATCCATGTTCCTTCCATTGACATTTTAGCAAACAAAATTATTTACATATGTAACTGCATTGTTGCTCATGTTATATAAGGATCTTAAAGTTCACGAAGCTGCAAAACTCTGTTACTGATTGTGCAATAAAAAAACTTAAAAACATGATCGTTATCCTTACATCAGAGCTGTACATATTACATCAGAGCTATACATATTACATTACATCATTCGGCCAAGAACTTAAAAATAAATAGTACAACTAAGATAATAATTATTGTTATCAAAGTGTTTGATTAAGTCCCTCGTAACAGCCCAAGGATCGTTGTTCCCTTGGTTGTCATTTGTTTGATAATTGGATGGACCGGCTTCATCGTCAAAAACATGATCGTTATCCTTGACATCTTCGTTGTTGTTGAATTTCTCTGAATCTTGTCTCGCCGCTTTTGAGCGAACCCACAACGCATACACTTCTTCAGCTTCAGTGACTGACCTAAACCCCTTATAACAAGCACCCCTATACCCTGATACCGCAGATAAACATGCTTACCAGCTCAGGTATACTCCAGGTTGACGACCTAGATACATAACGTACGCTGTGAATGCCATTCCTGCATTTAAAATTTTGTAGTCGTAAGATATATGCATGGACGGGTCTGCAATATATATATACACCCAAGAGTAGGTAATCTCCATTTATAGTATTGTTCCCTCTTTTCTTTCCTGCTTACGCATAAATGTGATTGATTTAGCTCGTTACAGTTATTTTTAGTCGTACTCGAAGAATAATCATATAAAACAGTCATGAAAATATAAGAATGCTTGTTTAAGACCCAATGAACATAGGTCAATTAGGGGTAGTTTTATCGCGAAAAACCTTTGTGCACTTAGAGACCCAATTAATATGCTTGATGAGACATTAATACAACTATTCAATTGCTACCCTACCAATAGTTTTAGCTTCTGGCAATAATAGAACAAGTTGTTTCACGCACTATGTCTATACTAGTCCAGATGCATTTGCCCCTCAGCAGACTAAAATTTTTGTTTGAAATGTAGGGATGGAAGGTGAATGCAGTAGAAATGCTATAGACATTCGAGTTAGCCAACCTTTACAAAAGGCGATAATGATTTTAACCATGGAATCCATTGTAGAGACACATTTGGCAGATTCCTCTCAAAACACATTTGTGGAAGTCAAATTCCTCTCATGTTTCCTATTATCTTGTTTGTGTTTCTCATGAAAAATGAAAAAGCAAGGGAAAAGAGATCAGTGATCTATCTATCACTAATGTCTTCGTATACGAAAACTCGTCCCAATCAATATTTTGCACCAGGAGAAGAAATTTTTTTTGACCTCGTTTATTTCTATCAACAACTTTTCCATATAGTTTTTCTTCTATGTGGAGGCTATATATCATCACTGAGCAATGCATGAAGTAGGAGCAGTATTATGGCTAAACAAGAGTAAGCACAACAAGAAGTCTCGTTGACAATTACATACAGAGATTGATGTAGTCATGTAAACATAAGTGGTCACCCCTTCTCTTGCTAAGATGATTTTCGAAACCCTCCTCACAACACTAACCAGATTCAGGAACAAGGTTGCAAGAACTCCAGAACAGTTCAAACCTATCTCACACTTGCTAGACCTAATTACCTAAATGAGGTGAAATTTCAATGTATACTTGGGAAGGTTTCATCTCAAGAACCAAACCAGGGCTTGAGCTTCCAAACCAAACTAGATTGAAAACCCCTAAAAACAAACATGAAATGAACATCTCCATCAGAACCAATACACAAGCACAAATTTGATACCCCATTGTTCTAATCATAAATAGCAAGCCACTGAAACCACCAAATCTATTAAACTTCCTTCCAAAATCCAAACTTTTCACAAATTGAACAAAACCCCACCATTTTAAACTCATCACTCACCCCAAATCTAAAACCCCATTTGTTCAAAATCCATAAACCCATCAAAATCTTGTCTCAACACAAAAATGAAGAATATGATTTTTTGTTCAGGACTGATTTTTTGCTCGATCTAGGTTTTCAATTCAATATCAAAGCAAAGCAACACTATTTTACTCTGTTCCTCATATTTTTAGCCCCATCACAACAGCAACACAACGCACAAAGAAACCCCATCACAGTTCCTCAGATTTTAGCCCTAACTCTAGTAGAAACCTTAGATCTAGTAGAAACCCTAGATCTAGCAGAAATCCCCAACAAGAAATCACACACCAAGAGGGAGAGAATGAGAGGGAAAATAAACTTAAACAAAGGTAGCAGCTTTACCTTTTGGGAGAGGGTGGTGATTCGTCTTCATCTTCTCAAGGACCAATAGCTTCGTTTGGGGATAGTGAGAGATTGTCGGTCTTCGTTGGGGGAGAGGGAGTGGCTTCTCTATCGAGCGGGAGAGGGAGGGCTTCCTCGGTGGATTCGAAGGAGGAACTTTTCTCTTCTCTGTCTCTGTCGAGATGGAAATGGGGAGAGGGAGAGGTTCCCTCCTTTTTTCCCCCGAAAATTTCGATTCCCTTTTTTTTTTTTTTTTTGAAACGATACTCCTGCACGTGAAAGGGAGCATCCCTCGCTGATTTCCTCGACAGTTAGACAAATTGCAAATTGATTCGTTTATCTTACTCCTTATAATTAACAATTTTTCTTAAGTGCACCGGTAAAGTGTTTGGTATCTTACCTGGTGGCTACCGGGAACCATAGCATTACTCAACTTTTAATATCTCAACTAAAATTGTTGTAACCGATAAAACGGTTGAATACACGTCACTAACTCTTTTTTTTTGTTTACCAAGGTCAGATATAACATAGCTCGAACAAAGGGACCCGGGGGGGCTCCTGCGCACAAAGCGCAGCACGGGCTCCTGCGCGCAAATCACATCCGTAGGATCTGATCCAACGGTCAATATTCATGGATTTGAAAAAAAAATATTTCAAAGTTTTTTTTTTACTGCACCCTCCCCTTTCCCTTTCTTTCTTTTCCATTTCCTTTCCTTCAAGCATCGAAAGAAATGCAGCAGTTTATCTCAGAATCATCATCAGCATCCCATATCAGGCATAAATGCAGCAGACTCTGCAGCTGCCATGCAACTTTTCCTCATGAACCCACAACCAAGATCACCACCACCACCTTCTCCTCCTCATCAACTACCACCTCCTCCTACTTCTTCTTCTTATCCTCTCCACTTGTTACTTCCCAATCAATCTACACCTTCTACCTCTAATCATCAAGGTTTTGCACCGGGTTTCGGCAGTGCTCATCACTCAATTTTTCCATCCCAATTCACACAACTCAATAGGGGTGATTCAGAAAGCAGGGACCTTTCATTAACGCTATCTTCTTTAGCCGAGGAATTAAGAATGGGCGAAGATGGGGTATTGTACTATGACCATCAAGGTGGAGGAGGGGCTTCTTTATACCAGTTCCGAAATCCGGGAACGCATCACCAACATCAATCGAGGAATTTCTCACAAAATCCCCATGTTGTCATGAACAGGTCTCCATTAGGAGTTGTGAATTTATTAAGGAACTCAAAGTATGTAAAGGCAGCACAAGAATTATTGGAAGAATTTCTATCAGAATTGTTTAGGCACAAAATTGTTTCCTTTCACTATCATAATATTGCAAAATACTCAACCTGTTTTGGGCTTTGGTTCTTGTGGATCTGATGAAGAAGAGGAGTAAAAAGGGGTGAAGAAGACTGACTTTGGAAGTAAGTGGCGGTGTTTGTGATGAGATAAGAGAAAAAGGAAAGGAAATGGAAAAGAAAGAAAGGGACAGGAGGGTGCAGTAAAAAAAAAACTTTGAAATAAATTTTTTTCAAATTCATGAATATTGACCGTTGGATCAGATCCTACGGATGTGATTTGCGCGCAGGAGCCCCTCCGGGTCCCGAACAAAGGCGGCATTAACGGTCGATGTCATCATCAAACATTTCCAGATCGTCCCATTCTATTTCGTTTCTTCTTCTTCCTTCAACACCAAGAAAACCAGTGTTTTTAAACCCTAGAAAG
Organism: Berberis thunbergii; assembly: GCA_003290165.1. Lineage (NCBI taxonomy): Eukaryota > Viridiplantae > Streptophyta > Magnoliopsida > Ranunculales > Berberidaceae > Berberis > Berberis thunbergii. The sequence goes on from QNQO01001700.1 coordinate 145,114, forward strand.
AAGTCACCTCGATCGATCTTCCTCTCACTCTCTCTAATCGATCGCCTCTGTAATGGCGCGTGGATCACCAACGACGATGATCATCACCAACACTCCAGCTCCAGAGCTTGCTCTCACGAATTTGGCTTTCTGCTCCAACTCAGATCTTCGAAAGTTTCAGGTTCCCGGATCAAACCTCTTTCTTGCATCCGTGGGCGATTCGCTCGTACTGTCTCTACGATATCCTTTTTGGTTCCTTGTTCTCGAATTCTTCTTGATGCATTTTTAACTTTAATTATGGATTTTAATTAGGTTTTGCTAAGCTAATTGTTGATGCACAAGTTAGGGATGTACGTGCATTTGCTTGAACCAAAAATGTGTTTTGTTTCCATAAATGAAAATGGTGATGTATTGGATCTATTTAGAGGTTTTAGGGTCACTTTAATTGCCACCTTTTCGTCATTGTTTCCAAAATTAGCTGTTTATAGGATGTTAGTGTGAGAATGCCCAAACGAATGTTCATCGGAAGTCATCAAGAGTTGAGGTATGTTTGGTGAGCTAATTGGATGAGAGAAACCCTCATTGAGGTTAAATGAATGGAAACACTTTTTTGGGATTAATGGCAGATGTTTTGAGTGCCCGTTGTAAATAGTTGGAATAATACACTTCCTCAAGAACTATGGTGATTATAGTGATTGGATAAGGCAATTGATTTAACATTTTGTTCTAGTTATGGGATTTCATGCATTGGTTCTTAGTATTGTTGAACTTGTGAGCCGGTTTACTCTTTGTTGTAAGATTATGGTGGAACTTGATTGCTTTATTAGAAGAAACCCTAGAAAAATTGTTAGGAAATAGTTTGAAAAGTAACCTGGGTTCATGTGTGGAACTATTTATCAAATCAAATCACATGAAAATTTGGCTGAATTGACCTTGAAACCTTCGACAGTCTCCAGGGAAAGGAGGATACCACTTGTTACGAGTGTAACACGTCAAGAACTCCAAATTAGACATCATAAATACCTTTTTCATGCTGACCTTTCTTATCATCTCATCGCTTCATCCCTAGAGTCTTAGACTCAATGCACTAGGTAGTGATGAGCAACAAACCAAGAACTTATCTTTCCCAGTGTCTCCTCAAAATTGTTGTATTGCCATCTTGCAGTACTCTCCTCTTCTTCCTCTCTTTCTGGATGAACCCACCTTTTTCATTTCAAAACTAAAAAACATAGTCGCTGTGCAACTTTTCAATAATTTTATGAGAGGGGTCAAATGCCAGAAAATAGAGAAATAAATACAACATTAATACCAGAAAAAAGGATTTCCTGATACTTGTATTTTTTATCTAGCTTTAGCGTTATTCATTAATTGCTAGCGGTCTCTCTATCAAAGGACAAGAATTTTTGGTTTTGATGATCAAGAAGAAAAAAAAAAACAACAACAACAACAACAAAATTAATCTTTAAAACACTGAACATAAACACACTTTTAAGCTAGCATGATTGACCTTTCTTCTGAGGAGTTTTGTCTCATTCACTGTGCCCTTAACCAAGACATACTCCTCATGACAATATACGTGATGGTCATATTGGCTTGAATGCTATCCAACGGCGGCACGCAAGAGTTTCTTCAGGGGACACAATATCTGTTTGCAGGTTTCACCCTCCATGACCTTTTTATATGGATTTATTCAGTGGCTTGTTGGCATATGGTCCTCCTGATGTAATTTATCTCTGGCCTTGATGGTTTTTAGATTTATACTGCCTGATAATTTCAACCTGGCTATGCTTACACTAGAGTTGGAGTTTGTTAAGAAAGGAACTAAAAGTGAGCAGGTAAATTTATCTCTGTATCTTATGTGTTCTCCACTGTAAGCAACATATTTATCTTAACTGGAAGTCTTTTTGTTTTACGTTTTTCTTTCCCTATAAATCCATTTTGCTCCATATGCTTTCAATAGGGTAAATGAGTGGTTTATTCTCTTATGCAGATAGATGCTGTTCTTATTGGTCAACAACTTCTGAACAGATTTATTGGTCATGTAAGATCTGAATCTGGTTCTGTATAGCTAATTCATATGTTTTCACACGGTCTGAATTTACTTGAGCTTCTATTGTTAGTTTATTTTAACTTGGATTGTTATATGTCTTATCGGATTCGTTCCTGACATATAGCATATTTTATACATGAGATGAGATCTTACATCAGAGATTTCTGCATACATTTCAGTATAGGTTTACCTTGAAAATATAATTAGTACAACATTGCACTTTTGTGAAGTATAGTTATGGTACTTCTGTGAAACAATATATGTGATGCATAACAAACACTCATATGCTACACGCTTCCTTTACTGGTTAATCTTTGTTAGTATCATTTATTCATTTTCATAAATATTTTATACTTGGATACCAAAATGTTCAAATGCAGGTTATGACTTCAGGACAAAGGGTATCATTTGAATACCATGGTACAAACTACATCTTCACAGTCATTCAGGCTGTGCTCGAGGGCCAGGAAAAATCTAACACCATGGAGAGAGGGATGATATCAAATGAAACATATATTGTGTTTGAAGCATCAAATGCTAGTGGTATCAAGGTCATGTTACTTACCTTCATCTTTTTACGTTCTTATTTTTCATTGATTACTTTCATTAATAGCAAACGGCGACTCTCTACTGAACCGATGTTTGAATATATAGATCGTCAACCAGCGTGAAGCCGCAAGCAGTAACATTTTTAGGCAGAAGGAATTCAATCTCGAGTCACTTGGCATTGGTGGTTTGAGTGCAGAGTTTGCAGATATATTTCGAAGAGCATTTGCCTCTAGAGTTTTTCCCCCTCACGTGACAAGCAAGTAAGTGCTTAATAATTTTGGTTATCACTGCTAGTTTTTGTTGTTTTTTTTAATAATAATAAAATGAAATTTATGCTTATTTCTTTTCCTATTTTTAACATATATATATATATATTTTTTTAATTAATTTTTTTTCACACATTTTTATTCATGTTGTGACAGATTGGGCATCAAGCATGTCAAGGGAATGCTGCTATATGGGCCTCCTGGCACTGGCAAAACTCTTATGGCTCGACAGATAGGGAAGATGTTAAATGGTAGAGACCCAAAGGTAACTTAGTCGTTCTAACGTTGATACTTGTCTTTCATCCCACTAAGGTGGACTGCAGTTAAAAGTTAAAACTTAAAAAGAGGCATAGTTATATGTTATCTTTTTTATGTTATTTAATGATATTTCAGTGAATGAAGCTTTTGATCATAAATTTGGGTTAAGATTTAATATTCTTGCCTTCAATGGCAGTCTGTAATAAATAATATGTAAAGAAACAAGAAAAAATAACATTATCTGGGGGTGGAGAGATAAGTTGTTCATGTGGCAGAGAGAGTACTGTCATTCTTTTTAATGTTTTATAACATTCAATATACATGCTGATTTTTTTATTATCAAAAGTAAGTTTTATTTTGGAAATACCTTCATCATGGCCTTTCAAATAAGATAAGCAAATCCACACATAATTTAAAGAAAATGTTAGGGGTGGGCAATGTCGGTTCGGTTTAGTTTTGAGCCCCAAACCGATTTCATTCGGTTTGCCCAAAACCCAAACCAAAACCGAATTTTGTATTTGTAAACCGATGAATTCGGTTGAACCGAATTTCGGATCGGTTCGGTTGGGCCAAAATTTCAGGCTCAAGCATTTGAAAGACTTTTATTAAAACATGTCCAATTTTTTTACAGACCCAATTTTTACCCCAAAATTGAAAACTTTGAGAGAAGGGGGTGATTCAGTGCAACAGGGTGTACTGCAGTGCATTTGTTGCACTAATCAAGTATTGACACCTACTTGTTATTTAGTTATTTATATATATCTAATTAATCGGTCGGTTCAAAACCGTAAATCGATTTCGAACCGTTTATAATCAGTTCGGTTTAAATTATTTTCTTTCTACTCATATTTCGGTTCGGTCGATTAACCGAATTTAAATCGGTTTTTGGCCACCCCTAGAAAATGTATATTGATATGCATGCTGATCAATTTAATAATATATTTTTTTTAAAATATATTATTAAATTGATCAAGTTCTTTCAAATAAGACTAGCAAATCTACACATAATTTAAATGAAAAAAATGTGTTTATGGTCGAAATTGCATGCAAAGATAATGCATCATTGTACATTGACAAATTTTGATTGATTTCATTACTGGAGGCATGTTGACATGATCGGAGGCAAATAGCTAGTCTACCATGAAAATACAATGGAAAATGTTCCATGATCTCAATGCTGTGTATATTCCATTTATGGCAAACTGAAATTGTCGAGTTCAATTCAAGTCTGAAGCAATCAGGCTTGTTACTTTGTTTTTTGGTGTTGAACTTAAAAGCAATAAACTCAATCCTAATATGATTTTTTTATTTTATTTTTATTTTTTTCTTTTCAAAGTGCACCTACCCTTCAATGATTTTCATATGCTTTTAATTTCACAAGCTGAAATGTGCAACATTATCATTTCCCTTTTGAGTTTAGCATCTGGCCTAGAGGCATTCGATCATGTGACCAACTTGAAGAACATTTTGTCCCTTTTTGGTGAAGCTTCCGGCTTGAAAATTAGTTTCTTCAATAGTGCCATATTGGGAGTGGGGATGGAGCACATGTGACCCACAAGACTTCTATTTATGGGTTGTATGGTTCAAGTCCTTCTTTTCGGTTTCTTGTTCTCTCCTTGGGTGCTACAATATATTTAAGGAGACTAGCCTTGTGGAAGAGTAGATTTCAGGGGGGGGGGGGGGGGGGGTGTGCATTGTGGCCAAAACTTTGGTAACACTCCCATATCTCATATGTCTCTTTTCCCTATTTCAATGGTGTGGCCAATAAAATTGAGCAAATAGTTAGAGATTTCTTAGTGTGGAACATAAGGGAGCAAAAGGTTTCATCTTGAGGTGGGAGTTGGTAGTGCTTCCTAAGATGAAGTAGGTTTGGGACTCAGTATTTTCAAGAAAATGAACATTGCTCTTCATGGGAAATGGCTTTTGAGGTACAATAAAAGAGATATGGGTGAGCCTATGGAGGAGAATTATTAAGGCTAACTCTGGAGGAGAGTTATTAAGGCCAAGTATGATTGGATGTAGTAATCGATGACTTCCTAGTCATCTGTCTTGGCTATATGGTTTGAGTTTGTGGAAAGGGATTTCAGATGTTGAACCATATTTTTTTGTAAACGGGAACATCGTCTTGGGAGAGGAGACAAAACATGCTTTTGGTTGGATAAATGGCGTGGCTCCATCCCGTTGAAAGACGTTTCACCTAGACTTTTTCTTGTTCTTATCTTAGTAAGGTAAAGATGAAAATTTTTGTTGGGGCCCAATGGAGGAGGGTGGAACCTCCATTTGAGAAAGGTGCTAAATGAGTGGGAGGACGAGGGGGCCAGTAATTTCATTGCTTCTCTTGAGCTTATGGTGTTAAGCTTCAATGAAGATGTGTGGAAGTGGAGTTGGGCAAAAAGTGAATCTTCTTGGAGTCGGTAATTTCCCTCGCAGCGAACTTTTTCAAGTACTCTTCTAGCTTTGAGAGGTAAGGCAGCAGATGCTCGACTGGCTCCCTACTGATTTCTGAAGGATGCTCATCCTACCACTTGACCAAATACTCGCTACCCGGGCCTGTGTTGTTGATGAGGCAGTCAACTAAGATTTTTTCCACTTCTCGGTCTGGCTTAGTAGGATGCTTAGGCAATGCTTGGGCATATACATTTCTTGTGGGATCAGTGGCATCTGCATGGTAGAACTTCAAGTTACTTGCATGGAAAATATGATGGGTGAAACGGAGCCAATGTGGTAACTTGTCGCGATGGGAGACTTTACCACTTTTTCAATAATTTGTACCGGTCCCTCATACTTGCGAAACAGATTGTTGTGTGTTCTAGTTGTCCGTTTATACTTGTTGAACATATCTAGCTTCACCAATACCAACTCCCCGACTTCAAAAGGATCAATCCGTCGTTTCTTGTCGATCCATTTCTTCATGTGACGTGAGGCTTTCTCAAGATAGGCTCGAGCAACTTCAATGTTTTTCTGCCAGGCTTTGACAAATTCAAGAGCTATTGGGCTGGGTCCTTGGTACCCGGTAAGCACTGTATGTGGTGTCAATGGTTGCGGACGAGTGACTAACTGAAAGGGGCTGGAGTGAGTAGCTGAGCTCTTTTGTAAGTTGAAACGAAATTATGCAACATCAAGTAGTCCCACCCAATTTTTCTAATTTGCACTTACAAAATGACGAAGGTATTCTTCGAGCATAAGCGCTCAGTCTGTCCGTCAGATTGGGGATGTTGGCTTGTCGACATATTAAGTTTGGATCTCAAGAGCTTGAACAACTCCTTCCAGAACTTTCTTGTGAAGCGAGCATCACGATCGGTAACAATGTTTTCGAGCAGTCCCCAATACTTCACTACATGCTTGAGGAACAATTGCGTCGTATCTTCGGCTGTGCAAGTCAGTCCGGTCGGCACAAAGGTCACATACTTTGAGAATCGGTCAACAACTACAAGGATACACTTGAAATCCTCCACCTTCGGTAACCCAGTAATGAAGTCCATGGAAACACTTTCCCAAGGACGAGTTGGAACAGGCAAGGGCTCTAGTAAACCTACTGGTCGATTTTTTTCAACCTTATCTTGCTGGCAAATAAGACATGTTCGAACATAGGCCATTACATCCTCCTGTATCTGCGGCCAATGTTGGTGATTTGGCAAGAGAGGAGTGACCGGTTCATTGGAAGTTACTTTTTTTATCTAAAGATAGAATTGTCATGTATGTTATGGGTTTGCTCACGATGTGTCTTCAAGGAGGTGCATTTTGTATATTTCATGTTAGAGCGGAACAATTCATGAGGGTTTGATAAGGCCTCATGACTGTTCTGCCTCATTTCTGTTGGGCTAATGCCTTTGTAAGTTTTCTTTTGTACAAATTGTTATGGTTCTCAATAAAATATTCAACCTTTCTTAAAAAAAAAAAATTGAGATCATTCGCCAACCTTTCAGAGTTACACCTTTTCTTCTCATTCGATGTTAGGGCAGTTTGAAGATTTAGAAGCATCATGACAGCTTTTAGCATGGATGTCAAATTTTCATCTTGCTTCATGTTGCATGGACAAGGACACAACAAATTGAAAAAGAAAAAAACTAGGACTCAGACATGGCTACGACATGATTGTAAAGAAATAAGTTGATAATTGATAATAGATGTACATAATTTGTGGATAGACAAGAAGGTTACCTTGTGGGTTTGGGGTCATACGTAGGGAGGATACGGTGCCAACATAAATACATGATACATGTATACTTTTGTTCTAGCTCTCTAGGCAAGTGCATGTAACTACTAATCTTGTTTGCTAAGCCATTTGGTAAGTCTTTACAACTTCATGAGCATAAAATATTATGCGAGAAGTGCCTAAGTTTATGGTTGTAGGCTGTGTCCAAGAAGTGTATGATGAGTGTCATCTCTGACACGGTGTCCGACACAGACAACACAACTAAATGGAATCCGTGCTTCCTAGTTCAAGGCTATGCATTATCCACATGTTGTACGAGACCTTGATCATATCACCTTGGTTTATTTCCCTTTGGAAACATGCATAATCGAATTTCATTTAGATCTGGAGTCAAATACATAGTACATCACTTGTTGGCAAAATTTTGTAATTTCACATCCATCCAATCAAACATTCATATTTGGTTAACTTGAAAGCTGAAGCTTATTGAGATGGGGCATGTTCCTCCTGATTGACAAACAATATATAGCTTATTGAGATGGGGCATGTTCCTCCTAATCGAACAGTGGATGTTATTGAACTCACATGCTTTTTAACGTTGTGAGCTTATATGCATGAACTTGATCGTTGCCTTTTTAAGTTGATTGGGAAATTCTAAGCATGTTTACTACCTGATCTTTCTTTGCTCTAGCTGCTTCCTGGTACTTGACTATATTTTTTCTATGGACTCCAGATTGTTAATGGACCTGAAGTATTGAGCAAGTTTGTTGGTGAAACTGAAAAGAATGTGAGGGATCTATTTGCTGATGCTGAGAATGACCAAAGGAGTAAAGGTAAGAAGGATGCATATGGCATATCAAATAATTGTCTATGCATTCCGTTATTTAATGTTTCAGTTTTTTTTTTTTTTTAAAGGGGACCAGAGTGAGTTACATGTCATCATTTTTGATGAAATTGATGCTATTTGCAAGGTACGGGCTTGTAAAACTCATCTCAGGATTGCATATTCCTCATCATCAATGTAAAAGGAGACATGCATATCAACATTTTTCATATCTGGTTCAAGCACATGCCATTAATTTAGTTGATCCATGTGAGTTCATTCATAAAGCTTGTCGCTTAGAAAAGTTTGTTGATTTATTTAAGTACTTTTAATTGATCTTTTGATCAAGTGAACTTTATTTTTCTTTTTAATGTTTATCCTTAGCGTAGATCATGACCTTGCAAGTTGTTCATTTCTTGGAATGTGTCTTCCTTTGACGCAATATGAAGTTATGAACTCAATAATCAGAAAGAAGAAAAAATCATCAAATGATCCTACTGGATGCAGTGTTTGTGAAGAACTTGAAGAGAGAATCAAACAGTTAATCCTTGTGGGCTTTTGTGTTTTACACAAATTGTAGGTGCATGTCTTCGCCTCAAGATTAGGCAGTTCCATGTAGAAAGATATATGGTTAAAGATGTTTTGGTTAGTCTTTTGTTGGATGTTTGGAGCCGTTGAAGAAATGACTATACTTTTAATCATTTGTTGACACTTTAGATTGCCAATCTTTGTCGGCAAAGTTGATTTTCTCAGTATAAAACTTTGGGATGGCACAATGTTTCATTCCATAAACAATCAAGAATCTATGATTCAACGCTGGTTTAGTCTGACTGTTGTCTTTGCTTGTGCATTTTTAAAATAATTCTTTTGTTGTACCCCTGAACATGACACGAATGTGCATCTTGCTTAGGTTCTCAAATTCAGTGCCTTACTCATATCTCCACCTATGTCAACACTGTTGATAGGTTCAGCGGAAGCTTACAACCAAATTTTGATAAACAAAGTTTTACATTGGCCAATGACTTTATTTATAATTGACCTAAGCTTGCTAAGCAAGCAATTACTTTCCTAAACAAAATATAAATCCCAACTCCTAATTGAATTGAATTTTAATTCTAATTGCAAAAGCAAATTTTTTAATCCTAATTCATATTGGACTTGTTCTCCTAGTTGGGCACACGGACTTACCTAGTAATAATAATAACTAATACTAAATAAATACTAATACTGATGGTATTTATATGTATATTATTATAGTAAGCAGGTTAGTTTAGCAATATTAGTATTAGTAATATTGTAATTGTGATTATTTAGTAACACCCATAATAGTTAGGGCATTTTTAATTAGGCTTAAGATTAATTAGCTTGCCAAATAAGTTAGGAATATTACAAAATAAGGCAAGAATTGTTCCTTTTTCTTCAGTTCGGACTGTAACTAAGAAAATTATGGTTCTTTGCATGAATAAATTGGGAATTTTTTTTTGTTCAGATCTTGATTAATTTGTTTACGTGATGTTATCTGTTGTGCCTGATCTATCATTTGGTATTAGAGCAAGAACATTTCGAGAAGGTTTTGACGAGTGTTTTGAACCACACATGAACATGGTAAAGACAACAGAATGGGGAGAGGTAGTGAACGCGATGATGTTGTCTCGCCAATCCAAAACAGAGATGGAGGTTGACTAGAGGGCTCCTTCCTCATTGTTGGGCGACGGGGGGCACTCTTTTGTTGCTTCCGTCGCAATGTTGTTTTCAAATATTGATTTTTCTGAGTTTTTGTGTCTTTCAGCTTCTCTCTCGCTAAGTTCTGGATGATGATGTTGCTTGGTGGGAACACAATGTTTTTCCCACTCGATGCGGGGGGAAATTTGTAGCATGATTATAGATGATCCAGTGAAAATTTGATGTCCAAATTAATAGTGGATACCTTAGGGTTGAAAGAGAGCCCCTTTCTGTACCTTTTGCAGTGGGATGGTTGGATCCGAGTAAAAAAGCGAAAGCGACACGAAATGCTTAATTGAACAGTATAAGGATCAAGTTTGGTGGACTGTTATCTTGATGAATATTTGTCATTTTTTGTTAGGGAGACCGTGACAGTTTCAGCGACGATCGGTTCATGATGGATATATGAACACAGTTTCTGTGATGTTGAAGGACATAAATTTATACTACAACAACTTAGTCCTATACCTGCAAGCCTTTACAATTGTAGTATAGGAGATCCTTGATGATATGTATGTGCCAGGTAGGGTCACTTCACCATTTCAGTTATCAAATCTTCCCATTCCATTTCGTATGCATAAACTTCTCGACACATTCAAAGATGTTTAGAGTGAGGGTGGCGGGTCTTTGCCTCTATTGCGAAATATTCAACATGCTATTGAGCTAAAACTTAGTGCGCCTATCCCTAATTGACCATATTATCGCATGGCTCCTAAGGAACATGAGTTACAATGGTAGGTGAATGAACTTCTAACCAAAGGCTACATTCGGGAGAGTGCGTTGCCAATGCAGTTCTTGCTTTGTTAGTACCTAAGAAGGTTTTTTCGTATGTGTAGATTCGCTAGCTGTTGATAAGATCACAATCAAGTACCATTTTCCAATTCCTAATCTGGAAGACATGTTTGATAATTTAGGGTTTCATAGTATTTACCAAGCTAGATCTTAAATAGGGTTGAACAAAAAACCGATCGAACCGATTGGTTTGGTTTAAATTCGGTTCGGATCGGTTTCGATTTTAAAAATTCAAAACCGAAGTGGTCGATTCGATTTTCAGTTTCTATCTGATTTTAACCGACCAAATTGAACTGACCGAATATATATAATAAATAATATATATTTTATATATAAATAATATAATATGTTTAAAATAGTCTGTTGGTTCGGTTTTATTTCGGTTTTGGTTCGATTTCAGATCGGTTTTGTTAATGGTCGGTTTGGTTATGGTTTGAAAATTTTAAAACCAACCTAAGTCGGCTCAGTTTATGATTTAGGTGAAAAACCGAACCGACAGTTCGATTTTCAACCCTAATCTTAAGAGTGGCTACCATCAGATTCGTATGCGACCTAAAGATGAATGAAAGACAACTTTTAAGATGAAACAAGGCTTGTATGAGTAGTTAGTCATGCCCTTCAAGTTGTCCAACACCCCTTCGACATCTATACGGGTAATGATACGCATTCTACAATATTTTATGAACAAATTTGTTGTCGTTTACTTTGATGACATCCTTATATTTAGTCACACAGAGGACAAACACTTACAACATGTTCAAACTATTTAGAAGTTCTAATAGACCATAAATTTTATTTGAATCTGAAGAAATGTGCTTTCATGATCTATTCGATGACCTTTTTGGGTATGTAGTGTCGGGAGGTGGGATGTCTTTTGATCAATCTAAGGTAGCTGCTATTCAAGAGTGGCCTATATCCACATGTTCGTCCTAGGTATGCAATTTTTATGGGTTGGTCAGTTTTTATTGATGCTTTATTGAGTGTTTTAGCACTATTATGACACATTGACTGAGCTTATGAAATATGTACCATTTTCTTGGACTACTGTCAAGTTGCTTTTGATATTGTTAAGATTAAGATGATCACTGCCCTAGTTCTAGCATTGTCAGATTTTGGAAAGATCGTAGTTATCTTGTGATCCATGTAAGATATGTGTGGAGGAGTATTTCTCACAGGAGGGACGACCAATAGCCTTTTATAGTGGGAAATTGCAGAAGACTCGGTTGAATTAATCTACGTATGATGCTACATTATTTGCTGTCGCCCAAGCCCTGCGCCATTAGAAACGTTATCTCCTCTATGCGAGTTTGTGCTTTATTTTGATTATGAAGCTCTCCGTTTCCCTAACTTGCAAAGACATATACGTAGCTGGATTAGTGAGTGGGTCAACGAAATTCAGAACTTCACCTTTACTCTGAAATATGTTAAGGGGTCTTAGAACAGGGTAGTTGATGCACTAAGCCGCGTATAGATTGTTTGATTTGTATGCGTGCTTCTGTTGACGAGTTTGATGAGTTACCAACAATGTATGGATCTAATCATTTCTTTGGTCCTGTATATCTTGCTTGTTAGACTGCCCCTCATCAGTGAAGTGATTTTTATTTTAAGGATGGTTTCTTATTTTATGGTAAGGTGTTTTGTATTCCTGCCTCTTCTATGTGGGAGAAGGTTATTGTTGAGCTTCATAGTGGAGGTTCGGGTGGCCACTCTGGTGTCAACAAGATGTGCTTGTTATGGGAACACTACTTTTAGTCCACCATGCAATCTGATGTTAGTACCTTTGTGCAGAAGTGTTGTGTGCCGGATCGCTAAGGGACGGTTGGCAAACGCTAGTTTGTATTCACTTTCATCCATTCTAGAGAGACTATGGTTGGATGTTTCATGAATTTTGTTTCAGGGTTCCCGACATCAAAGGGTTACAATTCAATTTTTATCAAAGTTCTAAAAATTGGTAGGTGGTAGATGGGCGACGAGCAGGGGACTAGCGCCTAGGGTTGAAAACCGAACCGACTTTGGTCGATTTCATAATTTTCAAATGGAAACTGAACCGACCATTAACAATATTGAATCGAAACCGAACCGATTCTAATTTTGGCAAACCGTAATTGAACCGAATCAACTGAAATTGAACTAAACCGAAATAAAACCGAACCAATCGACTATTTTAAACATATAATATTATTTTATATAAAATATATATTATTTATAATATACATTAGGTCAGTTCAGTTTTATCGGTTAAAATCACATAGAAACCGAAAATCGAACCGACCACTTCGGTTTTTAATTTTTTAAAATCGAACTTAAACCGAACTGATCAGTTCGGTTTTGATCGCTTCGGTCGGTTGAATCGGTTTGGCTGGTTTTTTATTCAGGCATCCTAGAGGCGTAGTTGGGGTCTAAGTTTTTTTTATTTATAATAATTTATAATATATAAAAGTTAAGCATAATAACATATTAATTACTTTCAATTAAATGCCAAGATAAATATGAAAACTGTATAAAAAAATATTTAAAATTTTATTTATTTATTTGAACTGGAAATAATAAAAAATTCAAAAACCCACCCAAACGTACTTGGGCCGATTTTTAGAACAAATTTTTTTGTGATGGTTGACCATTTTTCCAAAATGGGTCCTTTTTTACCTTGTCGAAAAAACGGATGATGCACATGTCGCTAATTTATATTTTTGGAAAGTGGTTCGCCTTCATATGGTGTTCCTCGCAGCATTCTGTCTGATTGTGATACGAAGTTCAGAGGGCAATTTTGGAAGACTTTGTGGCAGCATTTGCATTGTTCATTGAAATTCTCCACTGTATTTCATCCACATACAGATAGACGGACAAAGGTTGTTAATAGGAGCTTGGTTGACCTATTGCGTTGTTTGGTGGCTAAACATGGTGGCTCTTGGCCTTCTACTTTGGCACATTCAGAGTTTGTGTATAATTATACGGCGAACAATAGTATGGGGCATTCACCTTTCCAGATTGTGCAAGGATTTTCTTTTTTTATTCCCGTTAATTTGGCACCAATGACTAGTATGAGTTTGGTGAGTAGCGGCCAAAGATGTACCAGCTGAGTTGGTAGAGGTGTGGCAGATGGAATCACACGTCACGAGTTCGAACCCAGCTGGTGGCATGGGGTGGGGAGGGTTAAGGGTAACAAAAAGCCTTAAAAAAGTTTGGTGAGTAGCAACGTAACTGTTAAGGCTAACCAGATGAGTTTGATCATCAGCAGGTTTACATTCGTGTAAGTGAAGTATATGATAAACAAAAGGGTGTTGTGGATTGCCACAAGTGATTTGTTTCTTTTGAACAAGATGACTTAATTATGGTCTTTTAGAAGGGTCAACATTGGACAAGGACGAGCTTGAAACTCATGATGAGGCACATTTGCCATTTTCCTATTGTGCGACAAATTGGTGATAATGCTTATGAGGTCGATTTTTTAGAGAGTTTTCGGGTGCACCATCCAGTTAACGTTGGTGATCTCACTCTATTCCGTGGTGATGTTGCACCTCCCATTCCGTTATCAGTGGCGCATTTCTTACCTCCACCTCATGTAACAGATCGTGTGGAGAGCATTATGGAGAGCTTTGATGTTAATCCTTTCAACAATGTACCCTGTCGGTTTTTGGTTCAGTGGAAGAGACGATATGCTTCCGGCGACTCGCGGATTTCTTATGAGCTTCTGTCTTCTATCGATCAAGAGCTGTTGACTGCATAAGCGCGTGCTAACTCGAGATCGAGTTCTTCACAACTTAGGGAGGATGATGGTATTTAGCATGTATGTTATTATAGTAGGTGCGTTAGTTTAGCAATATTAGTATTAGTAATATTGTGATTGGGTCTTTTTAGTAATAACCCATAATAGTTAGGGCATTGGTTTCCAATTAGTTTTAGGTTAATTTAATTTGCCAAATAAGCCAGGAATATTATTAATAAGACAATAGATTGTTCATTGTTCTTCAGTTCGGATTGTAACTTCAAGAAAACTAGGGTTCTTTTGCATGAATAAACTAGGATTTTGTTTTTTTTTTCGTTCATATTTTGATTAATCTGTTTACATGATATTATCCACTGTGCTTGATCTATCAAAAACTAATATACAACCCAACATTACATCATTCTACCCCGCTTCGAGAATTCGTCCTTGAGCTTTGCGGATGATATCTCTGAAAAGTGTTCTACTAAGAGTTGACCTCGAACTTCCCTTGGTAATTGTTTGTACCATGAATTATCAAACTAAGATTTGGCCACCAAACATAGGGTCTGACATGAATCCTTTGCTCAAAGGAAATCCAATTCATGATTTAAATATTTTTGCGTGCAACCTTTGTCTCACATTGAGCTTCAAACATGTCCCAAATTGGACCATGAATTTTGTCATATGTTGGTAAACACAATACTTGTGTCAAAGAGTAAGGGAAATTAGGTTCTCCACAACCACCAATTTCTTGCGAATTTTTTCAATCTGAGAAAATATGTAAAACTTCCATGATGTGTTTGAGCCTCACAACGCGACTTTTTTGCGGATAGCTTCGGGTTCTTGACGAGTTAAGACTGTTCACAAGGGCTTTCTCCATGCGCTTCATCTTTGTGTTGGGGGCTCTAGTTCCTTAGGCGATAGCTTTATCCAAAGATTTTACCGCTCTGATACCAAATTGATTGGTTCAGCGAAAGCTTACAAACCAAATCATAATCGAAACTTGATAAACAAAGTTTCATAACTTCAATTAATTCTCCAAATTCAACAAAAAAACTAAACCAGTTACATTGGCTAATGACCTTAATTTATAATTGACCTAAGCTTTCTAAGCAAACAACTAATTTTCTAAACAAATATAAATCCAAACTCCTACTTGAATTGAATTTCTAAATTTAATTGCAAAAGCAAAAGTCTCAATCTTAATTCATATTGGACTTCCCAGTTGGGCCTTAACATGGACTTACCCAGTAATAATAATAATAATTAATGCTAAATAAAATACTAATACTAATAGACAACTCAATATTATATCACTATCTTTCCACCCCCATTTCATGTCCTTTTGAACTATTATTGAATTCTTAAACTGATTGTTCTCAATCGCCTTTGACTCTACGAACTAATGTTTTGCTTCAATTTGGCAGTCAAGAGGATCAACTAGAGATGGTACCGGAGTTCATGATAGCATTGTGAACCAGCTCCTTACAAAGGTCAGTTTACACTTCGAAATGTTTATATATACTGGAACAATTAATTCAGGAATATCATGACATGATTTTTAGTACTTCTTACATTTCCCATCCAGTATATCATAACCAAGTGACTGTTTTTTAGATAGACGGTGTGGAGTCGTTGAACAATGTTTTGCTGATAGGAATGACCAACAGAAAGGATTTGATTGATGAAGCCCTTTTGAGGTAACTCCCTCTTTCTCAAACAAACACACACATAAAATTTACTCATTGGTTATGTTGTACAAAAGTTAGGATTATATGTTAGAAAACCTTGTAGTAGATAAATAGTCAACTATTAGATAAATTGTTTATTATGGTGGGTCATAGTTTAGAAAGAGTTCTTGGTTCTTTCAGCAAAATTTGTGTTCCTTTTGAAAAAAAAAATTTGAAACAAAGAAACAGTGAATTTATTTGGAAGTGAAACAAATATTCTGAAGGCGGATAATTCTTAAAGGTTGTTGTTATATTTATATTTGGGTTCTTTTCAGGTGAAGGGTTTTGATTGAGTGAGCTTCTTGGTTCCTAAGTTATTCAGTGACCCAGATTATGAATACAGTTAATTTTGTGATTCTGCCATTTGCAGGCCTGGGCGCTTGGAGGTTCAAGTTGAGATAAACCTTCCTGACGAAAATGGACGTCTTCAGATTCTTCAAATCCATACAAACAAGATGAAAGAAAACTCTTTTCTTGCTCCTGATATAAACCTTCAAGAGCTTGGTATGTATTTTGCTGTGCCATGATATGTAAATTCACTGGATGATTCTTCTTATCTTCTATATTAATGTTATAGTGTTTGTCACTACTATGAAGGGTTTACGAACCTAAGATAGCTTTTATCTATGACATGCATGTTTAACCAACCAGAGGTTATTAATTAAGGGTATTGATTGAACTAAAAATTATCAGATTATATATAAAGATGCACACATTTATTAGAAATAGATAAAAGAAAACTAGGCAGGAAAAATAAAACATACCTTATGGAATCAGTACAGACCCAGGATGTTCAAACAACATCTGAACATCCCGAAACACCCATGGCACAGAACAACAGACTACAATTCAAGGTTCCATCTCCACATTGAAAATTACAGGACTGCAAAAATCTTGAGTGAGTGTTTATTGGTAACTTAAGCCTCTTTACAGAAGAAACGTACTTTGTTCAAGATTCTAGGATCTTTGATCCCAAACCTATCTGTCTTGCTCTAGGAGGTAATACTTCCTGGCGGTCAATTGATATTTTAAATGTCCTTTATACCACAAAAATTCCTATCTGGGGAAGGATAAGAGCTTCTAATTTGCATCAGCCCAGCTTACTGGATAGTTAGTAGATTACCCAAGTTATATCCAAGGAATTTTGCTGAACTTTTAATGTTATCTGCATCACTGAGCGGAAAAACTTATCTTCTGGATGAATCAGAGCATGACCAAAGACTGCTTCAACACATTCCAAAAAGTTCAATTTATTTCAATATATGTGGTTGACTGCTTTAAACTCTAATTTGATAGATTTAGAAATGTCCAAATTTGCTGATTTTTGGCGGAGGCAGTCTTTATAGATTATAAAATATAAGCATTTTTTTAGGTAAGGTCTAGATGAAAACCAATAGCTGAGTGGATTCCTTTTAACATTTTTTACCATGCATTTCACATTTGACACTATTTGTTGCTCCTCACCATCCTACATGGAATTGAGTCATGATATGAGAAAATTATCTCCTCAGTGGTCACTATCTAGATAATTTTCGGAAGTTGTGAGCATCTTCTGAAATTTCTGACTGGCATAATTTTCATGGTTAAGTTTGTGGAGTAATGAAGCCCATTCCCGTTGTCAACGGGCCCCCCGTGTTTTTATCCACGACAATCCTTGTGTGCGTTTACGGTATAGTGTTACCTATTGGTGCCAACCAATCTCACGCTTCTGCATGAAATATGAAGATTCACCCTCTCCAAAAGTTCATGACGTCGGTTTTAATTTGGGATATGAATTTTCCAAGTAATCAAATGGGTGGTGGATCCAAGCTTTAGAGATCAAATTAGAGAAGATTTAAGCTCAGATTAGGAAGTCTAAAACAAAGGTTTTAAGTTCTTTTAATTTTCTCAATTACAATGGAAATGGAATTCAAAACGGAGTTTGCTATGGAAGCTCACAAAGGTGACATGGAGGTTCTGGAGTTACTAGATCTAAACAAGAATTCTAGATCTAGCTAGAAGGATAAGAATTCATCAAACAATTGATGATCTGATGATCAAACTAATGTGATCAAGATCAAAGGCAATTGAGCCTCTAAGACTATCTTGAATCTCCAACTTAATCTCTATGGGTAGCTACCAATGATTTACAAGAAATTGGAACAAAAAACCAAAGAGATACCTCTCTGCTCAATTAAATCTTCACCACAAATTGGCAAAACCAAACAGCAACCGCACTAAACAAGATATCGATATTCATTATTTATAGAAAATCCAATCTCAAAAGAAATTACCTAAGCTACCCTCATCCAGAGTACACCTTCAAATAGAAATGAAGGGGAAATCTATCTGAAAAATTGAACATGTAAATACAGCAGGCTGGACCCATTTACAGATTCCTAGATCAGTTCAGCAACTTCAGGAGATTTGGGCAGATTGATCTGCACAATTCTGGATTTATCCCGGCACACTGTCAGGTACAGCTAGATTTTAGGTCTGATTTCCTCATTTCCTTGCTGGATCTCCAACATCAGTTTATGATAAAGTGATGTCTAGAATCAGTCTGGTTGTTTAAACTCTTCTGATTAGGCTAGGAACATTGGATTGAGATGCAGTTGTTTAGGATGTCTGCATGAGGAGCATCGGCTCCATTCTTGTATGACCCCATAAACGAGTGTCAAAACGAGTATAAAGAGAAGTGTGCTTCATCCTACTCTACTCAATCAGGACTTATTGGATGTTATCAGAATATAGTAGATTTGAACATTAACATGTAAATTGATTAGTAGCATCTGTTGGACTTAAAATTGAATTTCCAGATCTTCTGAATTTCATAGTGGGTGTCCTTTTACAGCAAATAAAAATACTTGGTAGTCCAGATTAAGTTTCAAGCGTTGTTTTGAGATCCAAGTTGATCTTAATTTGGAGAAGAGCTAGGGCAAAGTAAATCAAGTTCAAGGGCCTAGCTGGCCAGATTAAGCTATATGTTTCCTAACATCACATATGGTTCCTTTTAAAACTGATGAATTTTGTAGAGTCTGTAATATGTTATTGCAAAAGCCTTAATAAGTACAAACCAATAGTTTAATTAAGTTCTGGAAAAAAAAAGAGATTCTCTTCTGGCTTTAGGGTACCCCAGTATATGCGACAATTTTTCATCTTGATTGAACTTTGAGAAGTAAAGAAAAAATCCTTGAAATTTATTTTTCTGGTGCAGCTTCTCGTACAAAGAATTATAGTGGTGCCGAACTTGAAGGAGTTGTAAAAAGTGCAGTTTCATTTGCCTTGAACCGGCAGCTAAGCTTAGATGATCTTACAAAGCCAATTGATGAGGAGAGTATAAAAGTCACCATGGATGATTTTCTGCATGCACTCCATGAAATTGTTCCTGCATTTGGAGCCTCTACAGACAACCTTGAACGTTGCAGGTAGGTTTTATTTTCTGGTTTGTTTATTTTTGTTAAATTGAACTGCTTGTTGTGCCAAGATCTACATGATCTTTTCGTGGTACCAGATTACTTTATGAGCGAAATTTGAGTTTCCATCACATTGTCCAGAAAGGCTCCCTTTTTTCTTCAAAGTGCCTCTCCCTAAACGTTGTAGTGCCAGAGGCATGGACCACATAGACCGAGGTGAAAGGCCACCAAGGCTCTTAAGACATACCTAGGTTTTTTTTTTCTTTTTTTTTCTTTTGAAAGGCTCTTGGTGTCCCACTTGCAGCCGAGTACCAGAGCAAGAGTAAGCATGCTTAGGATATAGTTGTTGTAAGGTTGAACAAGAGGCTGCAAGATGGAAAGGGAATTTTGTGTCCAAAGCAGGTAGATTCACTCTAATCAAATTGGATCTATTTAGTCTCCCTGTTGATATCTCTTATTACAATTCTAAACTTGGAAGAAAAATAGGGAATTACTTTCGGGGTCAGCTCTAGTTAAAAGAGAGTACCAAGTAATTTCTTGGGACAAGGTGTGTAAATCTAAAGAGGAAGGGGGTTCACTGATGCGAAAAATGAAAACTATGAACGGGGTGTTTATGGGGAGTTGGTTATGGAGATTTGACATGAGAAAAATGCTTTTGTGGAGACATTTTGCTCAAATGTGGAGAAGGTAATGGTGGTTTGTCCTCAAATAATCTAAACATAACCTATGGCTGTAGTCTTTGGAAAGCTATTATGAAGAGCGAACTAGAGTTTCAAATGAACATTTACTACATAATTAATTCAGGCCCAAGTGTTACTTTCTGGAATGACATGGTCGGGTGATTCACCTGTGAAACAAATGTTTCCCCTAGTCCACAGTCTATTGGATAACCAAATGGGGACAGCGGCCACTTGTTGTGTAAAAGTGGGGGATTTGCAAAGTAGGGATTTATCAATTCGAAAAGGGATAAATGATTGGGAAATGGAACTGGTCACAAGTTTGTTTGAGCTGTTGAACGATAAAATTGTAGATGGCGACAAATGATCAATGAGTGTGGATGCTTGGAAGACATGGTTTTACTGTCATATCAACTGATATTACTCATTTCTTTTTCAATCAGAAATTTTCATCATGTATCAATCCCTTATCAAGGATATTCTCCAAAGTCTGGTTGAATCAGATTCCTCCGAAGATGTATTTTCTTGTGGACCACCATTCAGACAGGACAATCTTAAGAACAACATAATGTGTATTCCCAACATGTGTGTTTTGCCAGGCACATGAAGAGACAGTTGATCATCTTTTTGTCTTTTGTCTTTGTCAACTGCTTTCTTGCTAAAAGAGTTCGGGAGGGCTTTATTGCAGAATTCAAAAGCAGAAAGATGGTATAAGGGTGCTCAAAGAGAGTAAGGGAGCTTGTGAATTTGTTAGGTAGTCTGAATATGGGCAACCCAACCTCGATAGGAAAATGAGTTTAGGACAGACTCCCACATGCGATTAGTTGGTGTCTGTGGAAGGAAGAAGCCATTGAATTTTTCAGTATGAGTGAAATTCTTGGGAAAAAATCTCTTTGAATATCAAGTCCCTCATATGGTCTTTGGGGTGATGCAGCAAATTGTTAAAGCGTTTGAATATGGATATTTTTATGTTTAGCTGGGAAAACACTGTAATTGTATAGCCGTATTTCAGGTTTTCCAGTGTAATGTATAGTGAAACCCTCTATCACTATACTATTCTTTGTAGGCTTCTTATTCTATATTTACTACAATAGTACAATGCATTTAGTGTTTTACCCGATTAAAAAAAGTGACATGAACAAAGAGGAAAAAATAAAGAAAGTTCCCTACACAAACAAATTAACTCACAAGTTAATTCTTTTTTACATTTCAACATGATCGAAAATCTCAAATTAATAGAAGTACAAAAGTTTAACCCATTATAAAAGGCTCCGTCAAGGCAGTGAGTTGCCAAGATCCAAGGCACTAGTGGCAGGCCTAGGAGCCTCATGCCTCATCACACCCCTAACATCGTCACACGCAACTAGGTTTTTGCTGAGTAGAATACTGAATCCTGTATAGGATCTTGCTCTACTAGGAAATTTGATGTTGTTCATCTTTTACCTCCTCCTTCTCAAGGAATGAAAATTTGGTACTTATGATTTGCCCGCAGAAGGTGGCTAAAAGTATGAACAGTTGACTTTGGGTGCATTTCCTTGCATAGTTTGAAATACTTATCCAGAACACGATCTGATTACCAATCTGTGCATACTTGCATAGTTTCATTGGGATGGTGCTTATGGGTTGTCTGGGAAATCCGGGACAAGACCAACAACATTTTCTATTTATACTCTGTAATGATGATGTTTCTAAGATTAAAAAGATGGATTCATTTCGAAATTTTTTCAATAGGCACTAGGCATTTCTATTGGAGGAAACTGTGAAGAACTAGGCAGCAATTAAAACCAGCAAGTTATGATGAATGCAAGGAAGAACTTCCTTTTGGAGAAAAAAGAGGTCACGAAGTCATGTTTTTCACTTTACAGGGAAAGAATGGGCTTCGGGAATATTTTTTGTTTCCTTGTGTATTGTGATTCTCGTGGCTGGTTCACTTTTCAATCTTTAATCAAATAGCTGAGGATAGAAGGTTATCTGGATTAAAGAGTGCTAAGAGAGGATTCCTACGAAGAATCAGTGTTTGCAAGGACTGAGCTCCATCAGGGCCTTCTCTTTCTGGCCTCCATGGTGAACGTTAGTGACCCTAGAAGAGTCATTTCTAGGTTCTAAGGTTATGGGTTACAATGAGTGTCTTCATAATCAAATGAAATAAACTGGTGAAGTAATTAATTCCGAAGTTAATGAATAAGAAAGAATATCAATTTCTTAAAGTGTGATATATGGGGTAGGGGAAGGAGCATTGATATGGGAAGTAGCCAGCATTTTGTATTGTGAAATAATCTTCCATATCTTCTCTTTATCTCGTATTTTGTTGGGTCTAAAATTAGGATGGGCATAGAATTTGGTGATTGAAAGGTCAAACGTTGAATCGAGACTTGCAACTTGGAAGAGAAAATTTTTCTCATTAATCATTACATGCCCTTTTTCCAACTTGACACTTACAGAGAGATATGGAGGTTATTATTTAGGCATTCCTTTCAAGTAGTGGCTAGGGCTATTGGTCGTGTTTGAAGTCATATGATTCTAACTAGAGTTAAACCTTTATAAATTAATAGCCTTGGGACTAAGGAAAATCTATTAATTTAGCAAATATTAAATAATCGATTAATTAATAACTTATTAATTTATCAAGGTATTCATTATTTTCTTAAATACTGAACATTGTATTTAGTTTCTTGTTTTACGAATTAACAATTTTATGTATTTGTTTAACCAAGTAAAATTTTATGAATCTACTTTAAAATATATTGTTCCATGTACTACGTTATTCCATTTTATGAAATTTAACCAAGTAGAATCTCCATTTAAATAAACAAAACCATAGTAACACAACACAATAGACAATAATGGCTTCTCATCTCAAAAGTGTGAAGAAATCAATAACGACAGATGAAATGCCTCATAGATGAATCATAAGCACTATTAATTTATTAATTTATATATGATATTGGGCCTATGTGAACTTTTTTTTTTTATAATGTATTATCTTATAAATTTAGCGAATTATTAATTTAGCATATTATCCCCAAGTCGGGACAAGCCAAAAAAATTATTTAACCAAGGTTATTAAATTATTGAGGTTTTACTATACTTTCAAGCAAGGTCAGAAAAATGATGACTCATGAAGCATAGCTTTGGTGATTTGCCTCTTTCAGTTTGAATAAAAAAATCAGAAAACCATAAATTTTTTAAGACAATTCTTTATGTCTTGATAAGAATTACATAAGTCAGCTTTGATAGCTGGAGCAGTGAGCAAATGAGCTCTGCTATATCATGTAAAGTTTATTACAACATGTGCACCACCGGAAACTTGCAGGCTTAATGGCATGATATACTGTGGTGAACGACATAAGCACGTCTATCAAAGAGCTATGTTATTAGTGGAGCAAGTTAAAGTGAGCAGAGGAAGTCCACTAGTTACTTGCCTTCTAGAAGGTCCCAGTGGCAGGTAAGCGTCAACATGCTTTATGTATATATATGTATGTTTTTAAATTAATCTGGTTTTTTTATTGTTCTAAACTTACATGTGTTGGCAGTGGCAAGAGTGCAATGGCAGCTACCGTGGGTATTGACAGTGACTTTGCTTACGTCAAAATTGTAAGATCATCTTTGATTTTGAACATTTTGTTGTCTTTTGGTAGTCTTCAGTGCTCCTCACCCCTTTCTTGTCCTGTACTTAACAACTTGTTTTGTATGGTACTAGATCTCATCTGAAACCATGATTGGTCTTAGTGAAAGCAGCAAATGTGCGCAGATTGTCAAGGTATGTTAAAGATATCCTAAAAAGTTTATGTGCCTACAATTCTTTCCAGACAACTAGTGGCAGGCTGAATTTAGTAGGCAGCATCTTCTTTATCTTTTAAATGGTAGACGTTTTCATTAATTCGTACACCAGATTGATATGCATATCAATAGCACACCATGGAGTTGTTAGGTACATGCATGTAGTTGTTATTGCTAGTTTGAAGTGGTTATCATTATCCTAGGATCATGATGTTAGTGGACTAGTAGTTATTTAGATTATGCATTAGTGGTAGATTCGTGTTCTATTAATTAATATGTACAACAGAATGAATGAGTGAGGGGGAATTGTCAAACAAATATAACTCCTTTTGTATCTCTCTAGAATTTATCTTTTTCTTGTTCTTAGTTTATCCGTAACACTCCATGGATCTTCGAGGCAAAACTAATGCCGAGTTCTGCAATAAGGTTACAAAAAATTCTTGCACACCATGAGTCAAATTTTGACCAAGTGAATGCCACACTTCAAACTATCCTTGCCAAACTACAAGCACTAAGGGTCTCTTGCAATCAACACCATGTTCCAGATGTGGGTGACACTAACCCATTTGCGGTCAGTGAGACATCCAAACAGCCAACCAAAACAACAACATAGCCCAAGCCAGCCCCTAGCCAACACACGTCCTCGTCAAATTTCAAATGCGAACCTAAAACTTTATTTTCCAAAATACACCGGCGAAGAAGAACACACCAGTTGGATTTACCGAGCTGAGCAATATTTTGAGTTTATGAATATTGCCCCGCCACAACGAGTGGTGTCCTTTCACCTTGAAGGACTCACCTTGCAATGGCTTCGTTGGCTTACAGAATTCAAAGGCCCCTTGTCATGGACTGACTTCACCAAAGCACTATTATGTCAATTCGCCCAACAAATTCAAGGATCCTTCTGAGGCCCTCCCTTGTCTCAAACAAACAACCACCGTTGATGTTTACCAAGAAGACTTTGAATGTTTATGACAATTAATCGACGGCTTACTATAAAATTATTTAATTGGTTGTTTTAATGCAAGGTTGGAAGATGAAATATGCCTAGATGTCAAAATAAAAAATCCTCGTACCTTGTTGGAGGCAATCGATGTTGCTTGATTAATTGAGGAACGGAATAAAATCCACAAAACAAATTTTGACCGTACCACATCCTCACAAATCACCACCGCCTATCTCTGGAGTCCACCCCTGTTTCCATCAAAACTCAAAAACCCACCACCACCACCCCACCCCGCTCGCCAGAACAAACCCCCAATTAGTCACAAAGGAGAGAAGGGACCAAGTCTTTGTTATTATTGTCATGATACACACTTTCCTGGACACAAGTGTGAAATCCCCAACTCCACGAGATTGAAGATCTGCATCCAAGGGAAACAATCAATACTATTGAGGAGGATTCTAACTTCATCCTTGCAGACAAGGATTCTCAAAGGGAAGGGATTGATATGTGTGCATATCAGTCGTACACTATGGGGTTGTTAGTTACATGCATGTAATTGTTATGTTAGTTTGAAGTGGTTAGCATTACCCCTAGGATCATGATGTTAGTGGAGTAATAGTTATTGAGATTAAACAATAGTGGCAGCGTCATGGTAGAGTCATGTTTTGTTAGTTATTATGTACAAGCCTACCTTATATATATGTATATATACAAGCCCACCTTATATATATATATATATATATATATATATATATGTATGTATGTATGTATACGTATATGTATATATATAACTAGAGAATGGGTGAATGTTAAAAAAAAAAAAAAGAGAGGAAGCAGAACCAAGTCAAGATGCGGATCAACCCCTTGAGGGGGTATTGTCAAGCAAATATAACTCCTTTTGTATCTCTTTTTTCATCTCTAGAATTTGTCTTCTTCTTGTTCTAAGTTTACCATAACACATGTACTTTCAGCTCAAATTATGATATCCATCCCACTATCTCAGAGATTTGGGTTACCTGGAGAACGTCATATTTTGTACATCTGCCTGACTTGAAATTTTCTAACTTATGACTGTATGAGCAGAATACTAATTCTTTTTTGATGTGGCAGGTATTCGAGGATGCTTACAAATCACAGTTAAGCATCATAATCCTCGATGACATTGAAAGGTGACTCATGCTGTTCCAAATGCTTTTTTCTTATTCACTTCTTTCGATGGTTAATTCCATTTGTTCTCATTCCAATCTCTGATACAGGTTGTTGGAATATGTGCCAATTGGGCCCCGTTTTTCAAACCTTATTTCCCAAACATTGTTGGTCCTCCTCAAGCGTCTTCCTCCAAAGGTTTCTCTTTTAAACTTCTCTCCTAGAAATGATTGAGATAACAAAAACAAAATGAACCAATGTGTTTTTGACCTCGTCTCTTGTATGAGTTATATAACATGCTAAAACTCATGTCCTTAGACCATATTTTGATTTTCATTTGCTCATTAGCTGTTTTGAATTCCAAAAATGATCCTAATTGTATGTTTTACTGTATTTTTATTTCTGTATTTATTATTACTAGCTTTCAAGTGCATCACTGCACACGCTTGTCCGCTTTAATTGCCTTAAAAAAATTTACATTTACTTCCTACTCTAAAAATTTGTTTGTTTGTTTTACTTATTTATTTATTTTAACATCTCACTTTTGTTTCCGGTATTGCTTTATTTGTTTGAGGAATATGTTTTTATTTAGACACCATATTTGTGTTACTCTATTTAAGGGCCATGTTAGATTTGTCTTGGTTCGGCAACATGTGGACGTCACTGAACCTTGCTCTTATATTCTATGAGATAATACTTGTCCAACATGCAAACATTCACAGAAAACACAGAAGAACCCACATTAACATACACATTTACTTCAGGTTAATATCTTCAAATTAGTAAATTTCAAAATACATAGCTCAGATGAAATAATTGATACATTTTCAGGGAAAGAAGCTTTAACTACAACACCAAATTTTGTCTAATTTCAACAAAGTATAATAAGAATGGGATTCGAATGGAGAGCAACCCGTGGCCTGTGAAATGGAAGCATTAGAAATACATAAAGAAACACAATCGACAAAGTCTCAGTCTCAGATATGGCATCAATAAAATAGAGATGTAAACAAAACATTAATTAAGAATAAAAGAGAGAAACCTAGGACAATTTTACTTGAATGGCGAAACAAAAATCTAGAAAAACCTGTAGCAACTAATCGAGACCACGAAAAGATGAAACATCAAATAGTTGAGAAAAACAAACTTTTGTTGGTAACTTGCACTAATATGAATTTTTTTGGCAATGCTACTATGCTCCAAACTCTGAACTAACAAAACCACCAAGATTTGAAACCCGGAATACCCCAAACCAACTGTAAAAAATTTCAACCTGAAACCAAAGACATATTTTTCAAATGCCCAAAACAAATTCTTGATCTTCCAAAAATCAAGTCTATACCCTAAACTCGGTGGCAAGTTGAAAACAACATACATGTATATGAAGATAAGAATTGTCAGCCAGAGAGATGTGTGAATGAGAAAGAGGCATGGGATCTCAGTTTTGTATTTCCCTGATTGGTTTTAAAGAATTGTGCACTTCACATCTCTGTAGAGAGGATGGCATGTTATCCTTTGCATCAAGGATAGTTTCCCATCGGAAAGAAGAACAAAGTTAAGATGCGTCCTATTGTACTTTTATTGGGAGAGAGAAGCACAATATAAATAACATTTGGGCTTTTATTTGGTTTATAAAATACATTAATCACAAACGTGTCTAGATTTAATCTCAACCGTACATCTTACTAGGATGATGAGCCACGAACCAACCCCCCCCCCCCCCAAAAAAAAAAACCATTATACCACTTCTCCCTTTATTGTATATATTATTATTGTTATAGTTATTATTATTAATATCATTATTATTATTATTACTATTATTATATTTATCTTTTTGTTCTCAACTTGCTATACTCACCATCTGATGTCGAGTTATGGTTTCTAAAAATACCAATTTTTATGACACAATGAAGTCATTTTTTAACTTCATCATGCATCTTAGGATGCTTGCTTTGTTGATCAATTGTTATTTGCTAAAGTAGCAACAGCAAGAGTTTACTCTGGCTTTGAGTTGATTTAAATTGCCAAATTCAGCAAGCTATAATCCTCTGGGGTCTACATAATAATGCAGTGTGATGGAGGCCAATTTGTTTTCAGATTATCTATTTATTTATTATGATTTTTTTTTCACATTTATGATGCAAGATTCAGTTATTCCAACCATGCTATACATTTATACCACTAAATACCGATGTTTCTTTGCTACCAGGGAAAAAATGTTCTTGTGTTTGGGACAACTAGCGAAGTGGGTTTCCTGGATTCTCTTGGTTTCTGTGATACTTTCTCTGTTACTCATCATCTTCCTACATTGCAAAGCACGGATGCTAAAAAGGTAAATGTTGGCATGAGTACATGGCTCGATATTGATGTTATATGTATGCAGCAGTTATTGTCAACATGTACATATGGGGGCATGAGCATGACTATTACTTCCAATATCTTGTTACCATTATCTTCGTTTCCTTTCCACATCCCAGTAAATGTACTGAAACTTACATCCCAGTAAATGTGCTGAAACTTATAGTAGTTTTCAAGTTTTGCACAGTACTTTAAAATGTACTTGTAAACCTTTCCTTTGATAGCGCAAGCAGTAAACCAATATTAGTATAGAATATTTATCCATTTCTAATTCTACCCCTCCCCCTCCAAAAAAGATGTTAGGATGGTGGAAATGAGGAGGGCTGAGAAAGAAGTACTAGGGATCCAGTGTGGTGTCTTATTATATTGTTATGACTTATGACTACACGTTGCATGCTCAAGTATGATGTAAATAGCAGTTTGTACACAACCATGCATCACATGATGTTTCATCCCGAAGTGTTATTTGATGGGTTGATGTATTATCCAGGGAACAAATTAGACTAGAATGGAAAGGCAGAAATAAACTCATTTTGTAGAATTAGTTTAGTAAATTTAGGGATACTGCTTTGTAATGAGGCAAGTAAACTTGACGATATAGATCTTGGCCCCACATGCCATGGATTGCATGATTCAATTTCTGGGAAAATTGTGATGTAATTGTGAGGGGCTTTAGAATCATCTGTGTTCACCTGTTGATCAAATCTTCTACTACATTTTGTTTTGTGAATTTCTAGCTTGTTTTTTATTTTTTTTATTTCCGCCTCTGTAACAGGTTCTCGAACATTTAAATATTTTTGATGGAGATGACGTTGATGCTGCTGCGGAGGTCCTGGATAATGTAAGCTTTAACTTGAGTAATCTTCATTCGGCAGCCCCCTACCACATACACACAGTCGCACAAAAGTAACAGCACTTGAAACATAAAATACACACACACAAAAGAAAGAGAAAGAGAGAGAGAGAGCTGTGAACAGAAAAGCATAAAGACTTTATGAGAGTGAGCATTTAGCAATACATTCTTGTGCTTGTTGACTATCTAGATGACCTTAGAATTATGGAACATTCTCAAAGCTGATATACAGTGGGACATATCATGGAATGTTTGAACATAGGAAAATAACTATTTTCTTATTCTATTAGGGATATACTTCTTTTCATAAAGGACCGGGTGTCCGGGTCACTTAATATGGTATCAAACTTGTGCATTTGTAAGACTTGAAGTATTGTAGTCGTTTATTTTACATAATTGAGCAGATCAGCCGGTTCTTAGGTGCCAGTCTTCTTTTGGATACATGAATGTTCCTAAGTAAAAAAAAAAAATCAACAAGGAGGTGACTTAGATGGCTAAAATTCCCACTCGTCAGTTTCATAATGTATGACATCTCTTTTATATTTTCTGTCCAGATACCTATCAAGAAGCTCTATATGTTAATTGAAATGGCGGCCCAAGGTGAGCAAGGCGGCGCTGCAGAGGACGTTTATTCTGGCAAAAAGAAGATCAACCTCAACTTCTTCCTGGATTGCCTTAATGACATCATTCGATGATCAGATGTATATGCCACATTTACCGTATACCTCTGTATTGATATTACCATGTTGTTTCTTCTGTCAGTCGTTGCACTGTCCGGTTCTTCTATTGTTACACATTCTTTTATCTAAATTTTATTGCCACTTATTGAGTTTGCTGGAAAGATTGGGATTGTAGCAATAATTAGAACAGTTTGGTGCCCCATTTCCAGCAGAAAATTTTGGGCATCTACTGACAACTGACCACACAGCCAAACAATATTTTTCAATTTGAGTGTGTTGTTCGAATAACATTTTGTTGACAATTGATGAGATCTAATGCGAAAATTTTGTAACTTCCTCTAATTTATTTTGGTATGTCAAAATATTGAAGTCAATAAGCTTTATTTTGTTGTTGTACTTGTAAATTCCAACCATTCTCTTAGCTACTCTACATCCGACTTCTGTAGCCACTGTTTCCTATTTGAAAACTCAAGGAAGATCTCTCGTCACCCTCTATCTCTAACCGGCTAGCTTTCATGTATGTTCTTGCGTGTCACTCTCTGAATCCATTTCTTGCTCACTTCAGCGCTAGCATGCCAGTCTCAGCCAAGAGCTGCAGTGCATCAACAGCTTCAGCGAGAAAAGTCTTGGCCAAGAGCAATGCTAGGAATGTGTTGAAGGTTGTGATTGTGCATCATGAACCATGAGATTGGACTTTCTCCGTAACAAGATCAATAATAATAAAATGCATCTCTTTGTAATGTTGATTCATGTCAAAGCCTTCAGAGTGTGATCGTGGAACCTCAGACATGTAATACCAGCTGTAACTCGTCCCACGTTGCCATTGTGGGGCTTAATTTGAATTTCATGCCTTCAATTCATCTGCTCTAACATGGAACAAAGCAGGACGTGGTTTTACCACGATCAATGTCTACTCTGAGAATACTCGGGTTACTACATACAAGTACATTATGCTACATCACCCTGCCACAAAAGGTGGCATTATAGTAGACATCCTTAGTATCCAGTGCATGTGTTGCATATTCATTTTCTCATACCATGAGCTCCATAAGAACTAATGTGGAATCCGCCGGGACTGAATTTTATTTGTATTGGATTTTTTGAATTAGAAATAAAATGTCCTGAAGAACTTATAAAAGGGGGTTTGCTGATTTAGTAGTGGATATAGAAATGATCAGCATTTAAGCAATTTTTTTCTTTAGGTATTAGTACCCAGTGTAGCTGACAGTATAAGGTTATAACGCCATTATCTGTACATTGAATCATGGGTTTCACAACACCACAAAGTGATTCATAGATCACGATAGTTCACAGCTTAACATGAGGCTCTTGTTATACAAAGTTTCATGGTGATTAAGATTAACCAATCTCAAACGAAACATTTCACATACTTTAGCTCAATCACCATTTCGCAACAAAATCATCAATCACACTCATGTAAGAGATTATCTTCGATATATATGGAAAAGAAAATTTGCGCAAGAGAATAAGTGGACGCAAGTTAATGCGTGTGAGTCTGTAACTGTGCAAGAATGAAAGTCTACTTGCATATATGCATGAGATAGACAGAGATATTCTAAAAGGGAACTGAAGTTGACATTAGAGGACAGTAGGAGTTCTCACCTCCTCTCCATAATTTAGATTCCTTTGGAGTGTTCTTACAGTGGGTTTTTCAGCCTTCACATCAACACCTCTGCATTTCAACTATAAATATGGGGTGCAAGTTCATCACCTAGAGGCATAGAGAGGAAGAGAACTTGCAAGAGAGCTTATATATTTCTTCGTGATCTTTCAATCAGTTTACTCACCATGTCTAACACCTGTGGAAACTGTGACTGCGCTGACAAGAGCCAATGCGTGTAAGTGTTGCTAATATGTGTGTTTTCTAGTATGCAATATGTTTCTGTTGATAGAGTTCGTTAAGATCTCTTCAGTACCAATTCTTAAAGTACTGTTCGAGAAGTCTATCATTCCCTTTCCTTTTTTACTAGGAAAAGGTCGACTGTTTATTTTCCAACACCCACACTGGATATGGACTGAATTATCTCACAGTATTCTGAAACCAGTTTGTACTGTTACCAAAAGCTCTATTCATGCATGTAAATTATAGACAATCATCTCGAAAATTCTCACTAGTGGAATTTCTAGTCCTGTCAAACGTGATATCAAATTTAAGTGGAATACTTTGTAGCTAAAAGGGTGCTCAATATACATGCATGGTTGTTCATCAGTAGGTTGATTTGTTTGTGATTGTGTATAACAGGAAGAAGGGAAACAGCTATGGTGTTGAGATCATTGAGACAGTGAAGAGGTAATTTTCATTTCAAAAACTTTACGTACTCAACAACTCTACACGCTTTCTAGCGCACAAAAAAAAATTGATGATTGATCTGTGTTTGTAGCTATGACAACGCCGCCACTGGTGTTCCAGCAGCAGAAAACGATGGCAAGTGCAAGTGCGGAGCAAACTGCAGTTGCACCAACTGCACATGCGGTCATTGAGCGCAGTTAATATAAATGAAGAGACGAGATGCAGTAATTGTATGATGATGAATAAGGTCTCTGCGATTGTGTTCATGTTTGTGTTGATGTTGGGAGTCAGCCATGCATGGCTTTCCTTTATTAGTGTCACGTAATTCACCTTGTTTGATATACTAATTGTTATTAGTACAATCTGGTTTGTTAATAGATTGGGTTTCTTCTTGAACACGATGGACAAATAGATCATTCAGAGGAAATATAAAGAATAATAAGCAACTCATGGATTTGTGACTTTTTGCCAAGAGGTCTGAATTTTGGACAGGCATGCTATATTTCACAAAATTCAGACCTATAACTAGATTAAGAGGCACAAGCAAACTTCCGGAAAGGTTATGAATCCCTCTCAATCTTGTGCTGAGCTCAACATGACAATAAAACTATGATTGGAAACAACTCTGGCAACTTACGTAAATAGTCGCAAATACATGCTTTAAAGATGAAGCCTAAGAACCATCTCATAAAGCAGCAAGAATGTTGCAACTATCATGAAATATAGGTGTTGCAACCATTTGTATGGTTGCCTCTCAAGTCTCAAGGACTGGTCTTTTTACAAATCCCTGAAGTTGTGTGAGTTCAACAAAACACGACCTAGAGCATTTCAAACTTTTAAGCAGTTAGGTTCACTCGAGGAACTAAGAATACAACTATGGACAGCAATAACTCCAAAATTTTGTATTTTTAGTGGAATGAACCGAGTATAGAGTACAGTGTTCTCAACAGCAATTCAAAAAACATGTAGCTGCAGACAATACCCACCAACTCATCTGGATTCCCTTTCCCCCTCTCAATCATCATTCTATAAACAATAAAGGAGATTGATCAGGGTGTTAGAAAAACAACATAAAATACCAGACACCATCTATCCCTTCACCACCTTCTTGCAAAGAACAATTATATTGAATTGAAAGAATGAATGTTTAGTAGATTTAACATATCTCATTTGACATCCCTTTTAATTGATTTCGTCCTTGCCCGATTGCAGCTAGCCTGCATGATTGCTCTGTTATTAACTTGAGAGTCAATGACCTCTCGCATGGAATTATTCCAAAATCATCGTTGTACTCTTCCATGCCTCCAACCATGAACTGCCAAATGAAGGTCCCAGCACCGGCCCCATTCTTCTTTGCTGAATCGTAAACAGTGTCATAAACAGTTTTATAAAGTTTATCCCGTTGCGATGGTCGAAATTTCTTGGTCAAGTTAGACAGCCCAAATTCGGTGAACAAGACAGGCTTCTTTAGTGTATTGTCACCATCGTCAATATGAGAAACTATCCATTTTTTGACAAATTTTAGTTTTTCTTCAAGTTCTTGTTCTTTGAACCTGCAAAAGAATGTAAATTCCTTTTATTTTTTTAAAATTTGAGTTTTCATTTGCGATACCATTAAGAACATTAGTAATACAAGAAATTTCAGTGTGGTCAGGGAAGTTGCTTACCATCGGTCAGGATAAATATGTACAGAAGCAAAATCGATGTTTGATATTTTGCTGTTTTGGATAAAATCTGATCCTAGCTCACCAGCCCAGTCTCCGGGATTGACATGTAATTTTTCCTTACTTTTGGGGCCATAAAATCCTTCGATTCCCACAGTCAATAGATGATTCTTATCAATTGATTTCACAAAACCGGCCATGTCTTCAATCCAATCCTGAAAACTAAAGCTCTTTAACATAAAATTTAAAAAAAAAACTTGAAAAATGAATCAATATTCTTCTTCACACCCCTTTTTGTTAAATTGCCTTTCACTCTAAATGCTTAAGCAATTAGATGGCAAGTTTATCATATATCAGGCAGTCAGGTCCATGGACAATGCACAGCTTGGACTTTAGCCTGATATTCTTTTTTTAACCATGAAATCAAGAATTTATAAAATAAAAACCATGAAATTAAGAATTTATAAAATAAATGAAAAATTGGAGCGGATGCAGGTGGGAATTGGCAGAAATCCACCAACTTGTAAAACCACAAATTCTAATCGACCCTCTCTAATTTTTAAATGAGTTATTCTTCTTCTAGGCAATGAAAACATGAATAGAACTATGCATATGCATCAATACTTACTTGGAGGGTGTCACCCGAAGGGTCAGACAAACAGCGGGGTTCATTCATCAATTCCCATGCAAAGATAAATGGGTCATCCCTGTACGCAGTGCCAGTGATAGTATTCTTCCTAGTCAGCAGAGCCTGTATAAGAGGAACAAATACATTATAATCAGATTTGTGATATTGATGACAGTATTTCATATCACATCATTGATTTAAGTTTTCAGCTCCGCAACCCTTCATGATGAAAATTGTTGTATAAGAGAAACCAATAAATTATGATCAGATTTGTTACTTGATGAACAACATTAATTTCAAGAGTTCTTCTTAGTTTTCGGGTCGACAAGACAACTAGCACCCTCCGTGTTCAAATTATTGTATAAGAGAAATGAACAAGGGTGCACGGACACAGACATGATTTGACGACTTGGCAATTTCCAAAATTTAGGACTCGGCGACATGGTCAAACTTTACTTTTTATTAATTTTTATTTTTTTATAACTCATGAACATAAACAACCTAAAGCTTAACAAGAGAAATAGAAAATATTACAGAGATGCACAAATAGTCAAAATTTACTGGGGAGTGTATCTAATTTACAAATTGTGTCAAAATAGTGTGTAATTGTGTATCTAAGAGCAAAATAGTCATCAGAAACAGAGAAATCAAATTATAGAGAAATTACATAGCAAAATACCCCCTTTTTGTGTGTATTGTATCCATTGTAGTTGAGGCGTTGAGGCGGAGGCGAGGCAAACATGCATGAAAACGCCTCAAGCGTGAGGCGAGGCAGACGCCTCACTTCACTGAGGCGATCTTAACATTTTTAAAAACTTTTTATAATAAATTGAAACATATTAGCATAGTAGTATGCATCATCATTTTGATAAATATCATAAGCAAATATGTACAAAAAGTGACACAACTACCTAGAATCAAAATATTTTTTAAAGATTTTTTTATAATAAATTAAAACATATCAACATGGTAGTATACATCATCATTTTGATAAGTATCATAAGCAAATATGTACAAAAAGTAATACAACTACTTAGAATCGAAATGAAAATATAATAAAGTTGCATAGCATACCAAAAAAAATGCACAACATTAGTGTTAAGTAACTTGCAAACATCCACTAAATCATTAAAATCAATCATCTTGAAAGAATAAAAACTTGAGAATATTGAACATTTGTTAAAAGAAATTGTTGGAATGGTTGGTAAAAATCTACAAGTATAATCACTATTGGTATTCCAAAAGCATAAAAATCATTGAACTAAGCTATGAAAAATCAAGATTAATGTGATCAAAACATGTATGTTTTCTCCAAAAAATAATATAAAAAATGTGACAAATTTATCAAAACTTAAAAACGTTTTATCTTATTTTTATCAAATATTACACCAAGAAACATAAAAAACTTATTATAGAGTGGGTTGCATCCTCATTTTGCTGCAATTAGGCTGCAAATGGGCTGCAAATGGGTTGCAATTGGGCTGGCTACAACCAATTTTTGGCCTGAGGCGGTGAAACGAGGCGAGGCAAATGCCTCATTTCACTGCACCGCATTGTCTCACTTTGAGGCGCGCCTAGGCGGTCGCCTTGACTACACTGATTGTATCTAATTTATAGCGAACGAAAAAACAACTTTGATGACGCCTGATGTACCACCAAATGAAAATGTCAGTCAATAACCCTCAAATCGAGTACGGCATGAAGAGGTGCTCTAATTGAAGCAACTCATCTCCCCCGACTAAGGATATCGAAGAATTGGCGATTGCAATTGAGTGCAGCAGAACTAGTGTTTCTTCAAGAACTACTTCCGAAATCAGCAGAGAAAAACAGGAAAAAAAGGAAAACACCAAGAAAAAACAGGAAAAAAACATTGGTCGTGTCCTGGCAGTGTCGGGGTCGAATCGGGGCCGTGTCGGTCTCAATTAACGCGTCTTGACCATTGACCACGTGTCGGATACATGTCAGACACGAGTCTGTGTCCGACATGTATCCGACTCTCGAAACGAAGATTTTTCAAAGAGTCCGTACATCCTTGGAAATGAATTTATTATCAGATTTGTTACACTAATGACAGTATTTCATGTCACAATATTGATTTCAAGACTTCTTGGAAGTTTTCAAGTCCACATTAACAACAAACACCATGACGAAGTTATAAGAAATTAGATATATAAAAATCACCTGACTGAATGACTTCGGGCACAATGCTAACTCATGATCCCATCCCCATTATGATTTACGTTTTCAATATGGTATTAATGGTGTGATCAAGAAGAATTAACCATCTAGTTATTAAGGCATAATGTTTATTTCTTATTTGCTTAATTTTGATTCCTATTTATGAACTACCATAAGTGCAAGCCTTTGAGAAACTTTTGCAGTTACTTTGGGTTATTCACTATTCTTAGATTCACATTAATTTGTGAGAAATCTTCGATGCATGATGAACAAAGAAATTTTTGCCTGGGCTACATATGGAAGCTCTTCAGATTAGCTCGGTCCTTCAAACATGAAAGGATAAGATGGTGATTCGAGATATGCTATTTCTTTGGATCGGGAATATGGAGAATGCCCTTATCAATGCCAGAGCTATTCCTACAATCTCACGTGATCCATGCTGAAAAACCAATGTTGACAAGCATAGATAATATGCACTTGTGTCATCCTAGGTTAGGCGATTAGCTTTCTTCTCATTGACAACTTGGAAGAATATTGGCCGGCTGGTATTAGAATCAAATACTACATCCAAGATTCAACCAAGGAGAGGCAACTTAGAGGCCAAATTAAATGATTTGGTATTACATATGGGCATAGTACTAAGTCAATGAGCACTAACAAATGAGCATAGGTGAATGAATTACCAAAGAGGAAAGGGCTACCAATGGGTCAGTGTGAATAGAGTGGGTCGATGAGGACGTTGGCTTCAAAAGCCAGGTGGAATCTTAGATCCTAGTTAACGTATTAGTTTTCTGCAGCAACTCATCAAGAGAACCCAAGAGCACGGCTAGGGCTGAAAACCGAACCGACTTAAGTTAGTTTTAAATTTTCAAACCGAACCGACTAAAATCGAACCAAAACCGAAATAAAACGAAACCAACCGACTATTTTAAACATATTATATTATTTATATATAAAATATGTATTATTTATTATATATATTCGGTCGGTTCGGTTTGGTCGGTTAAAATCACATCGAAATAAAAAATCGAACCGACTACTTCGGTTTTGAATTTTTTAAAATCGAAACCGATCCGAATTTAAACCGGTTTAATCAGTGTGATTGATTTTTTGTTCAGCCCTAAGCAAGGCCAATGCAACTTTTCAAGCCACCAATTCTTTGTCTAATTCGAGTGCCACCATCCTTTTTCCTTTTCTAAATGCAAAGCGGAAAACCGAGATTTGTCAGACTGGCTGGTGGGAAAAAAAAACCACTTTTGCCAACTATCAATATCTGAAGATAGGTGTTTAGAAAATCCACATATGTAATAAATGGTATCAAATAAACACCACCAACTTAAATAAAGCTTAAATAAACACTTTCTGACTGTGAGACGTACTCAAACTCAGAAATAGGGGCGTGGATGGGATGGACCCCATCTCGATCCCATTCCATTACTTTATCTTCAGGACGGGATATACCTCATCGCACCCTCGTCCCATCCTAAACGGGTTCAGGACGAGATGAGCATAATATAGAACATGGACAATAAAATATATGCCCTCTGCCATTTTGTGCTGGTGGATACTTCTTACTTTGCTCAAATTTCAAGGATGCTGTCATCTTAAACTTAATTTATTGTGAGGTTAGATTTGAAGTGAAGTGACGTTCATATGTGTCTGTTAACAAAAACCAGTTGAGATATATTGTGGTTGGACTCCTAGTAAGAATCAATCTTGATTGTTTATACAAAATCTTACAATTTGAGAAGTCAGAAGATGCATAGGAACTATGCCTAGACAACCAAAGTGATGAAGATATTTTTGGAACAAGACCGACGAGAAAGAAATTGAGAAGTAATTCATATCAGAACTGAAAATTACCTTAACATAAGTCTTGAAGTATTGACGAAGGAGTGGGTCAAAGAAGAATGAATCATTAGAAGAACTCAAACCCACACCTTGTTTCAATGCCCACTTGACATACTGAGTCTTCCCTCCAAATGGTTGCAAGTTATTGACTAAGCTCAGAATCAGCCTTATCCCATTATGTCCTGCTTCTGCAATGACACGGTCCAATGCCTGCCATTGCATCTTCTTATTAAGATTCAAGGATGAATTGAATGGAAGAATGAAAAGAAATATAAAGCATATAACAATTGTTCCTCAGGTCCACTAAGCCCCACATAATAAGCAATCGAAAGAAACCAACTTTTGTTTTTAATCATGAGTCAATTATTAAGATTATGTATTCTAATGTATGCTCACTCGTGGCGGGAAATACAATTATACATAACTTAAGCCAAGCCAAACAGGGGATTGGTACTTAAAGCAGAGCATTAAAAAGAACAACGATATCAATGCACCAAAACAAGTGAGTCAAAAAAACAAAGACAACCAATTGATATTTGTTAACTCAAAAAAACCTATTGATATTTGTTAGCTCAGGACTTTTCTTATTGATTTTCAATTTATCAGTACACAATAGGTTATCAATGCCTAATCTGAATTTGGTTAATTATATCGACAGATAGGTTAGGTGATGACTGGTGATCACAAGAAACTACAAAAGAAGAAAATGACATACAATTCTTTTATTGTGAAATATCTTAATAAACAAATAAACTATATCAGTAATTCTGCCCCTAATACGAAAGCATTGCCATTTTTATCTAGTGATAATTTAACAAACTCCATTTGAAATAACAGGAATAAAATTTATCCTCTCAAACCAGAATAACTGAACAGATCCAATCTCATAAAATTTAACCAAGTACATAAATACTAAATTTTAATGTGTCATTTCTACATTTTTAGACTTCTCAAACATTCATAAACACATTGCAGGTGTTCAAATAGCTGAAATTTAATAAGAGGGGAGAAAATGGTCTCAGTAATACCTTGAAAGTGCGCTCGTTGAACCGGCCAGGTGCAATCTGAAGGGCATTGTAAGCTCCATCATTGAAGGCCCAAGTTCTACAAACAGTGAGACCCATCTTAGCTCCAGCTTGCAGCATTGCTCTAACCCTAGGTCTACTGTATTCTTCCACTTCCTGATCCATTAACCAGTATGAGTTCCACCCATTGACATAGAAAGGCTTCCCATCCACCACAAACTGAACCCCATTCCTCCCAACAAAACCCATCTCAGGTTTTTTAACATAGTGGGATGCAAAGTCTCCAAATGACATGTAAATGAAAGTAACACAAGATGCAAAACCAAGAACTGGGTAGAACAACCCATTGCCTAGCACCATTTTTCTAAATATGATCTAAACCAAAAATGGGAAGGAATGGTCAAACAATAGAATGACCTAAGCTAACAGAGATATGGGTATCCCTCCTCTAAGCTCCAAACCATGAATCACTGAAAATAGTTGATACCCAAATCAACATTAAGTACCCAAACCATGAAGCTCCTAAAATCATGAACGCCCAAAGTCTCAAAATCCCTTGAACCAAATCTAGTGAATAACCAAAATGGAAAAACACCCAAATGCCTCTTTCAATCCCAAGTTACTTCAAACAACTTGGAAAACACCCAAAACTCCGATATCCTTAACCAACCAAAGTACACATACATAAAGTGGGGTTCAATAAGGTGAGACTTGAGAGGAGGGAATTTGGTGGTGGTGTTGATGGTGGAAGAAATGTGATGAGAGGGAGAGGTGAAACACAACTTCCAAGCTCCAACTCTGTCTCTATAATATTGTCAGAATCTGATGGAAAGGGGAATGGTGTGTGGTGGGATGTTGGCATCAACTTGGTTCAAAGGGGCCATCTGCTTTGCTTTGCACAGCTTTTTTTTTTTTTAAGATTAAAATCTATTGTTCACTCTCCCATTTATCAAGACAATTGGGACATCAAATCTGTAAGGTCATGTGGGTGATTAGAGTTTGTCATTTATGATTGGTATTATCATTGAATTATACATCATAAAGTATTTCCAGATTAGGGAGATAGACACTCAAATCAGTTGCCAATGTGGGGGAGGTTTAAAAGAAAGGTAAGATGAACACTTCTTTATGGACATAGATCCCAAAGTTTCACAAAAATAGTTCCAGATCAAATTTGGCCAATCAAAATTCTCCCAATAAAACTTGTTTTTTTTATTTTTTTTTTGTCCCAATAAAATTTTCAATCCCTGATTTTAAGAAATATATTCGTTTTGCACAAGAAAAACAAAAAAAATTGTTTGTAATTTCAAAGCTAACAATATATATTATGCATCTTAATCTGAACAAAAATCTATAAATTTTTATAAAATAATTTAATTTTATACGTTATGATCTTCAAAAACAAGTATATACGAAATTATTTGTTTTTTTCAGTGTTCTAAAAATTGGTCTACTAGAAGGTGGAAAACCGCCCAGATTAATGCCTAGGCGGCTGTCTGGGCGGGGTCTGGGCGGGGTCTAGGCGGGCTAGGCGGTTTGGGCGGGTCTGGGCGGGGTCTAGGCGGCCTAGGCGGTCTAGGGGATTTTTTTTATTTTTTTATTTTTTTATTTTTTTATTTTTTAATAAGGTTGATTGTGTTCTTATTTTATTTTTCTTTCCTATTTTTAGAAATAAACTATTTAATTGTTTTTTTAGAAAATTTCGGGAATGGGCTTTGATGATGATAATGATGATATGTCTAAATGTAGCGAATGATGATTACTTAATGGAATTCTCAAAGGATCTGCCGGTACCAATTTTACTAATGTAGATTTTATCAAACATAACTGAGGTTATTCATGCAATTTGAAGAAAAATAAAAGAGTACACAAATTCAAATTTATATAAAGTACCCATCATGACCAACTTCAGTCATTTGAGTTTTAATAAATTTTGTTCACGATTGTTAATTTTTCATGTATTTAAATTTTGCATATATATATTGACATTAAATTGGATGTAATTGATAAGGTATTATGTTTAACTTTTGTAAATTATTAAAGTTATAATACAAAACCTAAGACCGCACAGGCACCGCCTAGGCACCCGCCTAGGCGCCCGCCTAGGCCCCTGGGCGCTGGGCACCTGCTCACCGCCCGCCCAGCGCCTAGCGATTTTTAGAACACTGGTTTTTTTTATCCTTTTTTGAGATATGAGCCCCATAATAGACTATTTCCTAGGGCCTTAACTTTTGTTGGGCTGATAATGCTTAGTGTGGTACAAACAACTATCTCCTAGGGCTTACATTTTTTTGCGGTCGACAGTGCTTATAGTGTCATACAAACAACATATTGCATAAGAATAATTTTCTTAACAAACCTTTAATATTAATATAAGATTGTATTGGGTTAAAATGTATTTTCTTGATAAAAATAAATTAATACTTCAAATTTCAAAAGATATTTTGGTAATGGAAATGTTTCGTGAAATTTCGGCGCATTTCAAGAAATCACATTCCTTGATTGTTCTATAGGAATGAACATATGTGAGAACTTTTCATGGTCAACAAGTGGGAAAGAATTTCCCATGTGTTTGGTAGATCATAAATTGGGACCCGGGGGGGGGGGTCCTGCGCATAGATCTGGGTCGTCGGATCTGATGGACGGTTCAGATCTGTGGATTTGAAAAAAAAATTCACAGTTTTTAACAGACTTTCTCTCTCTTTACAAAAAAAATCAATTTTTCTCTCTCTCTACTGAACAACAATTGGGGGGGGATGCATTGGAGTGGGTGGGGTGGTGAATTTGGTGGTAGCGGAGGTGGTGGTGGATGGCGACTACAGCAGAGAATATACTGGAGGTTGTGGTGGGGAGTGATAAACAGGTGGTGGGGGTGGTGAATGTGGTGGCGGGGGTGGTGAATGATGTGGTGGAGGTGGTGGTGGAAATGAATGATGGGGGAGGTGGTGGTGGATTTGAAAGAAAAAAAATTCACAGTTTTTAACAGAGCTCTTTTTACAAAAACTCAACTTTTTTTTTATATCTCTCTACTGAAAGTGGGTGGGGGTGGTGAATTTGGTGGTGGCGGAGGTAGAGAGTGGACACAAGGTGGTGGAGAATGTGGTGGAGATCTTACACAGTATGGTGGATTGGGCGGTGAAGCTGTTGGTGGAGGTGGT
The DNA here is from genome assembly GCA_003290165.1 of Berberis thunbergii. Lineage (NCBI taxonomy): Eukaryota > Viridiplantae > Streptophyta > Magnoliopsida > Ranunculales > Berberidaceae > Berberis > Berberis thunbergii. The sequence continues at coordinate 187,795 of QNQO01001700.1, forward strand.
GGGGACAATGTTGGTAGTGGCGATGGTGGGGGTGATGAGTAAACTGGTGGTGAGGGAGATGGTGGTGGGGGTGGAGGTGGCGATTGTAAACTGGTGGTGGTGGGGGCGGTGGTGGTGAACTCACTGGTGGTAGTGGTGGTGGTGGTGGTGGAAGTGGAGCAACAGGTGTGGGTGGAGGAGGGGGAGAGAGTAATAGAGGTGGTGGTGAAGGCAGAGTGATTGGTCCATATCTCAAATCCTTTCCTCTCCTCTCCAATACCCATATCTCAGATTCTTCATCAGCCCCACTGATCTTCTCTATTTCTCCATTTTATAATCCTCTGTGTTGTTGTTCTCTCTTAGATTATGTGTACCTCTCTGTAAGGATTTCATTATCTTCTCATCTTGTTTTGGTTTGTTTGTTTCAGTGTGGATTTGATTGTAGTTTGTGTAATTGGTTTCATATCTTTTTTTATGTTTTCATATTTGAAATTTGCCAAAACTTATCTCGAAATATCTCAAAATGAAGAACATTTCATTGATCGAAATCCGGCTTGTTATTGTATAGAGAAGCTCTGTATTATGGGTTGCTTGATCATACTTAGTCTACCAAATGGGGCCAATTTGATGGAAACAGGCTGAAATTACCTGGTTCGATATTATGGGGGGGGGCTCCTGCGCATAGATCTGGGTCGTCGGATCTGATGGACGGTTCAGATCTGTGGATTTGAAAAAAAAATTCACAGTTTTTAACAGACTTTCTCTCTCTTTACAAAAAAAATATATTTTTTTCTCTCTCTACTGAACAACAATGGGGGGGGGAATGCATTGGAGTGGGTGGGGTGGTGAATTTGGTGGTAGCGGAGGTGGTGGTGGATGGCGACTACAGCAGAGAATATACTGGAGGTTGTGGTGGGGAGTGATAAACAGGTGGTGGGGGTGGTGAATGTGGTGGCGGGGGTGGTGAATGATGTGGTGGAGGTGGTGGTGGAAATGAATGATGGGGGAGGTGGTGGTGGATTTGAAAGAAAAAAAAATTCACAGTTTTTAACAGAGCTCTCTTTACAAAAACTCAACTTTTTTTTTATATCTCTCTACTGAAAGTGGGTGGGGGTGGTGAATTTAGTGGTGGCGGAGGTAGAGAGTGGACACAAGGTGGTGGAGGTTGTGGTGGAGATCTTACACAGTATGGTGGATTGGGCGGTGAAGCTGTTGGTGGAGGTGGTGGGGACAATGTTGGTAGTGGCGATGGTGGGGGTGATGAGTAAACTGGTGGTGAGGGAGATGGTGGTGGGGGTGGAGGTGGCGATTGTAAACTGGTGGTGGTGGGGGCGGTGGTGGTGAACTCACTGGTGGTAGTGGTGGTGGTGGGGGCGGTGGTGGTGAACTCACTGGTGGTAGTGGTGGTGGTGGTGGTGGTGGTGGTGGTGGAAGTGGAGCAACAGGTGTGGGTGGAGGAGAGGGAGAGAGTAATAGAGGTGGTGGTGAAGGCAGAGTGATTGGTCCATATCTCAAATCCTTTCCTCTCCTCTCCAATACCCATATCTCAGATTCTTCATCAGCCCCACTGATCTTCTCTATTTCTCCATTTTATAATCCTCTGTGTTGTTGTTCTCTCTTAGATTATGTGTACCTCTCTGTAAGGATTTCATTATCTTCTCATCTTGTTTTGGTTTGTTTGTTTCAGTGTGGATTTGATTGTAGTTTGTGTAATTGGTTTCATATCTTTTTTTATGTTTTCATATTTGAAATTTGCCAAAACTTATCTCGAAATATCTCAAAATGAAGAACATTTCATTGATCGAAATCCGGCTTGTTATTGTATAGAGAAGCTCTGTATTATGGGTTGCTTGATCATACTTAGTCTACCAAATGGGGCCAATTTGATGGAAACAGGCTGAAATTACCTGGTTCGATATTATGGGGGGGGGGGCTCCTGCGCATAGATCTGGGTCGTCGGATCTGATGGACGGTTCAGATCTGTGGATTTGAAAAAAAAATTCACAGTTTTTAACAGACTTTCTCTCTCTTTACAAAAAAAATAAATTTTTTTCTCTCTCTACTGAACAACAATGGGGGGGAATGCATTGGAGTGGGTGGGGTGGTGAATTTGGTGGTAGCGGAGGTGGTGGTGGATGGCGACTACAGCAGAGAATATACTGGAGGTTGTGGTGGGGAGTGATAAACAGGTGGTGGGGGTGGTGAATGTGGTGGCGGGGGTGGTGAATGATGTGGTGGAGGTGGTGGTGGAAATGAATGATGGGGGAGGTGGTGGTGGATATGAAAGAAAAAAAAATTCACAGTTTTTAACAGAGCTCTCTTTACAAAAACTCAACTTTTTTTTATATCTCTCTACTGAAAGTGGGTGGGGGTGGTGAATTTGGTGGTGGCGGAGGTAGAGAGTGGACACAAGGTGGTGGAGGTCGTGGTGGAGATCTTACACAGTATGGTGGATTGGGCGGTGAAGCTGTTGGTGGAGGTGGTGGGGACAATGTTGGTAGTGGCGATGGTGGGGGTGATGAGTAAACTGGTGGTGAGGGAGATGGTGGTGGGGGTGGAGGTGGCGATTGTAAACTGGTGGTGGTGGGGGCGGTGGTGGTGAACTCACTGGTGGTGGTGGTGGAAGTGGAGCAACAGGTGTGGGTGGAGGAGGGGGGAGAGTAATAGAGGTGGTGGTGAAGGCAGAGTGATTGGTCCATATCTCAAATCCTTTCCTCTCCTCTCCAATACCCATATCTCAGATTCTTCATCAGCCCCACTGATCTTCTCTATTTCTCCATTTTATAATCCTCTGTGTTGTTGTTCTCTTTTAGATTATGTGTACCTCTCTGTAAGGATTTCATTATCTTCTCATCTTGTTTTGGTTTGTTTGTTTCAGTGTGGATTTGATTGTAGTTTGTGTAATTGGTTTCATATCTTTTTTTATGTTTTCATATTTGAATTTGCCAAAACTTATCTCGAAATATCTCAAAATGAAGAACATTTCATTGATCGAAATCCGGCTTGTTATCGTATAGAGAAGCTCTGTATTATGGGTTGCTTGATCATACTTAGTCTACCAAATGGGGCCAATTTGATGGAAACAGGCTGAAATTACCTGGTTCAATATCCGGTCAGGCACCGGGGATGGTACGGCTATTCAGGCTGGTCCAGATGGTGGTTGTTGTGTTGCTCATGGTAGTATGGTTCATGTTTATGATTGGATGCTTGAAGAACACCCCAGCAATCAATCTTCTGTGAAAAAACTGAGAGATATTCTCCACCCCCACCACCATCACCCCATCATTCATCTCCACCACCACCACCACCTCCACCACATCATTCACCACCACCACTACCTGTTTATCACTCCCCACCACCACCTCCAGTATATTCTTTGTTGTAGTCACCATCTTCCACCACCTCCGCTCTCCATTCCGCCACCACCAAATTCACCACCCCCACCCACTCCAATGCATTCACCACCACCCCCGCCATTGTTGTTCAGTAGAGAGAGAAAAAATTTGAGTTTTTGTAAAGAGAGAGAAAGTCTGTTAAAAGCTGTGAATTTTTTTTTCAAATCCACAGATCTGGACCGTCCATCAGATCTAGCGGCCCAGATCTATGCACAGGAGCTCCTCCTGCCCTTTGTGCACATGAGCCCCCCGGGTCCCATAAATTGGGTGGGATGGAGGTGGTTGCAATATTGATTAAGAAATTGCTAATTAGTTTTTTGAAAGGGGTTTATTTGGCTTCAGTTTCACCCCTAAGTTAGATTTCACAAAAGAATTTCATTTAATCATATTGCGAGGATAAAAATGGGTCATAGTGAATATAGTATTTGAACTCAATTTCAGATTTTTACAAAATCATCCATGTATTAGTTTGCATCTCAACTCCCAATGTGGGATACTATAATAATGTGTTTGGTTCAAAAAGAAGAAAAAAACGCGGAGAAAACATTATAAACATATAATAGAGCGGGTAGAAATTTTTTTCTCCGCCCTTGATAATTACTACTATTTGTGATTTCACCCCCTGACTAAAATCATGGGTCCGCGTAATGGGTAGTATATATTGATATTCAAAAATGCTAGGGAACCGGGTTTTTGCAACCATTGATATTAGTTGACACACCTATACAAAAGACGACTTTCCTCCCTATTAAGATTGTTCAAGAGGTCAAACCTAAGTTTTTATTTTTCACATTATAATATAAAGGTAAATAAGATATACAAACTTGATGGCTAATATGTTTGATAAGGTTGCAGGCGATGTAGCTTCCGTGTCTACACCTTTAACTAAAAACTTATTTCATTCAAAATATATTTGAAAAACTAACTAAAATATGTGAATCATAAAAATCTAATTTTCTTTTGACAATACATGCATGTTTTATGAAAACCATTTCAACTATTTTTGAGTGATTCCTAATATATAAAAGCCTATTTATTTGTAGAGAATAATTATCATAAAAGCAAGTGAAACAAATTAACTTCATTATAATTACTTTTATATATAAGTTAATGAGAGACTGGGGAAAACCAAATATGCGAGATACTTTATGACCCATCTTCAAAAAATGAAATGTTATTGAGTCTTATATAGATTAAATTCACTGAATTTTTTTGCAATGCAATCATAGTATGTTACATTCACTGAAATTTTTTGCAATGCAATCATAGTATGTTAAATTCTAATAAATGAAATGATACCAGATTTTAAAAACAAGGACCTCTAATGATTATGATGCTTAATTATGAACATGAATTATATACTTTAATGCAATAGGGTTCAATTAAAAATAAGATTTTATTGTGATTTGATTAATAACCAATATATGAGACTATATCATCATCATTGTTGGTGGCATCCCCATCCTGCAATTAGAAATAATTGATTTAGTTGAAGAGTCAAGTACCAGAGATTAAGGGCCCATCAATTTACCATTTAAGGAATACAAATAATTTCACAAATAAAACTCAAAAACTGAGGCAAGTACCAAAAAGCATTCCTATCTACAATTATCAACGAAATAATTTGAAAATGATTGTTAAATCATGTAGCAAATATTTATAAGAACATCATTCTTATTCTTCTTATTGCTTATAATAAAGTTAGGTTGCAGTATATTCAAATCTTAAATTTTTGGAGTTATAATACAACAAGATAACAAATTCAATTTTGAGTAAACCAATATGTAGATCCAAGTCTACATTACCTAATGTTTACAACAAGTATTGTATTACGTACAAATGTAGGGTTGAGTTGATAAAATACTAATAGGTGGGTAAATATCTAGTGATTATTAACATTACAACAGTGACGATGTAAGGAAGCATTTGCTAAAAGGTCGCAATAATAGACGTTGTGAAAGAAAGAGAGAAAGAAAGAAAGAAGAAGAAAAAAAACAACAACAACAATGTGGTGCACAAATACAGAAAAATAATTTTGAAGTGGTTCACAATTTATAAGTGTCGAGACATTTCTACTCGGGCATCCAAAATAAACACCGTTGTGTCAAACTCAAATTACCAATACTCAACTTGCAAGTTTAGGGTGTTGATAATTAGGACATGAGGCATAGTCAGGAAATGTTTAACTTGATTCTTTTATACACCCAACTTATGGGTTATTTATATTTTAGGTATGCATAATTTAAACGTATTTCATATTGGATATGAAAGTTTTGTATAATTACACATTTTAGTACATAATCTGGGCTTAACCATTTATTCATTGAAGTTGACCAAGGTTAGGCGTGCCACATTCAGTAAATACCCAAATACTCCTTTGTAAAAGAGCATATGATTCGCACGAGATTCCAAAAGTACAATTATAGTGAAAACATAGGTATCCATATGTATTTGGATATTTATAAAATATTGGATATCTAACCTGGGTTAATGTTATTGAACAAAAATAAAGATCGAATTTTGTACCCAACATGTAATTATACAAAACTTTTATACCCAATATTAAATAATCTAAATTATGTGTACCCAAAATGTAAATAACCCTTAAAAAATTGTGAAACTACTTTGTGCGCCTACCATTTTCACTTTGTTATGCCACTAAAATAAAAGTTTTCAAAATGAAAGGCTACTATATAGGGTGGGCAATGTCAGTTCGGTTTGGTTTTAAGCCCCGAACCGATTTCATTCGATTTGCCCAAAACCCAAACCAAAACCGAATTTTGTATTTGTAAACTAATGAAATCAGTTGAACCGAATTTCAGATCGGTCTGGTTCGGTTGGGCCAAAATTTCGGGCTCAAACACTTAAAAGGCTTTCATTAAAACATGCCCAATTTTTTTACAGACTCAATATTTTTATGGCAGCGACTACTCCACACGATCATTTCATCTTTCTCACACCACCATTGCGTTTTTTTTTCCTTACACCACCAATAAATATGCTAAACCAAAAAGGAAAACGCAAAAACGCATTTCCCTCCTCAGTCTCTCGCACTCCTTGCTGCGTATCGTCCCAAACTCGGCAACCAAACTTCACTTCCTCGTAAGGTTTGTCATCCTCGTCCTCCTCCTCTTCCCTATCTCTTCCTCTTCGCAAAAATCCCAAAATCGCAAAGAGAAATAGCAAAAACCTTCATCTCCTCGTCACCCGCTTCCCTATCTCTCCCTCCTCAATTGCATTCTACTACATTTCACTTGGAAGAACTTATTTGATTTCATTAAATGAAAATGAAAGAGTTTAGTGAATTTGATGATGTTAGAAATGAAGATTTTAAGGGTGAACATGAGGGTGAAGAAGATGAACAATTTAAATAGCAAGGACAATCCATTTCGATGGAGGTAATTTGCATAAATTTTTTCATCTAATTGGCATGTAATATTTTTTTTCCCAAAATAATTGATTATTATATGATGCATTGGCACATAGGCATTTCTAATAGATATAATAGATACATAGATGCATTTTAATGATGTTGAGAACCCAGAGACGAACCATTTAGAGGTAACCGTCATTTTGTTGTTAAGTAAATTAAAATTTTAATTAATATATCAAACTAATTATAAATTGAATCATTATGCATAATGTTAATGATAATGTTGATGGAAGTGGTGACAATAACAATGAAGAAAGATCATTGGTGCTGGTAGTCGATGATAATCAGTTATTTGTTACGGTCGAGGTATGTAAGCTTTTACTTATTTTCATTTTCACCATTTTCCATTGTTATAAATATGTTGTTATTAACAAGTTTTTAAATTTTTTTAGGTATTCTCATCAAGATCTGCGTTGATAGCTTGGGTCCAAGGCATCGGTAGGGATAATAACATAGTTGTTATTATCACTAAATCGGAATCGACTAATAAAAAACGGAAGGAAGTTTTCTATTTTGGTTGTGAAAGGGGAGGGAAGCCCGATAAAAGGTTAAACAATTATGTTCGATCAAGCAATACAAAGAAATGTGGCTGCAAATTTTAGTTGAGAGGAATCTCACTGAAGAATGACCATTGGAGGTTGCAAGTGACATGTGGAATCCACAATCATCCTTAGTCAGAGTCACTTGTTGGTTATTCGTTTGTTGGAAAATTGAATTTAGAGGAGATGATCTATGTGCAGAATATGGAAAAGTCCGGTGTGAACCCTCACCACATCTTGTCTCGGCTGAAATAGAGGTATCCGAATAATATCTCAAATTTGAAACATATTTACAATGTATTGTGTCGGCTAAAGATACTTGAACGAAAAGGCAAGACGACTTTGCAACATACTCTAGAGTTGTTGAGGTCGCACAAGTACATAGAGTGATATTGTGTTGATCAAGAGAAAAAAGTCACCAACCTTTTTTGGGCACATCCTAAATTTATTCAGTTAGCAAAGTGTTTTTTCACAAGTAGTGCTAATGGATTGCACGTATAAAACGAATCACTATAGGATGTCGTTGTTTGAGATTGTTGGTGTGACGTCGACCGGAAAGACCTTCAATGTTGCATTTTATTTTATGTGTTCTGAGAAGGAAGAGTCGTACGCTTGGGCACTAGAAAAAGCTTGCAGGAATTTTTTAGCCAGACAATCTACCAAGCGTGTTTGTGACTAATAGAGAACTAGGTTTTATCAAGACTACTGAGCAAGTTTTTTCAAAGGCAAGGAGATTATTGTGCACATGGCACATCAACACAAATGTTGAGAAAAACTGCAAAAAAACTCTTTGTGGACAATGACTGGTAGGCCGAGTTTATAGATTTCTTTTCAGATTTGTATAGATCAAGTACAAAAGAGAAATGGAACAAGACCACAATTGAGTTTGATAGAATATGGGCAAAATACCCAAAGTATTTGGAATATCTCAAGAGAGTTTGGTATCCCCATAAGGAGTATTTTGTCAATGCATGGACCGATAAATTTATGCATTTATGACAACGGACAACGGGTCGAGTTGAAGGTGCACAGTCGAAGTTGAAGCACTCGTTGGAAAATTCACAATGTACATTCTTTAATGTATGAACAAAGATGCATGATATGATCGAGATCCAACTGGTCGAGATAGAGTCATCATTTCAGCATAGTCTGACGAAGGTGAAGACTGACCATGACTTCACTTTATTGATTTGATCAATTCAAAAATTCGGAGGTGTAAAAGTGTGGGGGTTGACCCTGTCAAGTGTAGTTGTGTTCTTCATACGACTCATGAATTAACTTGCGCTCATAAACTTACAGGTTATCTAACTCCCACAGGACAAATTTTAGTACGCACCAAAGACGAGTATTGGCTTCAATTCGGTACAAAACCTATTCGTGAATGTGGCGATGTGATTATAGTCCCAGTGGTCGACACCTTTATGAATAGGTTCAATGAGTCAACTCATGATCAAAAGTTGGTTATAAAGATGAAGCTTATAGAATTGAGTTCCCCAGGTGACAATGTGATGATTGAACCATTAGCACTTGTGGCTGAAAATGGGAGACCTAAAAAGAAGAAGTTGGCTAAGCACAAGAGGTCCACAAAAAGTGATCTCTCGGGACACGAATATTCCATGACACAAGAAGAAATTAAAGGCAAAAGTAAGAAGTTGTCAATAAAAAAAGAGAAGTCGAAAATTCATAACAACATATTGATGAGGCAGATTCCATCTTGGATGCGGGATTATATTTACAGCATTGACACGTTCCAGGCGATAGAAACTGTGGCTTTCGATGCATATGCCAAATTATTTTATTATGACAACGAAAACGGTTGAAAACAGGTACGAAAAGAACTGATGATGAAGCTTCAAAGTAATGAAGAGTTGTGGTTTGCAATGTGGCACGAGTCAGGGGTAAAGGTTGTGAAGGACGCTTTGGTAATTTTAGAAGGCCAGGTGCGGATAAACAGGAAAAAATGGTTTATGGACCCTGATATGTTAGAGTTGGCAGCGAACCGTTACCAATGCATCTTTGTTTGTTATGGGAACCAAAGCACGACATGTTTTTCTATGTTTACCCTGCACCACAGTTTGATGAAGGACGCGTTTGTTTCATAGAACACTTGGCTAAGAGCAGTCACTGTATCTTCCTTCATATGCAACTGAACCCACCATTGCCTCCTATATTACCAACTTGGTTGTGTCCCATGTTTCCTTTGGCAATCTCATTGAAGAGTAGTTTCGATGTCCAAGTTGGTATTGGTGCGACAATGGTGAGGAAGTTCAGTGACAAGAATAAAAAGAATGTGAAGAAGTTGAATAAGGTGGTGACCATATTGGATTGATGCACATATTGTATTTTGCTAATCATTATTGTAATGAAAAAATGCATATGGCAAATGTAAATTTTTTGTAACATTGTTTTGTTAGAAAAGTCATTGTTTTTTTTGTTACGAAAGACTTGTATGGGTCGAGTTTTTGTTAATATATTATATGAAATTTGACTCTATTTAGTTTGAGTTTTTGTTTATGTTTGATGTGACAATGCGAAATCAGATAAATGATTAGTTTGATGCGACAATGCGAAATCAGAAAATAATATCAAAAAAAATTCAGAAAATTTTCAAACAAATCTAGTTTGATGTGACAATGTGACTTGTATAAAATTCACATAAATGATTAGTTCGGAAGACTTGTATGATTTGAGTTTAGGTTTGATGAGACAATGCAAATAAACTTCAGAAAACTAAGTTTAAAAATAAAATAAAAATTGACAAACTGAAATTTTTTCTAAGTTTCAGCAAAAATATGCAGGTTTTTGTTTGTTCGCATGGAACAATGCATGCTATTTGAAAAAGCCCGTAGAGGTTCAGGCGAACAATTGTTTTTTTTTCAAAAAGTATTACTGTTCACCTGGGACAATGCAGACATTTTCAATAAGTCCGTAGAGTTCCAGGCGGGGTTTTTTAAAAAGCTTGCCAAGATCACTGCGGGCTATTTGAAAAAGTAAGCAGGGTTCCAGGCGAACATTAATTTTTGTTCATGCCTCGATTTGCTTCGACTCTCACTTCCTCCACCACCAACTTCACCACTGTCAACATTGGCGCGTACGTCAGCCTTTTCTTATTCTTGTTCCAAGGTAACGGACGTAGACATTTCATCTATCAAATCTCGTATTCTATTTTGTCGGGCAAGCAAAATAACATTGTCGACATTCCCCCCTTCTTCAATAGAGGCATTGATCAAGTTACAAGCTTGAGCAATGACAATCTCCTGCAGGGAAACATTAGATGTTAGTGCAAATCATGTAAAATTTTGATAAGTATAAAATGTTTATACTTACCCTCTTATTTGAAAAAAAAAAAAACAAATGTCTTCTTAAGGGATGAATTTTTCTCTTGTTCGGTGGTTGTACAAAAAGATGGCTAATCCAGTGAAACTAGTCCAAGTTTTCCATTGTACAGTCCCATGGAAGCTTCACGGAGGCACCTTGTTGGTTAGTTAGCACAACATGATAATGCCACCTTCGAGCAAACGAAGACAACACCTCATACTTCACGTAATAGTGCTTGCCAGATCGAACTCTATTCTTCTTTTTGGCTTGGATTGGAAGAATTATGATGACTTGTACCTTTTTTTCCATTTGTCTCATAACTCTATCAGGGTGATATGGTTCTTCTATGTTGAGGCATAACAAACACCTTGCGAACCATGTGATGTCATGAAGGGGAGTGTTTCCCTTGGACTCAACGTAAGGGTCCCAAAATACCCGTGAATTATAGTAATTAAAACTTATTAATATATGACAAATACAAAAAAATTATTGAACTTAAATATGCATTTTTACCTCTTCAGGAGACATGTCATCAAAATGCTCCCTAAGAGTGATGATTTGTTCATCCAAAATCCAAACAATTTGTCGGGGTTCCCACTTAGCCATGGTGGGGAGTCTAGCATCCCACGTCAATTTTGCATTACCCAAGAGCCTTAAGTGATCATATATCCATGCCTATAAACAAAAAACATAAATAAATATTATGAAATTCTTATATATTATGAGGGTAATTAACAAAATAAAAAATTCAAAACATACCTCCAAAAGAGGCAAATATCCAGCAATTTGCATCATTCCCTCTCTGCTAGCGTCGCCCAACTGACGAAACAAGACTGCCAAAGCTGCTACGCCCCATGCATACTTGTAACATCATCCACCTCCATCAGCATTTTCAAATATTCAATATAAACATTTGTTCCACTTTTATCAGCAAATATAGTCATACCCAAAAGAAACAACAAGTAGCCCATACACACTTGTTGTTTCCGTTCAAGAGAATCAACTTCTCTAGCCTGTCTACAACAGTGGTCCTGAATAAACTTTATTTCCACAGATCTCCCATGCTTATTAACATGGACATTTGCTTCTTTACTTTCAATCCCCAAACCATCCACCAATAATACAACACATTCATCTCCGTCATCTTCATCGACGTTCTAACCGGCTTACCAAGAATCGACAAATGAGTTATACGGTAGACGCCATCCAAGGTGATGCTCATCTCTCCAAAAGGTAGGTGAAAAGTATTGGTCTCAGGTTGCCAACGCTCCATGAAAGCACAAATGGTCACCTTATCAAGACGTTCCTTACTATATTTAATCAAGGGATACAAACCACTACTGTAGATCATTCTCTTTGCTTCTTTCAGCTCATGTTTCAAATCCCAATTTATAAAATTCCTATATTGATGACGACATCGCAATGTGCCTCGTTCCAAAATATAAGAAACATATACATTAAGTAATTCAATTTCAAATATATATAAATAATACGCTTATATAATTTAACCAATTAAAAATATTAATTTACCGGCTCACCATCCCAAATGGCACGAGAAATATGGTCATGGTAATCGTCTAATGTGGAACAATCCACATGACCACCGCGATAAGAGTCTCGTCTAACATCTTTTTTTTCTTTACCTTCATCTACAACTGTTTCTTCATCATCCTCTGCCTTCTCCTCATCCACAGGCACGTTCTCACACTCTTCTAACTATTCACCTTCATGTCCAACACCCGCACCCCTCCAACCCACTTGCCCTTCTGATAGGGGTTGACTTTTTGATACAATTACTTTTTTACATACTTCTTGAGGATTTATCTGAATTCCCATTTGCTCAACTTTCATATTCCTCCTTACTTCTTTGTCCCTATTTTGTTACATTTTTTTCTGTTCTTCTACCTATTCTTTGCCCTTTTCTACTCTCTGTTTTCGAGCAGACATTGTCATGGGTTGTCTTTGACCTCTATCACCTCCATCATCCTCACCAACATCACAACCAACAGATGGCATGATAAACCTTCAAATAAAATGAAACAAATACTTTAGGACAATTTTTTGTACAATAAATTTTACTAATTTTTAAGCAATACTTTAGCCAATTTGGATGTAAAACAACATTATATATCTCATTTCTCTACATTCTAATAAGAAAAATACCAATTTGGAGCCCTAGTGACCACCAAATCTGCATTCACAATTACTTTCATTACCAATGGACGAACTAAATGATTAATGCACAAAAAAAAAAATTCTACTTTAAAGATGGAAACAAATACTCAAATACACAAAAGCAAACAATGGATGGTTCACTTACAATCCAAACAAAAATCCTAAACCCAAAGATAGAATGGATGGCTCACTTATAGAAGAGTTGGAATCACAAGAAAGATGTGTTTTGCACTTTGAGAGGTGGCATTTTGGAGAGTTTGAGGGTTTCGATATGTAAGAGTTTCGATTTTGAGGGGATTTTCGAGGGAGTTTGAGGAGATTTTCTAGAGATTTGAAAGTGTGAGAGGGAGAAATTTCAAATGGGGGAGGAAGGAATCGTTTGTCGATTTGAATGGTGAGAGGAAAAAAATTGGGTTTTTGTTTATACGGGTGGTGTGAGAAAGTATGATGGTGTGAGAAAGAAAGTAGGTGGTGTGGGAGAGTAGAATGGTGTGAGAAAGCGGAAATGGTGGTGTGGAGTAGTCGCTGCCTATTTTGATAGACCCAATTTTTAGTCTAAAATTAAAAACTGATAGAGAAGAGAGGCGATTCAGTACAACAGGGTGCACTGCAGCACTAATCAAGTATTGACACCTACCTGTATTTATTTATTTATATATCTAATTAATCGGTCAGTTCGGTTATTATTCGGCCGGTTCAAAACTGTAGACCGATTTTGAACTGTTTATAACCGGTTCGGTTTAAATTATTTTCTTTCTACTCATATTTCGGTTCGGTTATCGAACTGAATTTGAAAACCAATTCAGTCGAGTAACCGAATTTAAATCGATTTTTGCCCTCTCCTAGCTACTATATTGTAGAAACCATATAAAAGACCGATTGTGTATCTTATATATGCTCAAAATGGAGCAAGACTTGCTACAGCAATCACACTAAGGGTGTGTTTGGTTGCATGAAATCATATGTCATGGAAATCCATGAGGGAGCCTAACATTTAAGGCTAAATTAATTAAATTTTATGATCAATGGTAGGAATATGAGACTTTCATTCTCACCATTGATCACAAAATCTAATGGTGAATGTGTAGTGATACATGAATTTAGTCTTAAATTAAGGGATTCTCTCATGGCATTGGATTTCATCCAACCATACACACCCTAAGAGTATCCATTTTGTCATTTTCCCCTTCCTTTCTTCAGTTCTGCGTTGCAGTCTAATATTTTCAAGTGATTGGGGTGTTTTGAAACATTTAAACCTTTGATTGGTCGATCCCTCGATTCCATTGTTGTTTGGTCGAAGTGTTGTGAAGTGAGGTTTATGATAGATGAAACTAGCGGTGTCAAAGGAGTCGCTGGTTGTACAAATGCACAAAAGAATGATAGAGTTGGTAGTTCACATTAATTTACCAGTCTTGAAATTGTGCATAATAAGGTAAAAACAAATGCTAGAAAGGTAGCTTTTCTGAGAAATTGTGCATAATAAGGTAAAAACAAATGCTAGAAAGGTAGCTTTCTGATTAGATTTCTCACTGAATATGTAACGTCTGGGTTAGTTCATATGCCATTGCCAAAAATGACATTTATGAGAGGAATTTCATCAATTTTCTGGCTTTTGATTGTGTTGGTCTCATAAAATGAGTTGGTGCGAACTTTGTTCGTATAAACAGTGTTTTGAAAACAACAATACCAACACCAAGGAACAAAAAGAACCCGTCTAACTGGCGAGGAAAACAACGAGGGGAGGGGGGCATCCATCCCCCCGGGATGCGTGCAAGAAAAGTCAATGCACGCATCCCAAAGGGGTGGACGCCCCCCTGCTGTTTTCCTCGCCATTTCCCTCGACAGTTAGATTTTTTGAACAAAAAAACAGAAAGTAACAACACCAATAACACAAGAAGAAGAATGGAGAGAGGGTTCTCGGAATTGGCAATTGAGTGAATGAGATGAGATGAGAGGGTTGTCAAGATAAAAGGGAAACAGAGGTGGAACATGGCAATTGTTGGTGGTGAGATGAAGCAAAGTGGTGGTGGCAATTAGAGTTTGTAATATCTTATTGCTTCAATTTGATTTGTTGTAATGGCGAGGTAATTAATTTGAAAACATGTAATTAATTTCTGCTCCTTAATGGGTCGTGCCTTTGAAAAAGTATTTGGTGAGTATTAAAAAAGCAAAGTGGTGGTGGAAATTGGCAATTGAGTTACTGATAAATACTAGAGAAGATCTTCAAGACCAAATGTGCGCAATAAACACCCCTACACTGTTGAAAAAAATATATTAAAATAAACCTGTTTATCTTGATCTCTTCTGGTGCATTATGTTGACGATTTCCATGATGGGGTGTCTTTGATTTGCAAATAGAGAATACCCAATTGTCTCAAAGTGTAGTATAGATCATTGGAGCTTGCATTGCAATGCAAAATCTCCCATTTTTCTCCAATATCCATGAGTGTTGATCATGAATGTTTGGAAAAGTTTGCATTGGAGGTGGACCTTACACATCAATCTCCTTTCTAAAATAAGTGCTTTAGTTGGTACAAACACACTAGAGAAGCTTTCTACCCACATTGTTGCTTTCAATTTAGATATTGCCACAACTTCAGAATCTTACTGAAATACGTATATTTTAATTTTCTACAATTCATAGATGCCAGAAATTTTGTGGTATTGATTCATGTGTTGCTTGGTTCATAAGGTGTTCTACTCTCGCTCTCATTTTCTACAATTCATAGATGCCAGAGAAACACATAATGCATTATGGATTAAGAACATAAAGAGAGAGATAAGAAGATGGCTGAGAAGAAGGTGCTCAAGATACCTAAAGCATATATCTAAGAAGAGTGTTAAGATGAACTGAAGGGCACATTGGATTTCTAGCTTCCGGATTACACCTCCATAATTTATTGACCAAGAAGAAAAGCATCACTTCAATTGCAGTGGTGACCTCTATGAAACCTTTTTTTTTTTTTTTGAAGCACAAAGCAGAACATAAAGTTACACCAGAATCTCTCATTTTTTCCTCGTGAGGAGGAACCAGAATCCTCGGTGTTTCAATGGATGAGCAAGGAGGGGGTGGAAAATCTTTGTTGCTATTCCTCATTTATCATATGGGTCTCCGATGAGTGCAGGTCCATCACAGTTATTTCTCCTTGGTAAATGCAATAACCAAAATGCTTAATTTCTTGTAGCAAATTGGGTTTTGCCCATCAGGTTTTCCGTTTCACTTTTAATCCTTTCAGAGTTTGATGCATATACGTCACTTGACGTGGGAGACAGCCAAAACAATATTCAAAGGCACCAGTAGTTACTGTAGGTAGGCAACTGAGGTTATTCGATCTGGCTTTCTCAAAGAGATGAGAAAAATATGCATTTTCTTATTTCCCATTCAGATCGTCAGCCTCTGTATCTCTCTCTCTAATATTAGTCACATATCTACTATACAACTCTTTTTGATAGAGTTTATAAAGAGATTGTTAGGACTTGGGCTTGGACCCCTTGGGGGTACTACTCTTTTATGAAGAGGGGAGAGATAGACTCTCGCGTCCGCCGTCTGTTCGGTCGGGTCGGGTCATTAAGAGAGCAACCCATTCTTTTTGCTACGAATTTATGAAGAAAGAATGAATCTAGACAGAATTTTGTACATGAATCTAGACTTCTTCCTATTTCCACGCGATGAAT
The DNA here is from genome assembly GCA_003290165.1 of Berberis thunbergii. NCBI lineage: Eukaryota > Viridiplantae > Streptophyta > Magnoliopsida > Ranunculales > Berberidaceae > Berberis > Berberis thunbergii. Next base: position 204,309 of record QNQO01001700.1, read on the forward strand.
CTAGTCATGTTTCTGTATTTCAATGAATATATTTTTTCCTATAAATACAACACAACTTAGAGTTTAGAGAGGGAAAGAAATAAGAGAAAAGAGAGAAAAACAAAACAAGAGTTCTTCCTTTTTGCAATAAGAGAGATTTCGTTTTGTAATTAGTTTTGTTTTTGTTTAGCATTTCTATCAAAGAAGAAATTTTCGTGTTGTTTATTTATTTACAATGTATTGATGATTCCGAGCAAAAACAAGTGTTTAAGGGTGATAGTATTCCGTTCATCAAATGTGCAATTGATTGAACGAGACAGAAAAGATTATGGGTTGTTTTATCCTGGGGACGGTGGGGCTAGTACACTGCTTGCACAATCTTGGGCAGAGTCGCGAAACGTCTTATAGAGAGCGACCTAGTCCACGACTCAACCCAAGAACAAATTGGTACCTTCGTTCCTAACTTTTTATTTGAATCTTATACAACAGTTGAATCTTATACAACAGTAACAACAATTTTAAGACGTGTTCTTTCGGCCATGATTACAAATACTGAATTTGCTAAACAAAGTTAGCATATATTTGTAATACAAGAATGCACACACTTGATCACACATAAGATTTGAGTTAATTGTTAAAGAAGTGAATTGTATATAGTTGGGTATATATAGATTAGCGATGAATAGTTAATATTCTGAACTCAATGCATTTCGTCAGCATAAAATTTTTCGAGTCAGGAACTTAGGCTTCTTTTAGAAATTGATCCAACTATTGGTAACAATAATATTCTTTGATCAATGTGCTTCACTTCTTACAAATGTAATGCACACTAGAAGTGAAGTTGAGTTATGACACTGACTTTAGCAATGGACTATTCCTTGTTCCAAAGGGATCCAGGGAGGTTGCCAAACATTACTTTGATGTGAAAATATTAGGAAAAGTTGTGCTCTATAAGCTTGTTGACACACTGTTTTGTTATGCATTAATTAGAGAGGATGAATCTGTGCATTTTGATTTTAACTCTTAATCATGGTTATAGATTAGTTATATCCTCATTGTTCTCATGTATTAATTATACGCTCATTGATTGAGAAAATACTTCAATTGAGTTTGAGAATCTTTTCCTGTCATATAACAAACATAAAAATGGAGTAGCATCCATGTTTATGAAGGTTATATAAGTCTAAAAGTAATAAATGAGGATATGTATGTATGAAAGCTTTGAAATATTGCTTCTGGAGAGCCAAACAGAATATATGAATGGGACGTTTTCCTTGTTTTGTACAAGTTGGACTATTTAAGGAAGTGTATGTTATTGCCTTGTTGTTTCTATGTGTCTGTTAAATTAATTGTTTTGGAACCCATTAGCCTAAACAAACTTTGTTTCAAGGATTGGAGTTTAGTTTTGTTTGCACTATGTACCTTTGTTACCTTGGGTGGTAGTTCTTGTTGTCAAATTGGGTTGGGAGCAGTTTTCTATGCAAGGATACAACCCCATGGCAACATTTGAAAGGTTTGAAAGAGGGTTATATTTGTTTGGATTTATTGAAAGAAAAAAAAAATCCACATGATTTTGAGATTTGTGTACTTTTAATATTTGGCATGCTAAACTTTGTTATGTTCATAGTTTTGGATTTTGAAAGACGATTGATATTGTAACTATGCTCATAGTCTACACATCTTGAACCCTTTTTAGAAAATACTTGATGGATCATGCATCTGTTTTTAATTTTGCATATCCATCGCGTTTGACTGATTGTATAACATCTAAAGGCCTGGAAGCGCTTATGTTCATAACATTTTGAATCCTTTAAAGGCTGCTTTAAAAACATAGTCAACTAAATCCCTGTCAGGAAGTGAAATCATATTAGTTATCATTATGACTAGTATGATTAGGGATTGACATATTTGTACACATGTTGACAATGTAAAATGTAGTCTAGACTCTAAAACCATGGAGGACTAACTAGAGGAGATTGTGTATGAATAGAACATCATGCTTTAAAGTTAAATTTCATAGAATTTTAATTAAAGGTGTTGCTCTTTTAGGCTTTCTGAGTCGGAATATCATCAATAAATTCCATTTGAACATATCGTGAGAAGTGAACAATATCATCTATGCATGTTACTCTTTAGATAATGAGTATGCAGTTTTATGATAATTGTGTTATGCACTTTGGATGATTCTGTCTATTTTGGTGAGAACAATAATTGATCTATTGTGAAAATTGGGAATGCTTCTATTTCTCAATACTATTGATGGAAAGAAAACTTTGTGATTAATATTACAGTTGATGTTTGATGTTAAACTAACATAAGGAGGCTATAAGGAATCATTTGTATACAGATTGACCTATGAATTTTGTTCTTGATGTCACTGTTTAAATGATTTTGCTCTGACCATAAGTTGGCCGGATTTTCACATGGTTTGATTTTTTAACATTTGAAGATTAGGGCATGAGGGAAAGTTGATTTTGAAAAGGTTGGAAGGTAAAATCCATAGTAGCTATTTGGTGCCTTACGAATTGCTAGTTGTTTATTCAACGAATGTTTTTAGGAGTGAAGGGTCACCCACATCTTTATATCTTCTTCATTTAGTATTCAATGTTTTACTATTTGGTAGAGGACATGAATTCTTATGGAAAGGATGTGTTCACATGATGATAATGTTGGTGGATCGAATCTTTTTTGTTGATGGCAATATAGAACAATTCAAGCTATTGCTTGGTTTTGCAATGGAACCTTTACCATCTAAGTCTGCAACTAAATCCCAAAGGTTGCTTTTATGCACAAATATAGCTTGGCGATTACATCAAAGTTTGAAAAATTCAGAAGCTGAATTTAAGGTACGTTCTCTAATGATATTTTGTGTTGATTCTTGAACTTAAAAGAAAATGAGAATAGTGAGGTGAATAGAATGGGTATTTTATTCAATATTCTCATTGTGTGGATCCTTAACATTTGAATGCACAGTCTGCTTCAGCTAGCAAAAGGACCGTCATTTAATATGCATTCAAAAAGTGGCTAAACCTGTTTAAGACAATAGTTGGAGGGACCGAAGTTGAAAAGTACCTTAATGGAAAGCATACGTATATTTTTAACATTATACATGCTAAAAATAATTTTGTGGATCCTGATTTTTTGTGAGAAGATTTTTTGTGTTTCTCAAGGAATTATTTATGAAAAGATAAATTGCATTTATTTTCGAGGCATAGTGGGGGTTATTTCGAGGAATAGTAAGGGTACATCCTCAAATAACGTGCCTATGATAAGGATGCATGAAACTGATAAAGTCATAGAATCTGAGCCTAGGAGAAGTAAACGGAAACGACCTTCTTAACACCTTGGCCCCGATTACTATGTCTTTTCAGTCGAGGAGGTTTCCCTTAGCTTTTAAGAAGCCTTATCCTCTATAGATGCAATTGAAAGGGTCATGAGGTACCTGAAGACGACTAAAAACCTCGAATTATAGAAGTTTTCCGTTGTCCTTGAAGGATATAGCGATGCTGATTGAAACACCCTTTCAGATGACTCCAAAGCCACCAGTGGCTATATTTTCAATATAGCTGGTGGAGCTGTTTCTTGGAAATAGAAGAAACAAACCATTATGGCACAGTCCATGATGGAGTCAGAAATGATAGCACTAGCCACGGCTAGTGAAGAAGCAGGTTGGCTAAGAAACCTGCTAGCAGAGATCCCTTTATGGGAAAGGCCGATTCCAACTGTCTTGATCAATTGCGATAGTACCGCGGCTATTGCGAAAAATACAGAACCGTTATTATAACGGCAAGAAACGACAAATACGTCGTAAGCACAGTACGATTAGAGAATTCTCTCTACTGGTGCTGTGAGATTGGATCATGTACGAACTGATGCGAACTTAGCTGAACCTTTGACGAAAGGATTAGCTAGAGAGAAGGTTTTCAAAACCTCGAAAGGAATGAGACTAATGCCCTTAGATTGATGAGTTATTCATGATGGTAACCCAACCTATAAACTGGAGATCCCAAGAAATAGGTTCAATGGGTAATAACAAGTCGTGAATGATATGATGTGAATCATGCTAACAAAATAGCAATCTCATTCCTAGATTAAAGCATGAATTCCTGAAGCGATTGTAGGATGAGTTAATAAACTCTTAATGAGGTCTATACTCTATGTGGAGTAGAATACCAAGCTATAGGAGTACTCTTGATAGCCTCACTTAAGTGATTGTGGAAGTTTGGCCGCTTCCTATGGAATTTGAGGGCAAAATTCCGAAAGCCTTCACTATATTGGGATATACGTGCATGGTCGTAAAGCACTGGCTTTTTTAGACTTCACCCTGGTAAGGTTGTGCGTGTAATGTCTGTTAGAGATAGAGTTCAAAACTACGAGTTACTCTAGTATAATCTAAAACATGAACACTACGCAAGAGTTCAAGTCGAAAGACACCTTTGTTTATGCACAATCTTATATTTTTTAGATTGCTCGATGAAAATTGTTTTAACAAATCCAAGTGGGGGATTGTTGGAAATATGGAATTGTTTTAAAAATCCAAGTGGGGGATTGTTGGAAATATGACTTTTTAAATAAAAGAAAATGAGTGTTTAACAGGTTTCGATCTCTGGATCTCTCTCTCTAATATTAGTCACATATCTACTATACAACTCTTTGTGATAGAGTTTATAAGAAGATTGTTAGGACTTGGGCTTGGACCCCTTGGGGGTACCACCACTCTTTTATGAAGAGGGGAGAGATAGACTCTCGCGCCCGCCGTCCGTTCGGTCGGGTCGGGTCATTAAGAGAGCAACACATTCTTTTTGCTACGAATTTATGAAGAAGGAATGAATCTAGACAGAATTTTGTACATGAATCTAGACTTCTTCCTATTTCCACGTTTTTTCTTAAATGCGATTACGTTTAGATTTTCCATGCATTGCGCCATGATTTTTGCCCCACGTTTTTTATGCAAATATGTATCTAGACGTTTTTCTAAATCCCACATGTTTATCATGTTTTTATTTAATTAAATCATCAACGCGATAAATCTAGTCATGTTTCTGTATTTCAATGAATATACTTTCTCCTATAAATACAACACAACTTAAAGTTTAGAGAGGGGAAGAACTAAGAGAAAAAAAATAGAAAAACAAAACAAGAGTTCTTCCTTTTTGCAATAAGAGAGATTTCGTTTTGTAATTAGTTTTGTTTTTGTTTAGCATTTCTATCAAAGAAGAAATTTTCGTGTTGTTTATTTATTTACAATGTATTGATGATTCCGAGCAAAAACAAGTGTTTAAGGGTGATAGTATTTCGTTCATCAAATGTGCAATTGATTGAACGAGACAGAAAAGATTCTGGGCTGTTTTATCCTGGGGACGGCAGGGCTAGTACACTGCTTGCACACTCTTAGGCATAGCCGCGAAACGTCTTAAAGATAGCGACCTAGTCCGCGACTCAACCCAAGAACAAATTGGTACCTTCGTTCCTAACTTTTTATTTGAATCTTATACAACAGTAACAACAGCCTCGTTCACCCCCAAAAAATAAAACTCACGATTGTTGTAAAATAAAAGGGTCAATGGTCTATGATTAAAGCAACAATTACTTTAGGATTTTCCGTCTAGGTTCAACCCTTCTTTGGCCTCAACCAAGCAATCGGGCCTGTAGTGAACTTTTGCACTCTCTTTTATCGACAATTTGGCATAGCCTAGTTACATAATGTCTTTTAAGGTTCAATGTACACATAAAAAAAGTTGGAGGAATATTTGTCAGGGAAGATACATAAAAGGAGATCTACTATGAAACTCAAATAGGTTTTAATTCTGAAAAAACATCCACTTTCTTCCATAATAGCCTGGACAAGGGTCTGGGAAGAATACATCTCATTTGCAAAGAATCAGGCATCTGAAATCCTAGAATGCAAGGCACTAATCGCCTGATTCTGCCAGTCTTCCTTATTATCAAAAGGCTCCTGCAGTCACAACTAATCTCTTTTGAGGTTAGATATCAGAACTGAATGCAATGCCCTACTACAGATTTATTCTTCGGTCACTGGAAATAATTAATACTAATAATGATCTCTCAGTGAGGACAAGAAACAAGAAAAGGAAAAATTGCCGATTTTAGCACTCTTATTTTTGCAGTTAAACTTTGAACTTGTGTGCAGCTATTCTTTTCGTTGCGGTAGAGCCAACTTTGTTACTGTCTGCAGGACCAAATCTGAGTGGTCTTTTCGGGAGGCAGTCGGGAAGGACCCCTGGGTATTCTTATTCTACTGCAAACAAGAACATGGCCGTACAATGGGGTGAGCCAACATTGTACGACTGTTTGCTGAATCCAAAAGCGGCATTATTTCTACATTGTTTGAATCAAATATCGGTGTGATGCATATTCATGTCGGCAATGTTTTAAAAAATGCTTTTCAGTACTGAGGCGATTAAGCTTTTCTGAATGTGAAGCGGCGGATTGATGCGTAACAAGGCGTACACCTCGACTTTTCAGGAAAAAGGAAAATGATCAAGAAAATAGAAAAAAAAATGAGACAATCAACAATGGAAAAGATAACATGAACAAAAGTAGTTGAGATGTAAAAGAATAAGAACAATCAATGTGCATATTATAGCCAACATTCAACTTGTATGCACGGAAACGATCTTTGGCCACTTGTATTAATGCGTATGAATCAATCGCCTTTTAAAACAATGCATGTCGGATCCAATGATAAACAATAGTTTGACAAATAATAAAAATGAGCTTATCATTTCTCCAAACAAAAACCTCTTTTGGAATGAGCAACCAGATTTTGAAGCTATAACTTTAACTTTGATTCCATTCGATTGATAGTTCAAATCTGTTTCTTCATAACTACTCATCTTTGCTGCATGCAGTACATTCCTGGAACCAAGATGGTTTCCCTGGACTTAAGCCACAAGAACGTGTTGATCTCATTGCATGCCTGAAGTCAGTTACTGCTTAAGCTACATGGTTTTCTTCAAATTAAACGAAACAGACAGAGGGGATTTTTTTTTTGTGAAAGGCACAGATAGAGGGGATTACTTCAGCTGGTTGATTCGTTTTTTTTTTTTTAATAATGCCAAAGGCTTGTGCTTGTGGTTTCTAGTCATTCTTTTACTATTCTTCTTGGTTGACCCTAGTATTGCTGGAAGGAAGGTGGAACTTAGTGCTTCTTGTAGCATTTCTTTGTCTGTGATGGTAAAAGCTTCTTTTATATGAAATTTCTTAGATAAAGAACAGAGACCAAAACAAAGGTTTCTCATGCTCACTAATGTATGTGCATCATGTTGTAAGATGAACTTATGATGTCCTAGGCATGTTTTGCTTTACAAATCCTTAGAAATGAGTAACGAAATGACTACATGAAGAAGACAAAAAAAAAACTTACAAATGTTCTACCAAGGACCATCTTTAGAGACCTCACATTGGCAATGAATCCTCTCTGAAGTCATTCTTGATGGAAGAAGAGTTCAGATTAGTTTCGAGTGCATGCGTGATAGAACTAGTACAAAATCACATTTCTTTCCAGCTTTTTTTCTCAAGTAATTATGACACATCATAATTTCACTTGGGACCTGCTAAATAGGGCTCTTAAACAAAACAGAATAGAAAGACAGTCTTGCAGTTGCTACAAGCTAGGGGTTGCGCTAATTGTATTAGGTGTTAGATAACTAATCGCTCAGCGAATCCATCAATTACCAATGTAAGCAGGTTTTACCTTCTCTTGCAATAAAATTTATCTGATTCCACAGTGGAAAATAGACTGCTTTCAGCTAATTATGATAGCATAGAGAAATCAAATGGAAAATACAATGAATTTGGCAAAAGTACTTGAAAACAGTCTAGTTGCTTGAGGAAGCAATATAGTAACTTCGTAGTATTTGTAAATACTCAAATGAGCCTGCAACTTGATACATACACCATCTGGGGGCTCACTTGAGTACTTAGAAAAAAGCTTCACAAAGACTTAAAGATTTTTTCTGTATACAGTACAAGAAACGATTCAGATTACAAATTTATGTATATCTACTACTGCAGTGAAGTATATGTACTTGGTTTTGATTACAATGGGTGACCACTTTTCCCCAAATAACCTAGCAATACATGGAAAACAAAATTGTTAATCCTTCTTAGGTTGAACTAATAAGGGGTACGAAAAGATTTGACCTACAAGTATATTTCATTTGCGATACCTAAAATCGTGTGAATATTGGCCATATCTGCAATATATCCAAACATATCAATGATACTTGATGAAACATCCAAAAATTTTCAGAGATTTTGGTTCTAAAATCATGGGTTGATATCGCGCTATTATGATTTTTTATCACTGCCCAAGAAGAAATTTTATAATTAAGCATAATTAGAGCTATAAAATATTACTGATTTAGAATGCATTGAATTAAGGATTGTTGTTAGCTAAATGACACTTGTAAGCAATGCAACATAATATAGATAAAACAAATGGAAAAAAAAAAACAGAAAAAAGAGAGAGAGAACTAATACAATTCTATGAAAGTAATTATGTAAGGAAACAAACACCATTGAAGCTATAAAGAAGTTGTTACCTGAGATCTCAATTTCATTAAACTCAACTCAATTTTCACAGATAATATAATTATCATCAAACAACACATCTGAACCCAATCAATCAGTGAGTGAGTCAGCTTCTCTACATCTTCTAATCAAAGCAAAATACCCAATTACAGCACAAACAGCAGCAACCATGTTACCTTCTTTGATGACGATTTTGATCACAACACCAACAATATCAGCAGTAATTTTCCTTCCTTCAAGCACAAGAGCCCGCCGAGGCTTCCCCGCGAATGTGAGGAGGACTAAGACAGTGATCCAAGTGACCACTGTGGCTGGGATGGCAACAGCGACTGCTGCTGCCATCGAAAGAAGCCCAAAAACAGCTCCTAGGAGGACCGAGGCGTATAGCGCCGGCCATCCAAAAGAGGAAGCAGATGAAGAAGAAGCAGTCGTGGAATTATACCATGTTAGTATGGAACCAAGGAGGTTCCATGAAAAAGACACAAGAAGGGCATAGACCAATACAAATAAAGATACCCATGTTCTCCTCTTGCTCATCAACCTCCTTAACAAAGATGGTGGTGGGGTGGTGGTGGTGGTGGTGGGGATGTTTGGGTTTTGATCTAGAAGCTCATCTTCTTCTGCCATTTTTTGTTTTGGGTTCATTGGGGAAAGGTTTACTCAAACACTGGTATCTCTTTACAGCTTTAAGGAGTTTTGGACACTTAGGGGGTGGGGGTGGGGGGGATTGTTTTGGTTATTTGTTTTTACAGAAGGGAAGCTTCAGCCGTCAGATTTAATCGCATGGCTCCAGTTACAGCGCATGAGCCCCTCACCCGCCCCCCCTCGACCGAAGCCAACCCTTTCTTTGCTTTAAACGACCACCGTACTCTGGGTGACCAAATCAAAGCTGCAAGTCTGGGACCATTTTTACTGAGGGGTCTTTTTATATTTAGGGGGGACTTTGGCTGTGTTGCTGACTTCTCTGCTTGGATCTTGAAAGGGGGTTTGGTTTTGGTTTGGTTATGTTAGTAACACATTTCAATTTCCAGATTGGAGATTCCTTTTCACAGTCTTCACTCAAGGCACTATCTCTTTTGAGAATAGTGATGGGTCTGGACAATGGATCTCTCAAAGATGTTTTTCTGTACCATTTTGGGAATGTCCTTGTGTGTTTCGTTGGCCTTCAATGTTTCCATCATTGGGCTCTGTGGATTATGATGGGCTTACAAAATGGAGATCATTAACCCAATGTGAGTGTATGGTGTATTCAGCAAATTCGTATAAAAACAGCGTTCTCATGCAGGTATAATTTGAAATTTTGAATGTGTGGTTAGTTGCAGAAAGTGAATTCTCATGAAGTATAGAGTGGTTTTTCTTGAATGAAGTCAAGCTGAATTCTTCTCCAATTACACGGGGGTGGGGGTCCAACTTTGAACAAATACTTCATAGTACAAGTTTCTGCAATGGAAGCACCCGGACCATTTTACATCTGCATCTCTTTCCAATTAACTTATCTGGTGTTCGAACATGATATTAATGAATGTGAGAGTTTCAATTGCATGGCAAGGGGAAACCCTTTTCTAGTGAGCTCATTAATCCATTCCACACCTCAAACCGACGTACTAGCTAGTCAAAATCAAGTGTCTTCCAAGCCTACTTTCTGTTTGCCAATTCTGAATGAAGAAACAAGGCATCATGTTCTGCAGTCATCAAGACGTAAAGCAAGCATTAGAGAAATCAAATGAAGGACCACACCTTTTCAAAGTTTTTGGCCATGTTTTAGACTTGCCAATATGCATGCTCTAACAAAGAATTAATCTTTGAGATGTAAAGCAAGTATTAGAGAATTCATAGTCGACCACATCTTTTCCAAAAGTCTTGTCCATGTTTAACATCAAGAGAGAAAAACCTGTAAGTCAACAAGATTAATGTTTTTGGCCAAACGGTGGTCCACACTTTAAAGAGTTCATTTGAATCGACAACCATTTTTCACTCACCATGCTAAAAAAATTTGGACTTGCTGCTCTTGGATCTCCATAATATTCATCCTTAACGATCATCTGATAGTGGAGTAGAGCAACACTGCAAGTCCATGACACCATCTTTCCCAGTCACTGACTTAACAACCTGGGCCTGTTCTTTCCAATAGGTCAAAATACTGAACCTGCTAAATCAACAACCAAGAAAAATGGAGCCTTCGATGCTGCACTATCTCATAAAAAATTTAGCTTCTCGCAGTTCAGAAAAATGAAACTGCATAGGCAGTGGTAAAACTAGCAGAAATATAACTTGCAAAAGCAGATTAGTAAGTTCAGCAATGATGGGAGAATGAGTACTACATCAATTGTCAAAGGTGTGATGGCTCAATGGTTGATGTATCACTAGGTTACAGGATCAAACCCAGCCAATGGCATTTGGGTGGACGGGGGTTAAGGGATAAAAAAAAATAAAAATAAGTATTACATCAATTACGAGATCACATATGAGCTGTTGATCACAGAGATATTGCTTGGTACTGCTCTTATCAATTTCAGAGTAAGTGAAGGAATCTACATAAATTAGGATTTACAATAACATAACCAAATATAATAGAGAAAAGCAATACATGACAGTGCAGCTCTGCTCCATAACTAATTGCAGGTACAAGAAGGGGACATGGTTACGGAGTAGTAATGAACAAGCATGTGTAGCAGACAGAAATGAAAATATACTTATAACTGTGCCCTACCTCTCCCACTCAAGACCATTCACCTTCTGCCAGGTACTTGAGTGATTTACTTCTTCAACATCTTTTCTTCCACGAACTCTTGTCACCAGATAAGTGATCAAGTAGGGGCTCACCCAAATACATGAAAGCAAGAAGGTGGCAGTAGGTCACGATGTTATTTCTTCTTTTTTCAAAGGGATCATTGCGCTTCAAGAGATACTTGCAGCCAGTGAACTAAATAACAAATTATGTGCAAGCATGAAGATATATATTTTCACATGTACAATGACAAACCTCTCCAGAACAATACATCAATGAGTTGCATAGAATTATTCTAGAAGGAAAACTTCAGAAGCACAATAGGAGGGCCAACATTGAAACCCAATGCATATGTGCTCTTCTGAGCCAAAAATTGACCATCTTATAAAAGTATACATTCTTTCATCAAACTAGTATGGGTGGTCACTATCACTACAAGCCAGACCTTTATGCAAAAACCATGTCACGTGAACAAAATAAAGAAATATCAGAGCTACACAATATTAACATCATCAGGAGCTTCAAGGCAAAAAACTAGTAAATAAATTTTGCTCCTAATAATAAATACATCAAAAAAATCTGAGATATTAGATTGACATCTCACTGAGTAACAAAGAACTTAACAAAGTTTTGACAACCTCACAAAAAGGAATTAATTAGAACCTAGAACTTCCTTTAACTGGATGGTGATCGAAATGTCATGGACTAAGAAAGGGTGGGCATCACATCAAACAATGAGAACGGACTCTAAAGATGACATATCCCACAAACTGAACACGTGATCATTCAATGTGACACAAACTCGCCACTCAATGAGGCAATTATCATATACAAACTACAACAAATTCTTAATGAAAAATTCTAGAGAGCATGGTCTGAAAGCACTAATTTGTGCCTAGGAGGGTGGTCCACACATGATCGGACCAACTCTACCCCTCTCCAACTTCTCCAAACCCATGGAGAGAATGGTTGTAGGTCCGATCACGTGTGGACCACCCTCCCAGGCACAAATCAGTGCTCTGGGACCGGGGGCTCTGTAGAAGAGTTGATTGTTAACATTTTGCATGTCCCAAGCATGGATCATTTCCACCTCACCGACTTGAGATTAATGAGTCATTAGATGCAAAATCAATTCCAGAACAAAAAGATAAGCACAACAAAGGAAGACAATTGCATACAACAAACAAGGGCCACACACGCTCATTACAAAAACTAAACACAGATTTTAATCTCAAGTTGACATGAACTTTACATAAAAGCATCAATTAGAACCTCATATTCTAAGAAGATCACATCCAAAATAATTTGGGTTATAATGGAGATAATGAGCTATAAGAATCTGAATATTGCATACGCAACTACAAATGCACTGCGTGATAAACCCCAAACCTTTGCTTTGCTTCCACTTCAATCAATTGATATTACTCGACAGGTAAACAACTGCAAATCAATCTCAACATCACCCCAGCACACTAACATTAGAAAACATAAACACAATCAAATATAGAAGATCAAATCATACTATGAAAGTGTTATTTACTTCTTTATTCTTTGTAACAAGAAATATATACAACAGGGACACAAATTACATTTACCCAACAAAGGCTCTGAAACACGAAAATTCATCAAAACGTACCAACCCACCGAACACTCCACTTGAGCAGAGCTTGGATCATTCATCTGGATTCCATTCCTCTAAAACTCCCACCATGATGAAACGTTACAATCCTAAACCACATTCCCACAACAAGTCCTAACCCGACCAAGTAAAACCTCTTAAAGCACAATTAAACAAAACAATTCATCAATGCAGCACCACATCAAAACCTCAAAAGTTATCATCTTTGAACATAAACACAATTACCCATTTCTCTGAACCTCTAGAACCATTCGAAATCAGTCGTACTTCTCCCTCCAAGAGTACACCAGAAACAAAACCCACGAAACACTTAACAAGATATCACCAACAACCTGTCTGGGCCAATCCCTCGCAAGATCCTCTAGTCTCCTCTCAAATAAACCCTCCAAAGAGCAGCTGAAACATGAATCAAAACACACCCTTTTGCAAAGAACCCCTGAAAGTCCCTGTCTTGAACAAAAGCCACCATGAACAACAGAACCCCAATCACACACAAAAGCAAACCCGAGAAGGAATCAGAGGTCTGGATCAAGAGCTGATCGTGAGGAGTGGAACCCAAGAGCTTAATTGCTGTCTCGGATCCGTGGCCGAAGGCGGAGATCTCGTTGAGGTAGAACATCATGAGAGATCCGCATGTAATGGCGATTGCCGAGTGGAGGAGACAGATCACCGAGAATCTAGAGGGACCCATAGACTGGAAGAGGAGATTGGACAAAACCCAGACCTTAATTTTGGTAATTTTGTTGATGCTATTTGGGATTGAGATCGAATGGGGGAGTTTCAGCCATGGCAGAGGTGGTGGAGTTATAAAACCCTAATATAAACCCAACCCTAATTTAGAGTGGAATTTATTTCTGTGTTCAAGTCACGGAAGTGACGCGGCTCCATCCACCTCTCACTATCTCTTTCTATGTCGACACACTTGAATTGTTGACCCACTTGAATTTAATGCTATTTTCATTTTCATCTTTGGTTGGATTTGGCTGCATTGAAAATAGATATGAAAATTAAAATCGTTTTCATCAATTCAATTATGAAGCATCTCCCTCAGACTTGGTTTCCTTATAAAACAATTTTTTCAGTAAATAAATAACTAAATATGTACAACACGGAAAATGAAATCAATTTCCTAGGGAAATAAGCTAACTAAATTCACGCACAGAGCATTTACAACCTAACTATGGTTTTCAAACAATGTAAATTTTTTGTTTGGTGTAGCAGAAGGTTCACACAATTGTGGAGTTGCAAATAAGTTGTGAAAGTAACGCGTAAATTACTCTTTCATAGGGGTTGTATTTCAGGAGTTTTTAGTTACAGGAATTCTAAATGTCGAGGAAATGAGCGAGGGCAGTGAGGTGGAGGGAGGGGGTCATTCATCTTTCTCGAGATGTGTGCAATAAAAGTCAACACACGCATTTCAAGGAGGATGAATGGCTCCCCTCCCTCCACCTCACTCCCCTCGCTGGTTTCCTCGCCATGTAGCCTCTCTCTTTTAGTTAATAGATATTTATATAAGGTCATATTTGGATTAGAACTTAAAAAAAAATTATTTTCTAATCTGGGAATCTATTGTCTCGAAGGGCTTCATTGTTTTTTAGGTTGCTTATTTTTTTCTTTGATTAAATAGCACTTCATCAATAGAAATTTAACTATTAAAAAGTGTTTCAAATTTTAAGTAATTTCTCCTATGCCATTCAACCATTTTATTTTTTTTTGGATGTTTTACTACTAAAAAATTAAATATGACCATTTTGTCACTATCTCAATCTCAATACCAATCCACATCAAAAACCATTATTATTGCATAACGAGTCTTGAAGCATAGTCTAATATCTACGATATATTAATGTTATCTTTCCATTTTAGGTGAAATATTCAAAATATCTAGGATATTTGACAAAATGTCTTTCTTTTTTTCTTTTTAAGGGGTCAATATATGTGTGACAGATAACGATATTTTGAACCAAAATATCAAAGACATTTGCCCACTTTATAATCTTGCATCTTTGTATTCATTCCCTCGCCAGTTAATAGATAGACCATTCTGCTTTTGTTGAATCAAGATATTCAGTAACCTTCTTGTGGTATACTCTTTCAGAATCCTTCACCTATGAAACGGACTGATGAATGTCGGAGCTGATCTATACAAGATTTGTGCCATCAGCGAGTGTACAATATATTTGTCTGCGGAAATTTGACAAGAAGATCAAGTAAGAAATGAAGCACTGCTCGTACATAAACTTACTCGGTATAGACACTGTTTTAGAAGTCAGCAGATCCTTATCTGTCAATCCACGAAGAAGACGAAGAAAAAAAAGTAATAATAACAAAAGGAATAAATTGTGTAATACCTGATCCCAAATCATGATCAGCACAACGAAGATAATATTAGGAGAGACAACCAACAAAAAGATTGAGATCTGAAAACTTTTTCAATATTTATTTGAATTGAATATATACAAAAAGAAAATGATTGTCTTGCTCTGAAGAAAATACACTTATCCGCAATCACATTTATCTGCTAGAGTATTCTTTCCTACAATGAATGATAGACATGGAAGTGAAAAATACAATGTAATTGAACTAAAAAATATTTGAAATCAAACTGGCTTCCCTAACACCAGCAGAAGTTTTGCGATGACGCCTTGAACCTCTCTTGTCTCTCCCACGTTTGGGGGGAGGCTTCCTCCCTGAAGTCCTTGGAACCCTTCTTACTTTGTCCAGGGGAAATCTCTGCAGGGGTTCCTTAATCTGAACGGGTGGAGGATGAATAGCAGTAGCATCTGGTGAAGGATGAATAGCAATAGCAACTGGAGGAGGTGGAGGCGGAATGTGCTCTAATACATCCCTGTGATAGGTCTTCAAAGTGGCAATCACATATACAAAGAATTTGTATAAGTAACATGGACGAAAGAATAAAAGGAACAAATCAAAGCCGACACTGACCAACATACAAACAATTACGTTCTCAACCACCAGTAGATCAAAGCTGCCTATCATTTCATAATCTACAGATGATTTCGTATTAAAGGAAACAAAATGTGCAATTTTGTCAAGGATTTAACAACATTCATTGATATTCTACCCACTAGTATTTCATTTTTTAGAACATCACAGTTCGGGATAAAGGAGTCAAACTCAATTATGCACACACGTGTGTGAGAGAGAGGCTGTTCTCTTACATCATTTAGTAATTATCAACCATTCAATTGCACCACTCCAAGACATTCATGAAATACAATTTTTTTTAAACGGATGCAATATATTTGAATTCAATTCAAAGTAAAACAATTTGAGCCCCTTCATACTGACCCAAAGAGTTCATAAACCAGTATTTTAGGATGCCAAGGAAAACAAGGTTGGTGATATTACAACTGATCTCTCACTTAACAACCAATTTAGAGTCTAAGTAATAGTTCGTCATCTTGAGAAACTCTATCAATTGAAACTTCTAAAATGAACAACGTAGCTATAAACTGAAAATAGAGGAGTACCTGAACCACAAAGTTCCTCCTTTCGCAATCCAAAAACATGTTCACGCTCCAATTCACTTTTGACATTATCTTGTCCCTTACAGTCGAAAAGCTGATCTGGTCCCTTGAAGTAAAACGATCAACTTCGTTGAACCATAGACAGGAAAATAGGTTGGTAATTGGAATATGCTCTTTTATGATAACACAACCTTCAGGAACATCTGTACAGACCCCACCACAGAATAGAACTCAATTTGACAGTGTAAAATATGGAACCAAATAGAAAAGCAGAGAAAAAAAGCTATGAACTTACCGCTGGTGATTGGTAGTTTAGCTTCAGAATATGGATTCAGGCCCTCTCTCTTATAAAACTCAACCTGGAAATCAATCGATGCATTTTCATATTTCCCAGCAGCTTTATTAGCCTCTGCCTCGTCAAACACATCAAAACGTTTGTAGTGCCGGGAGATTGCAAAAGTCGCACCATTTCTCCACAAGAATCTGAATATTTACAAACTACTTAAGGTCAATAAATGTTTAACTATCAAATCAATGTGGAAAACACCTTTCTCTTGTTTTGCCAAGATATTAAGGCATAATATTATGTCTAATTACCTATTTGTACATAAATATCAAGAATTTAACAGTACCCATAACACTTTCTAATATGCTTTGGATAATCAAGGAGGTTTGAGCCATAACAGGTTAACACTCAATGACAAGGGGTGATAGGAATGGAGCATCCCTAGTAGAGTCTACGAAACAAAATAAAGTTTAACCACACAAAAATACAGTATACACGAAACGTCAAATTACATCCTATTGGATGCAATGACTTCCTAAGATATATATATAATCACTCACTTGGTTTCTATATGGTAGTTGGAAACTTGGGAGATATTATCGGTTATTAAAACCTAGGTCTTTACTTGGATGGCCTCCTCGAGTAAAATTCTCACAATTAATGACAAAATATTAGTTGATGGTAACAATTTCACTACACATGTAAATCTAATGGTAGTCAGTTGACCATCTTCTCTGAGTTGACCTGGTATGGCAAGATTTTATTTTCTTGCTCTCATCTGGCTTTTGGTTGTTCAAAAGCTTCTTTGTTGGATTTATTTAGAATCTGATGTAATCTACGATATAATTTATTTATTTAATTAATAGTTGTTGTTGGGTCAGGCCTAAGTAAGCCCATCAAAATAAGTGGAGAATAGGGCTCCAATAGAATCTAGGATTAATAAATAGGGCTGTTCCTTGTAATTGGTTTTAGATGAACGAAGAAACTCCAATGGAGATTATTTAGGTTTATTTCAGTTTTATTTATGTTTTGTGTAGATTTGTTTAATTCGTAGTTTAGGTTACATTAGAATCTAGGTTATAATTTGCTCTTCAGTAAGTAAGCACTTTCTTTGGCTAGAGAAAATGCGGTGTGCTTTAGATGCATATGTAAATCCAATAGCAGTTAAATTAGCAACTAGAAAGTCAAGACCATCAATATCCATGTTACATACTTCAGATCCTAATCAACTAGAAGTTTGTCTCACCATTCTTACTGTGTTATCTCTATCTATTTGATGATTTCTTAGAATGATATAAACTATAAGCAAGTTCACAGTTTCCCAAAAGATGAATAATTATTTGATTTAGCATCATAAGAAAGAACAAGTCTAGATATTCAGGAACACGCGCACTAATAAGGTTTTACAAGTTTGAACCCAGATCAAACTAGCAAGTGACGAGAGGCAGAGTTATACATTTGAGATGGCATAGAACAGCTCTTACTATTTATCATAGTCTTGGATTCAATTTGAAGATGCTTTACTTAAAATGGTTACTCCCTATACTCCTTGGATAAAGATCTAATAAGGCTAGTATGCTCATGAATATAGAAGATACAAGACGACCAGGAAAGTGTCACAACTAAAAAAAATGATTTTGACATCCTGTATGATGTAGTCGATTTTTGCTCCCTGCTTTGACCCTATTTCTGCTGACCTGCACAAGTAACGCACGTAAGTCACAGACCACCGTGGGTAGCCGATGACACTACGATGCTAAAGTCAGACAGAGATCTGAGGAAGGTGTAATGCTATAACAGGAAATTTATAGCGTATCTTAGGTTATCAACCTCATATCTTATTTATAGTGTAAGAAATTTTGGTTCAACTAGGCCAACGTGGGCGTAGTTTAAGGAGGAGATCTTCGTGGAGATCCCTCTCTAATTAAGAGTCATGTTGTAGGAGGGAAATTCCTGTTAGCTCTACACTCCTAGATACACGGGAAATAGTTTTCAATCCAAGAGCAATCCATAGAAGAAAGTTTCCCTGTGTGGAAGATACTCTAGTGTTTGCTTCCTAGTTGGAAGTAGAGAGCAGTTGTAGTTGCCCGTCCGAAGCTGATCCTCGAGATACTTGCCTAAAGAGGGCTTATGGGTATTGATGATGGTTGTGAGATGTGTGGGACTAGCATGTTATGAGAGTCCGGGTCCACTTGGCGGACTGAAGTTGAGCGTGCTTAGATTCGCTTGGGCTGGATCTGTGTTGGGCTGATGCTTGGGCTCGTAGTTTCTCGAGATCATCATGACATGTGTTCGGCTCAAGAGTATGACTGTTTTTATGTATCATCAGCTACTCCCCCCGAGTTAGTGTGTCGTCACATCGGTTCGCTAAGTCATCTCTTGAAGGGATATGACGTTCATGATGATTGAGTCTGAATCGTTGCTTGAGCCGCACGCTGCATTAATTGGGCGTGCGTTGGTTCGACAGAAAAAGAAGCGGGATAATATCCTCTATATAAGTCATCCGCATTGTTGAAACTGACCATTCTGCTTTACTTGCTTTTGAAGATATTATTTGAAATGTTCGTTCGTCTTCTTCATGGCTCGAGAAAACCTTCTTGATGATGCTGTTCTGGCTAAGGGTCTAGAATTTTTTAAGACATGTTGTTCGAGCCTAGTCTCACTGAAATCTGTACAAAGTTGGAGTTCCTGAAGACTTGCCATTGTACCTTCTGATGGGCAACCAAACGCCAATGTCGCCTCTGGCCTGTTTCATCTGTTTACATCAAGGGATGTTTCAAACTGAAGTGTGTTTCCCAGTTATGGACGTGATTTAGGAGTTCTAGGATTTCTTGAGATTCCTTCGGCTCAGTTGGGACCCAATGGATACAGGATCATTCTCATGATTCTGCTCAATGCTAAGGAGGTCGGCGTTAGTGTGACTCCACGGGTGATTCAGTTGCTGACCGCTCCTCGACTGTAAAGCAATGTTGTTTGCAAGATGAAGTCACCGAATTGCTTCGTTAACCTGCCGGATGATTTCAAGTTCTGGCAGAAGTACTGCTTTTTGGCCCTACTGATTCAAAATATTTTCAATGCAAGGATCATCTGCTTGAGCAACAGCAAGTCGCTTCATAAGTTCAACTTCTTTCTTGTGATTTTGATGTGCTTGATAGCGGGCTGAGTGATCATTGCTTGTATTTTCTTGCAGGAAGGCTTCTCACTGCTCCCCTTACCTTAAAAGGAGCAAACCACCATGAAGACATTTCGCATCATGGCAAAAAAGGAGGCGGTTGATATCATAAGAGTTTCCAATTTCGTGCGTAGTGGGTTGTATACAATTGGCACGTCGCCCCCATTCTGCATCGAGAGTCGCGCATTAAGCTGGAAGATAGGGCCCCTTCTAGGAAAAGGAATGTTGCTAGGGCCAAGATTATCGTTTTGACTGATGCAGAGGATCCATTTGAGACGCTTGCTTCCTTTGTGAGGAAGAAGCCTCGCGTTAGGACTGGGCCATCTTCGGCACGACCCACTCACATGAGAGAGGAACGTGAGTCCGTTAGGCCTGTTGAGGCGGAGACTAATGTTCCTGGCTTGGAGAAAGATTATCTACGGTTGGTAGGAATTGTTGGCGGATCGAACCTTAGTGATGCACAGGTTGAGGCTCTGAATGACCGTCTGGTACGAGTTGCAATGGCAGCTTCTCCTGGTGTTGATTCGTGTACGGCCGCTCCGATAGAGGGCTATGTTGAAGATTTGCCTAAGGTGTGGAATCTAATCACCCCACCGTTGACTCGCCTGAAAGTGGTCGTGGTACCGACCGTCTCCTGTAGTCGTGATTGCTCACCGTCTCGTTCTAGACCACAACTAGAACTGCTGGAAGGTCCTTTGGATACTTCGGTCCCTCATCTGCCTCCGGATCCTATTGAGCCGTCTCGCAATAAATGGTCGATTGTTCTTGACAAGGAAAAAGCCACGGAGGAAAGTCTGAGAACGGTGACGACCGTAAAGGGCGGCACTAGCATAGTTCTGATCAGAGGAAGCTTCATCCTGATGCACAAATAAGTTTGTTACGCTCAGAACTTAGTGAAGATGAGCTCACATGTCTGGCACCAAGAAGTGTTGACTATGCTTCAAGGAAGCATATAAGTAGGCGTCATAGCTAGTTGATGGACCACGCTCTAAAACCCGAGGATATGCTATATACTTTGGAGTGTCTTCTCGCACGGCAGACGCTGTATTCTAGTGTGTTTCATAAAATTGAGCGGTTTAAGAAACAGGTCGAAAAATGCGGTTGGATCAATCAACCGTGGTCGTTGAGGCTCAGAGGGCTCGTCTGGAGGACTTTGAGCGTAATCTGACCGAGGCGGTGTCTGAGAAGGACAAACTTAAGCAGAAGTTGAGTCGGCTCCGCTTAGAGGTCGAGGTCCGAAAGGGACAGGACTTTAAAC